>CM064482.1:65880343-65942843 GCA_032716605.1 Paralithodes platypus
CTACAATGTGTGATAAATTAATAAGTAACACTCTTAGCATTGATGGTTATGAAAAGTAACCCCTGGCCAGAGCACAACCAAGGGGAGTTACAAGCAAAGAAGTTAAAAGTTCTATGAATTTGGCTGATTAACACGCCAGTGACTCAACAACTGAATGAAAATAATATCAAGCGATAATGTTAATATACTTTCACAGAAATAAACAGACACTGCAGCTAGAGAGCCAAGGCTCGTATGATAACAACATTTAGTTTACAGCAAAGTGGCGTCCTGAGATAACACGATCGCCCGAACCATGCCTAGAACACTAAAGTCCTTGCTTATTTGGAGTTTTACAAGTGAATAAGAATTAATAGAATTAAAATACATTTCCCTAAACCGCATATACAACTCAAGTTATGCAAATAGACTCACTATGGACTAAAAACTGGGAGGTTTAACGTACGCCCCACCAAATAACCAAATGAGGTAACACCTCCTATTTGGTTGTAGCCCTCGCGAGTATCCAACGTAAGAGCTTTATCTTATACTATGACGGATGTAATCTGCTTCGCTCTGAGAGACGCCAATTATCGTTATACAACACTAGCGCGATATTAAAATCGATAAACGATCTAGAGTAGCACCTTACTCCCTCTCCTAACTAGGTATCGTTGTACATAACCTTTTGAGGTCTTTTTTTTTTTTTTTTAAACTAGAACAAATGTGAAAAGAGAAACGAGAAAGAAAAGACAAAAGTTGTCGACTCCTGCCCATTCCCATCTGGGCTGCTTCACGCGCTGTCCAGGGGCTTAATTACCTACTGAACACCCGGTCCGGATTAAAAAGGGCATTTATCCCGATATCAAGCTACCCAAAAAGAGGCCAAAACGATTGTATGGCGGGGGGTAACGGTCTGTGGGAGGGATAACTAATGACGTTGGATACTCCGAGGCTACAAACCAAATAGGAGGTCTTTACCTCATTTGGTTATATTCTGGGAGGGGGGAATTCGTTAAACACTCCCCCCAATTACAGTAGTTATAGTAGTCTCTACGTTCCAACGTAGCAGTATCTTAGAGTACCAAAATTGGGGAGGCCGTGGACACCTTGCCATGCTGAGGGAAAACTACAAACAAATCCCACCCCCCAGCCAATTAGTGAAGGATCATGATAAAAGGAAAAGACAGACTTAAACAGGAGAGTTTATATACAGAGTTGTACGGAGCCAAGATTCGGTGCATTGATTATTAAGACTTGGGCGCCACGTACAAGTCAGTGTCATTTTTCTTTTAGATCTTAACCTAAGTCGTATGAATGTTACAGGGTATCATACATGGTGGATATGGAAGGAAACAGGAACGCCCACAGATACAACACACCCCCTCCCCCTTTATACGGAGTAAAGTAGGAAGTAATACACCGGATAAGACCAAGTGTAAACATGCGCTAAAACAGGCAACCGGCGCACAATGAAAAAAGTGCAGGAAGGAGATAAGTGGAACGACCCGTAGATTAGAATAAGGGACTGAAACACTGTAATCAAGTTTCTGTGGACCATCCCTAGAAAACATGAGGACAAACACCCAAATGACAATGCATGAGCATGACACACAAGAGCGGGTGAGTGCATAACGAACAAATTGTAGATGATGGGAAGAAAGGTAATTGAAACGTACAGTAACATCTCCCTTTCAAACATAATAATGTAGTAATGAGGAAATGACAAAACAAGGAAATCTACTCAAATCCTTGCTCAGCCTAGGTGACCATTACATACATATACGTGCAAACCCATAGTCCCTCCCATACCCTCCCCCCAAAAGTGGGAGAGTGGACAGGATAGGAGAAAGACAGTAGGGGGGAAGGACAAGCATAGAGGAATTACCCCTAAGTAACCCTTACTTGGGCCTCCACCACAACGCAACACAAGGACGCCCCGGCTTGTCCGTGGGACATGGACAGATAGGAGGAAGGAGGACCAGAGAAACGTGTTGCGGGGGTGAAGAACAACCACAGCCAGGTCTGTGCCCGCAAATATCCATAGAGGTAGTGGATTGTGAAGGAAGGGAGGCGGAGCGTGGCCGCATATAAGAAAAACCGAATGTTCATAGGGGCGGCCGAAAACCCCGAAACCCAGAGGATTATTGCTATCCTTAAACCCGGCAAGCCCGAGCGATAGGCACCGTCCTACCTCATCACGGGAAACAATGAGGCTTCCTTCTATAGTGGGAATACGCCGATATAGGGCGTCACTCACGGAAAGGCAAACAAACAAAAAAAAAAAGACCCCATAAAAAAAGCCTTCCAAAAAAAAATGAAGGGCAGGGAGGGGCCGTTATCAAAACAAAGGATTTATGTATGCTAGGTGAGATGAATATATCCCCTTCTAGTACTCATCCATTGTGTTTCTCAACCCCTCCCCCTCCCCTCCTTCCCCAACCTTGCATTTTCCCCCCCCCCCACCCCCCCTCCTCAATTATCAACTATTTATCCACTTATTATCATCATTTATCGGTTATTTTTCTCTCCCCGCGATAATGTAGCACAAGAATGGGTTTGCATAAAAAGATCGTTATGCAACACCCAGACAACCGCACAACACACCGCACGGCTCGGTCTCAGTTGACTCCCAGACAGCGAGAGGGGACGGGCTTGCCTGTGGCTCTCTCTCGCCTGAGATTATGACCGGGTGGCCAATATCTTCGTGTTTTTCACCACCCCAAATGCTTTTCCACTTATTTTAGCACTTCTTGAAGGTTGATATATACATCATATATGTAAAATAAAAAGCATACCGAAAACATAACTAATGGCTTTATATTGTAAAGATAACGAATTCTGTCCAGAATCCAGGGCTAGAAATGCACAAATAACTACCCTAGCACCTAGGTCTTATAGCGCGCTTGTCCAGGTTAATGATGTGGACACAGGTTCCCACAGTACGTTTGGTCAACCCTCCCTTACCGGGCTTAGGCGCCAAACCCCGACGCCAGCACAGTGGAAAGAACAAATGAATGAAGCGAAAAAAGAACAGGGCACAACGTGTGATGACGACGGCCGCGCTTAAGGAAGGGCGGGGGGGGGGAACCGTGGAAACTGAAAGGCTTAAACCACGTGTGCCTCTCGTTCGTTCTTAGGCAAGAAAATTAACAGACTTAGCCAAAGTTACCGACCCGAGGATGGGAGCAAACCGGGCAAGCAGTTACTGGGCCCCGAGACCAGATGGCAGACCACTCCGATACCCTCTCACCCGTAGCTTAAGGCTAGAAGTAAAACTAGTGGTTTGTTCAAGGGGGAATCTGTCAGGTGTTGGGGTTGAAGAAGTTGTAGGCCCGAGGACGGAGAGCCATTTGAGAGCCTCCGCCAGAGGGACCACTGAGGGGGAAATCGGACGCGGGGGGTGGTCCGAGCCGAAAGCAGGCTTGTATGAAGAACTCCAGTTCATTCTGAGGAACGACCAACCCCGTGAGGGTCCTCAAAAGGCACGCGACATGGCAGATAGGTGGGTGTTTTTCCCTTTTTTTTTGTTTCCTAATTGCTGTTGTACATGTAGTGACGCACCTCAAATAAACAATTGAGGGATTGTGAAACACAAGCGCCACTGATGGAGTTTGCCTTTGAAGAGTTGTATAACCAAACAAGTAAAAGCAGCGCCAGGGAGCATTCATATATCTTCCACGTAGATAGCGTCTCTAAAGTAAGTTTTTTTGAATTGTTAGGGGAAATGATTTCATCCAAACAAGGGGAGCCACCCTGCCTCACAAAACGTCCACGATGCGAATGCCAACGAGGGTCCCTAGGTCTCCATTCGACCCCAAGTGGAAGCTCGAGACCGAAAGGGGCACCGGGATCCGGGCACCATGTTATCAGCTGAGGCCGTACCAGGCCTTGGGCCGGGCCATAGGGCAGCGCGAACAAACCAAAACTACGCCCTGGTACTCTCTCAGCCTGTGGAGGGACCTTGCACAACAAAAATTGCGGTTCGGATGGCGGAAAAACACGTACAGTGACTGCCACCTGGTCCAGTCCTCGCTGAAAGCGTGCGGTCCCCGCCCCCGCGTGGAGTGGCGGAATCCAGCGGGTCAGGAACACAGGCAACCTGGTCGTCTCTTGAGAAACGCACAAGTCGACCTGTGGAACACCCCAGGAGGCTGCCAGGTTGTCGAATACGGTTTTGTGTGAATGAACCATGCTACATGGGTGCTCCGTCCCCGAGAAAGAGCATCCGCCCACAGGTTGGCAGACCCGGGCAGGTAGGGTGCATGCAGCGTAATGTGGTGGACGATCTGCCTGAAAAAAACATGGTTCCTGGTCCGCCAGACCCTGAAGCACCGCGGATCTGGAGGAGCCCCTGTTTCTGTTATGCAATGAACTGACAGTCATGTTGTCCATCCGGAAGGCAAACGACATGCCGGGAAGGGGCCTGCCACATGACCCTCGCAGGAAGAACAACGGGAACCAACAGGTCCCAAGACGTTTCTTGTAAGGGAGTGAGACCTGACCACTTGCCATGGTGTTTGTGACCCATGTGCGACTGGAAGCCCATCCCACCTCGTCTCGGACGCATCGGTGTCTATCCAGATGGTCGGCGGGGGCGACGTCCAAGGCACAAGCCTCTCGCGAGCGTGCCCTAAACAACCCAGTGTGTCAAAAAGCAATGGATGATCCCCGAGCGCCGGAATTCGGCCAAAAGCGATGGGAATATCCGTGTCAGATCCGTCCCAGACAGCATACTCTAAGCATCTCCCATGAACTGTTCCACACTCTTGTCTTAGAATCTTTCTCTTCTACTGCCTCTATCATTTCCACTACTTCCTCACCTTTTATTAATATCAATCCCCCTCTGGTTCCCTGCATCCACACCTTGAATTGGTGGCCAGACTGTATTATATGCTGGATCTCACATTTCTGATGTACTAGGCTAAGGTTGAAGATAGTCGTTGTCTTTTTGGGAGATTGTATTGCTCGGACTGTCTCCATCAATCACTAATGTTTCTACAGGGTTAAATAATGCTAGACTAGGGATCAGGTACCTTGCTGTTGGTGTTTTCACTGTGTGTAGGCTACTTTTGAGCTGCACGACACTACGGATGGATGGGTGGATCTTTTGTCTGTGTACCTTGGAGTTTAGACTGTGTAGTGCGTGAGGGCTGCTTGCCTAATCCACCCAACACTGTTCTAACTCTATTTGCTTTTACTTTTGAGGGTCGCCAGGAGGATACTCGATCACAAGTATCGAGAATCCTCAAGAGAGCACCCCTTCATATTAACGTAATCAGGCCGCACAGACCCAAGGTCCACACTAGGCTAGGAGCTGTCTGGCTCCACCAGAATTCTGTACCTTTGCGCATCCCAGCTAGTCTTTATTAACCCGGGTAGACATTAGCTGGATTAGATCATATACTCTTTTATGCATACCCATTATTTCTACACAAGCATTTTGAGGTCTAGGTTACTGTAGAGAGACACAACCAGCATAGACCGGTTTTGTTAATAGGAGTACTACGTTTTCGTGGCGAGCATTATTACTGTTGCACCGCTTATAATATTCTTGTGTCCAATAACATTATAGGTCCAGCCTTTTTGTGTATTTAGCCTACACGTGCATTGTCCTGCCTCCTGCTATTTTGTGGTTCCATTTCCGATACGTTCTTCTTAGTAGCATCCGACATTATTCAGAAGATTCCTTGTTCGGTGCTTGAGGACTTTACAACACTTTCTTTCATAAAGGAGTGACAGATATTATTGATTAAAGTAACGTTAAGTAAACCTTCTTCTTGTTTGCATTAGATCACTCTTGTGATTTAATTAAGTTAACTATCTTTTCCTTGTGTACCATAACTAAGCAACCATATGTTATAGGTAATAGGCTGTTTCAGAGAACATCAGCCTATAGTAGAAGCACATAGATACTGAGAGTTAAGATACCCCGCTATTGCAGATATAACTCTGGAGAGTATATGTGTTCTTTGTTCGACGGGATTATATATCAGGGGTTGGATCTAGCGTTTCCGTTGTTGCATTTATGCCAGTCTAGTCCAATGTATAAGAGCCACTGATTTATACGAGACCCGATCGTAACAAATGGCGACCTAGCTCAGGATTTGGTGAACTGACATATAATTGCAGGTTATTGTGCAGATTTTTCTCACAGTTTAGGCAGTGAACATTTGTTGATTTTGTGGAATATTTTTTGAGGACATGCAAGAATTATTTTTTTAGCAAAGTAATATAGCACTTAAGCTGTCTCCGAGATTTTTTTATTGTGAATATTGTGGTATAAGAGTTTGGGGTACTTCTTTTTTGTGTATCAAAGTGAAAAATCTTCAGTGAGCATCATGTCTTATAGCGGATCAGTGCAGGATGAAGACACAGTACGTGATGTAGAAGTTGAGGAGCAGCAGCATGGGCAGGTTGTTAACTTGGTGAACAGTGAGGAGGATGCAAGGAATTTTTTACAATGGCCTGTTACTTCCGACCGGTTGGTGGGTATGAAATCGGTACGGTCTCCAGTGCTTAGCCGCAGCTATCGGTCATGTATGTACTAGTGGCATGACCAAGGATGACCTGATAACGTGTGTGCTGGGTGGGGTGACTGGCGTACGAGGTAGGGTGAGTGCTCAAAGCCCTTTGGCCGAGCCTCCCCTTCACTCGACTCCCAATCCTCCTATTGGAGTACCGACCCTGAGCACGCTTCCGCAGGTGGGTAGTGACTGGCAGGGTGGTTTGCCCCTGGGGGGATCACCGGGTATTTCTAACATCATTGCATCTCCTCCTCCTCCTCAAGGTTTGACCCCGGAGATGCTCTTTCGGCTCGAGATGGCAAAACATCAGAGTCAACAGCAGACAGAGCTAGCTAAGATAGAAGAGAGAAAAGAGCTAGCTAAGATAGAAGAGAGAAAAGAGCTAGCTAAGATAGAAGAGAGAAAAGAGCTGGCTAGGATGCAGCAACAGACGAGGGAAGCTGAGCTTAGGACTGAACTAGAATCTACAAGATACTGTGCCGACATGGATTTAGAGAAGTCTCGTGTTGAGACGACGGGACAGCGACTCGGTACTGGAAACCGTGCGCATGATCAGTCTCTGTCGCACCTTCTCAAACTGGTCCCTGTATTTGACGAGTCTGGTGTCACGGAGTTTTTCATTAGATTTGAGAAGAAGTGCCGGGAGCATCAGTGGCCGGAAATTAAGTGGGCGGCCCTTATGTCATCTAGACTCGTAGGTAAGGGGCTCAAGGCTTACGATGCACTGCCTTTGGAGTCCTGCGTTGTTTATGAGGAGCTCAAGGAGGCTGTCCTGCGGGCATACGAGTTACAACCCGAGACATATAGGTTAAAGTTCCGGGGTGTGACTAAGGGGCGAGACAGTACCTTCTTGGAGCACGCCCGGGACCTGTCCGACGCTATGGGAAACTGGCTCAGATCAGAGAAGACAACTACGTTTGATGAGATGAAACAGTTGATGCTTCTAGAGCAGTTTTATAAGTGTACGGGCGGCGACTTGACTTTAAACCTTAAAGAGAAGAACCCAAGAACTCTCGTAGAAGCAGCAGAGATGGCTGATCGTCGGTTGTCACTAATTCGGGGGTGCGGCTCTGCACAGAGAAACGATGTAGGCGTTAAGGAGCGTTACCCTCCCCCTCCCCGGAATATGGACACACATAAATTTAAAAGCAATGACACCAAGACTGATCACAAACCAAGCACCGCCCCGTTTAAGATGGGTCAGGGGACTTTTACACCTCAGTATAAGTTCAAGGGGAAATTTGAGTGTTATCACGGTCACAAAGAGGGGCACATGGCAAAAGCTGGTCCGAGCAGACCTCCCACGGCGGCTGTGTCATTGGCTCGCAGCATTGGGGTGTTCCAGAAGTCTTCTGTGTTTGCTGGAGGCATGAGATCAGAGGATGGAGCACCGCCAGTGAAGAAGGATCCGGAAGGCTCGAACCCTGTCCGCGATGCCTTTTGCGACCATAGAGGGCATGGCTGCGTGAAGTGGGGGGGCAAGAAGCACGGGGTACAGCTTTTGCGTGACACAGGTGCCTCTCAGACACTCTTGAAGAATTTCACTGGTAGACCCATAAACGTGGCGCGGGTAGTTGTGGTGCAGGGAGTTAATGCAACTAGGTCATACCCGCTTGTTAGAATGGAGCTTGAAGTTGACGGTGTGACTCGCGAACTGGATGTGGGAATCGTGGAGAAATTGCCTGTTGAGGGCATCGACCTCCTTCTCGGCAATGACTTTGCGGTGCCTGCTTCTAAGGTTTCACCCTTAGTCGTTGCCGAGGAGCCGGTCGACGTAAGTAGGGAGGAACAGGAGTGGGTTGAGAAGTGTCAGGTGCAACCAATGGCGTGTGTTGTAACCAGATCTCTCGCATTCAGGGAGTCACAGCCTAACCAACAGTCTTCAAATAAGCGGAGGAACGGTCACGAGAAGGTGCTGAGAGCTGATACGGTGGAGAGTCTAGTACCAGCAGCGCTTCTCGGGGACTCAGTATTAGCACCGTTATTAGAGTCTGGAGAACCACCACCACCTGTCACTGAGAGTGTAGAGGCAGGGCTTAAAGAGACTCAGAGGCAGCAACGGTATACACGGAGAGAGCAACGGGATGCAAAGTTCGATGTTAGGGGAGGGCATGAGTTGTTTCGCAAACACTTAGACAGGCTAGCTCCCTCAGATATTTGCAAATTGCAGCTAGAAGACCCGGAGGTTCTAAAGTGCAGTGACGGTGCTGTCGAACTTGAGAGTAGAGAACGAATGTTGCGTAGTCTGGAGTTGGCTGGCCGCAATCTGGTAGGCTCTCAGGCCCTCATGAAGGACAGGTACGACCACAAGGTGAAACTCAGGGAGTTTCACGTGGGTCAGGAGGTGTTGATACTACTCCCTCTTGTAGGTCACCCCTTATCCGCAAAGTACGCTGGTCCTTATAGGGTAGCAGAGAAGCTCTCGGACTTAGATTACCTGGTGGCCACTCCAGACAGGCGTAAGAGGAATCAGTTATGTCATGTCAACCTGATGAAGGAGTATGTGAGGCGCCCACCTGAGCCTCTCACTGTCCCCGTGATGACTTTCAGCAGTCAAGGTGGAGAAGGAGAACGGGACAGTCATGCGCAGGTGGATGACAACTGGGATTATCATGTTTCTGCAGATCAGTGGGCGGGAAACACAAGACAGGCGGCTCATGAGGCTTTGCAACACCTACCTGAGCAACAGCGTGTGGCTGTCGAGCGCCTATTCTGTTTATACCCTACTGTATTTGCGGAACACCCAGGCCTCACTACTCAGGAGGTGCACGACGTTGACGTCGGAGACCACCCACCCTTCAAATCAGTGCCCTATAGGGTGCTCCCTATTAAACTTCCGGCCCTCCGGGCGGAGTTGGAGTATATGTTGCAACAGGGACTGATCGAGAAGGGGGCGGTAAAGTGGACATCTCCCGTAACGCTGCAACCTAAGCCGGATGGCAAGGTGCTCTTCTGTGTTGATTACCGCAGGCTAAACGGCTTGACTCCCACCAACCCATATCCTCTTCCCCGGGTCGATGACTGTGTAGACAAGATTGGCAGGGCCAAGTTCTTGACCAAGGTGGACCTGGTAAAAGGTTACTGGCAGGTGCCTTTGTCTGAACGGGCGAAAGAGGTGTGTGGTTTTGTGGTGGATGGTTCTACATTTCGTTGTAATGTCATGCCGTATGGTCTAAAGAACGCACCAGCGACCTTCCAAAGCTTGATGAACGAGTTAGTGGCTGACATTCCGAACTGTACCGTGTACCTGGACGACGTCATTATCTACGATGACGATTTCAAGAGCCACTGTGAACATGTAGAATCCCTATTTAAGAAATTAAGCAAGGCAAACTTGGTGGTCAACCTGGGAAAGTGTGATTTTGTGCGGGCTACCGTGCAGTATCTGGGGTTCATGGTGGGTTTGGGCCAGGTGTGCCCCCACAGAACAAGATATTGGCTATTAACCACTTCCCCAGGCCGTCCACCAAGAAGCAGATCATGAGGTTTTCGGGCATGATTGGTTACTACCGCCGCTTTATAAAGGGCTATTCTACTGTGCTGGCTCCTCTGACGGACCTATTGGCCAAAGATAGAAAGTTTAAGTGGGCGCCTGAGTGTGAGAGGGCTTTTTTGCTAGTAAAACACCTGTTGAGTACTCACCCAATCCTCAGGGCCCCGGACTTTAGCCGACCATTCCAGCTGGCAACTGATGCCAGTGGTGTGGGGGCTGGTGCCGTTCTGATGCAATCAGACGAAGATGGGCTGGAGCACCCAGTCAGTTTCTTCTCAAAAAAGTTCAACTCGGCGCAGAAGAACTATTCAGTAGTTGAGAAGGAACTGCTGGCGATTGTGCTAGCGCTCAGGCACTTTGAGGTGTATGTTCCAGCCTATGGACCAGTTGTGGTGATCTACACCGACCATCACCCCCTCAAGTTCCTGAATCAATTCCATAACCGGAATATGAGGCTGACCAGGTGGTCATTAATGTTGCAGGAATACAACCTAGACATACGCCATATTGCCGGTTCTGAGAATGTGATTGCAGATTGCTTATCGAGGGTGGAAGACCCGGGGTAGATCATCACAAGGGTAGCCTCCTACTTTGGTTTGATTAGTATGTTTACGTCTGGTGCTTGTTGGCTCGCGTGTGTAGCCCAGCGTATTGGGTCGTAAAGTAGGAGTTGCTGTGTTGGTATAGAAAAAAAAACTAGGCTTGCCCCTGTAGTGCAGCCGCCATAAACATATTAAAAATATAAAAATCCTATAAAAATTCTTTCTTTGATAGTTAAATTTTTTTTAAGTATGTTATAGCAGAAATTCTGAGTTGTACTCCTCTCAGAAGGCTGGGCTAGTGAAGCTCGCTCTTATGAGCATAACTATGTAATTTAATCTATTGTGTTGGGAAGGGTTGTTCATTTTTATAATGTGTTATTTTGAAAAGAACTGTGCTTTACATTTCATTGTCGCTGGGTGGCTAGGAGTGGCGAATTTTGTATGGGTTCTGCGTGTCAGATTTAGAGCTCATAGTTGAAGCCTCTTAAAAATCTTGGGTGGGGTGTGACGCTCACCGCTTTCCCCAGAACCGCATGGCTTACTCGCTAGGACTCGCCAGGGCAGAGAATGTAGCTACAGTCTACCTATCATTGTGTACTTTCCTTCTCGAGAAAGCTTGTGTTGCAGACAGTTCAGAACTGTTCTTTATTTTCGTCTGTCACAATCCTTTCTATATTATTTAGTCAATTGAAAGTATTGTGTTAAGTAGTTGAATGATGGGAAGGCGAGCGGGAGAGAGAGAGAGAGAGAGAGACCGGGTGGTGTGACTTGGTGGTGAGTGTGGCGCGTGGCTGGCCCCCTTACATAGGCCTCGCGGGATTCGTTGCCTCCTGCCTAACACTGCCTACTAGGCGGCTGCTTACTGGGCGACTGTCGCGCGCCCTCGTGCCATTCCTGCGAACTGGGACTCCAGCAAGGCGGTCCCTGGGAATATCCTTGTCAGATCCGTCCCAGACAGCATACTCTAAGCATCTCCCATGAACTGTTCCACACTCTTGTCTTAGAATCTTTCTCTTCTACTGCCTCTATCATTTCCACTACTTCCTCACCTTTTATTAATATCAATCCCCCTCTGGTTCCCTGCATCCACACCTTGAATTGGTGGCCAGACTGTATTATATGCTGGATCTCACATTTCTGATGTACTAGGCTAAGGTTGAAGATAGTCGTTGTCTTTTTGGGAGATTGTATTGCTCGGACTGTCTCCATCAATCACTAATGTTTCTACAGGGTTAAATAATGCTAGACTAGGGATCAGGTACCTTGCTGTTGGTGTTTTCACTGTGTGTAGGCTACTTTTGAGCTGCACGACACTACGGATGGATGGGTGGATCTTTTGTCTGTGTACCTTGGAGTTTAGACTGTGTAGTGCGTGAGGGCTGCTTGCCTAATCCACCCAACACTGTTCTAACTATTTGCTTTTACTTTTGAGGGTCGCCAGGAGGATACTCGATCACAAGTATCGAGAATCCTCAAGAGAGCACCCCTTCATATTAACGTAATCAGGCCGCACAGACCCAAGGTCCACACTAGGCTAGGAGCTGCCTGGCTCCACCAGAATTCTGTACCTTTGCGCATCCCAGCTAGTCTTTATTAACCCGGGTAGACATTAGCTGGATTAGATCATATACTCTTTTATGCATACCCATTATTTCTACACAAGCATTTTGAGGTCTAGGTTACTGTAGAGAGACACAACCAGCATAGACCGGTTTTGTTAATAGGAGTACTACGTTTTCGTGGCGAGCATTATTACTGTTGCACCGCTTATAATATTCTTGTGTCCAATAACATTATAGGTCCAGCCTTTTTGTGTATTTAGCCTACACGTGCATTGTCCTGCCTCCTGCTATTTTGTGGTTCCATTTCCGATACGTTCTTCTTAGTAGCATCCAACATTATTCAGAAGATTCCTTGTTCGGTGCTTGAGGACTTTACAACACTTTCTTTCATAAAGGAGTGACAGATATTATTGATTAAAGTAACGTTAAGTAAACCTTCTTCTTGTTTGCATTAGATCACTCTTGTGATTTAATTAAGTTAACTATCTTTTCCTTGTGTACCATAACTAAGCAACCATATGTTATAGGTAATAGGCTGTTTCAGAGAACATCAGCCTATAGTAGAAGCACATAGATACTGAGAGTTAAGATACCCCGCTATCGCAGATATAACTCTGGAGGGTATTATGTGTTCTTTGTTCGACGGGATTATATATCAGGGGTTGGATCTAGCGTTTCCGTTGTTGCATTTATGCCAGTCTAGTCCAATGTATAAGAGCCACTGATTTATACGAGACCCGATCGTAACAACTTTCGCCCTCAAATGTTAGTCGTCAACATTATTTTGTGTGTTCCCCATAGCTTCAAATAGTTTATTATCGGATAGATTATGTTTAGATTAAATGTCCTTCAGTTAACCCATTCAGTACAATTATTAGACGATCGTATTTAGCTTGGGAAGGACGTCTACCCATAAGAAGGCTACAGACCATCTCAATTAATCTTTTTAGCTACCATATATCATTATTAGGCTTTATAAAATAGTCTAAATGCAGGTGTAATCGAATACAAATTACGGCGCCGGTATGAGAGGCCTTAACGGGGAGGTATTTGCATTTTCTGGACCCCCTTCTCCCTCATGTTTAGCATATTAGTTTTGAAATTTTAAGATGTGATCTTTCACCCCATTCCGTTGTCAACATTAGGACCTTATGGACCATTTATGTGTCGATTTTTCCTGGCGAGCGATAGCGAGCCTGTAATTTTAGAAAATTTACAAATTTATCTTGAAAGGGGGTCTAGGGGGTGTTTTTTAAGCTTGATGGAGGTCTAGTGAGAAAACTAAAATATATATTAATATATACATATATACAGTAGAGCAAGAAACAATTATTATTCCTTTAAGGTTAGTTTATCTTAGGTCTAGTTAGGTTACCTTAGATTAAAGTTAAGATGGGTTACTTAGGGTCAAGTTAGGTCAGGCGGGGGTCAGGTTACGTCCATATACAGGTAAAGTTAGGATAGAACAACCTAACCCAGTTTAAAGGAAGTAGGGTTAATTTGTTGGTATATATATTTATATATTAGATTAAAGTTATATTAAAGTTATGATGGGTTACTGAAGGTCAATAGTTAGTTCAGCTAGGCGGGGGTCAGGTTACGAAAATATTTAGATTAAGTTAGGATAGCTTACAAGAGAAGGAAGTTAGGATAGAACAACAGAGACCAGTTTAAGAGGGTAGGGTTTATTTGTTGGTATATTTATTCACCTCCTGGGTGACCTGGATGTGTGAGAGTTTGTGTTTTTTATCTGTGTTTACTTTTTGTTTTATGTTGTTTTTGTGTTTTCTGTTTGCTCTGTCTTGAGTCGGCTACCCCCAAAATGGGGATTGGGCCTGAGCATATAGATAGATAGATAGATAGATAGATAGATATTTATTCATGTATTTTACTATTATTATTATGTTTTTGTTTTTGTTTCCTCGTTAGACCTCTATGAAGCTTTACAAAATATCCCCAAGATAAATATGTACATTTTTCGGTAGAATAATGTACCAGCCGAAGGCCGCTTCTTCTAAAATTACAGGGTCCCTATCGCTCGCCAGGAAAAATCGACACATAAATGGCACGAAAGGTCTTAATATTGACCAAAAAAATGGGGTGAAAGGTCTCAAAATCGCCAAACTAACAGAACGAACGTCTTAAAATCTCAAAACTTATATGCTAAACATTAGGGAGAAGTGGGTTCTGAAAAAGCAACTACCTCCCCTTTAACTAATAGTATTCAACTTTCCCCAGTAAGTGTTTCATGTATTATGCGGTGTACCAATGAGATGGGCTTAAGAAAAGAAGTAAATACATATAATAGATCAATCAATAAATATATAGATAAATACATAAATATATAATTAATAATAAATATCAAATGTAACAACAACAACAACAATAATAATAATCTATATATCTCTCTATCTATATACTCAGGCACATACCCCATAGGTGAGGGTGGCCGACTCGAGACAGAGCCCGAACAGGCACAAGACAACTAAACAAAAAACACACACAATCAAACACAGAATACAAATAGACACACATTTAGGTTGTCCAGGTAAGACCCAGAGACCCAGGCCCATTTGCGGTCCTCAGCAAAAGATTCCCAGGTCCCAAACCTCCCAAAATAATAATACTAATAATACTACTAATAATAATAATAAAACTAATAAATAAAGTCAAATACAAATAAACATAAAAATAGTAAGAGTAATAATAATAATGATAATGATAAGAACACTAATGATAAATAATACTAATACTAATAATAATAATAATAATCCTAATCAGGAATGCACTAATAAGACGCCCTCGACCCGCTCCGAAAAGCTCCCGGAACCTTATGGGGGTAGTGGTTAGTTTTGGGTCTATGTACTGTATATTTATATTTATATATTTTATAGGAATCTCGCTAGACCTCCATCAAGCTGAATAAAAAAAACACCCTCTAGACTCCCATTTCAAGATAAATTTGTACATATTTCGACAGAAAAATTTCCCGGCCGAATGCCGATTCCTCCTAGAATTGCAGGCTCGCTATCGCTCGTCAGGAAAAAAATCGAGACCTGAATGGCACGAAAGGTCTGAATATTGATAAAGAAATGGGGTGAAAGGTCTTCAAATCGCCAAATTACTGGGCCGAACATCTGTAAATCTGAAAACTAATGGTGCTAAACATGAGGGAGAATGGGGGCCAGCAAAAATACCGAACATCTTCCCTTAAAAATATCCCATCCTCGCATTTCTTCGATTTCTCCGTCCGGACTCTGCCAGCCTGAAGTTTCGGAATTCGGGCCATATCTCCGGCTTCCGATAACTAGATTCAGCCGCACGCACAGACACACACGAACACACACACGAACACACACACATAACCCCCCCCCACACACACACACAAACACACACACACACTCATACACACACAAACACACACACACGGCAGATTTCGCGGGAGGTTGGGGGGGGGGGGATTCAACAGGTCATTGGGGGATTCTCTTCGATCTATGATGCTTTGGCTGTTTGGTGAGGTGGTGAGCGAGATTGGAGAGATTGGTGGGATTGTGAAAGATTGGTGAAACTGTAGGAGATAATGGTAGAGATTGGGGAGGTGGTGAGTGGGATTGGTGAGGTTGGAAAGGAGATGGGGAGATTGGTGAAACTGTAAGAGAAAATGGTAGCGATTGTTAGTGACTGATGAGCTTGTGAGAGATTGGTGAAACTGTAAGAGATAATGGTATAGATTGGTGAGGTTGGAAAGGAGATTGGTGGGATTTAAAGGGAATGGTGAAACTCTAAGAAATAATGGTAGCGATTGTTAAAGATTGGTGAGGATATAAAGGGGATGGGTGTGATTGTGAGAGATTGGTGAAACTGTAAGAGATATATGGTAGAGATTGTTAGTGATTGGTGAGGCTGGAAGGGAGATGGGTGGGATTGTGAGATTGGTGAAACTGTAAGAGATAATGGTAGCGATTGTTAGAGATTGGTGAGGTTGAACGGGAGATTGGTGAGATTGTGAGAGATTGGTGAAACTGTAAGAGATAATGCTAGAGATTGGTGAGGTTGGAAGGGAGATGGGTGGGATTGTGAGAGATTGGTAAAACTGTAAGAGATAATGTTAGAGATTTGTGAGGTTGGAAGGGATCGAGATGGGTGGGAGATTGGTGAAACTGTATGAAATAATGGTAGTGATTGGTTAGAGATATATTATGAAGTGAGAGGGATTGGTGATGTAGTAAAAGAGATTGGTGAGGTGGTAAAGTAATTGGTGAGGGATTGGTGAGGACATAATATCACCCGTTTAGGATAGCTAGGTTCGGCTGGAAATGAACACACGGCAATCTTCACAGGGGAATTCAACAAGTTATTAATGAGGAAGGGCGTATTCATTTGCTTATCTAGTTTTCTTTTTATTATTGTTATTATTTATTATTGTATTATTTTTATTATTGTTATTGTCCTCCCTATACCTCTATCAAGCAACACACCTAAGACCCCCATTCAAGATAAATTTGTACATTTTTCGATATAAAAATGTCCCAACCAAAGGCCGGTTCCTACTAAAGTCCAGGTTCGCTATTGCTCGCCAGGAAAACCATAGACACCTGAATGGCACCAAACATCTAAATATTGACAAATAAATGAGGTGAAACGTCTTAAATTCGCCAAACTAATGAGGCAAACATCTTAACATTTCATAACTAATGGGGCGAAACATGATGACGAAGGGGGTCAAGAAAAAAGATTGGTGAGGTGGTAACAAAGATTGGTGAGGTGGTGACAGAGATTGGTGAGGTGGTGACAGCGATTGGTGAGCTGGTGACATAGATTGGTAAGGTGGTGACAGAGATTGGTGAGCTGGTGACAGAGATTGGTGACAGATTGGTGAGCTGGTGACAGAGATTGGAGAGGTGGTGACAAAGATTGGTGAGGGAGTGACAGAGATTGGTGAGGTGGTGACAGATATTGGGGAGCTGGTGACAGAGATTGGTGAGGTGGTAACAGATATTGGTGAGCTGGTGACAGAGACTGATGTGGTGGTAACAGAGATTGGTGAGGTGGTGACAGAGATTGGTGAGGTGGTGACAGAGATTGGTGAGGTGGTGACAGCGATTGGTGAGGTGGTGACAGATATTGGTGAGTACAGAGATTGGTGAGGTGGTGACAGAGATTGGTGAGGTGGTGACAGCGATTGGTGAGGTGGTGACAGAGATTGGTGAGGTGGTGACAGAGATTGGTGAGGTGGTGACAGAGATTGGTGAGCTGGTGACAGAGATTGGTGAGCTGGTGACAGAGATTGGTGAGGTAGTGACAGAGGTTGGTGAGCTTGTGACAGAGATTGGTGAGGTGGTGACAGAGATTGGTGAGGTGGTGACAGAGATTGGTGAGGTGGTGACATAGATTGGTGAGGTGGTGACATAGATTGGTGAGGTGGTGACAGCGATTGGTGAGGTGGTGACAAAGATTGGTGAGGGAGTGACAGAGATTGGTGAGGTGGTGACAGAGATTGGTGAGGTGGTGACAGAGATTGGTGAGGTGGTGACAGAGATTGGTGAGGTGGTGACAGAGATAGGTGAGGTGGTGACAGATTGGTGAGCTGGTGACAGATTGGTGAGGTGGTGACATAGATTGGTGAGGTGGTGACAGAGATTGGTGAGCTGGTAAGAAATTGGTGAGCTGGTGACTAGAGATTGGTGAGCTGGTGACTAGAGATTGGTGAGCTAGTGACAGATTGATGAGGTGGTAACAGAGATTGATGAGGTGGTAACAGATTGGTGAAGTGGTGACAGATTTGTGAAGTGGTGACAGAGATTGGTGAGGTGGTAAAAGAGATTGGTGAAGTGGTGACAGAGATTGGTGAAGTGGTGACAGATTGGTGAGCTGGTGACAGAGATTGGTGAGGTGGTGACAGAGATTGGTGAGCTGGTGACAGAGATTGGTGAGCTGGTGACAGAGATTGGTGAGGTGGTGACAGAGATTGGTGAGCTGGTGACATAGATTGGTGAGGTGGTGACAGAGATTGGTGAGCTGGTGACTAGAGATTGGTGAGCTGATGACAGAGATTGATGAGGTGGTAACAGAGATTGGTGAGGTGGTGACAGAGATTGATGAGGTGGTAACAGAGATTGGTGAGGTGGAAACAGAGATTTGTGAAGTGGTGACAGAGATTGGTGAAGTGGTGACAGAGATTGGTGAGCTGGTGACAGAGATTGGTGAGGTGGTGACAGAGATTGGTGAAGTGGTAACAGAGATTGGTGAGGTGGTAACAGAGATTGGTGAGGTGGTGACAGAGATTGGTGAGGTGGTGACAGAGATTGGTGAGGTGGTAACAGAGATTGGTGAGGTGGTGACAGAGATTGGTGAGATGGTAACAGAGATTGGTGAGGTGGTGACAGAGAATGGTGAGTGTGTCGACAATGATTGGTGAGCTGGTGACAGAGATTGGTGAGTGTGTTGACAGAGATTGGCGAGGTGGTGACAGAGATTGGTGAGGTGTTGAAGTTGCATAAGGGATTGGTGAGACTGAAAAAGATAGATGGTCGAGATTGTCAAGAGGTTGGTGAAATTGATGAAGTGGTGAGAGATAAGCAACAAAACCTGTATGCTGCCTTTATGGACTTGGAGAAGGCCTATGACAGAGTGAATAGAGAATGTATGTGGAAAGTACTTAGAATATACAGAGTAGGTGGCAAGTTGCTGAAAGCAGTGAAGAGCATGTATGAGGGTGCAAAGGCGGCAGTATGTGTGGAGAATGAGCAGAGCAACTTCTTTGATCAGAATGTTGGGTTGAAACAGGGGTGTGTGATGTTTAATGTATATATGGATGGAGTCATGAAAGAAATACAAGGAAGAGCAGTGGATGTTGGTGTATCGCTGATAAGGAAGGGAAACGAGTGAAAAGCTACCTATACTGCTGTTTGCTGATGATACAGTTCTGATGAGCGATAATGAATGGGAGTTGCAGGGTCTGGTATGGTACGGTATACTGTATATGTTTGGAACAGTGTGCGATAAACGGAATCTGAAGGTAAATGCGGGGAAGAGCAAGGTTATGGTCTTCGAAAGGGGTGAAGCCACAGAGTGTGAGGTGAAGGTGAACGGTCAGGCTATGGAGATTGTCAGGTCATTTAAGTATCTGGGCAGTGTGCTGAGTAAAGATGGGAGTATGGATGAAGAAATATGGGAGAGGGTGCAGCAGGGGAAGAGGGTTGTAGGAATGCTGAAAAAAGTAACAAGAAATAGGGTGGTCAGCATGGAAGTGAAGAAGTCCTTGCATGACAGTGTGGTAATCCCGACAATGACTTTACGGAAGCGAAGCATGGACGTTGGTGGAGAGACTAAGACCAAGAGAGAGATGGATGGAAATGAGTTGCTTGAGAAGTGCGTGCAGAGTTACATGGAGGGATAGACAAACGAATGAGGAAGTAAGAGGGAGGTGTGGTGTGGAGGTAGATGTTCTGGATAGTATGAGAAGGAACACCTTGAGATTTGTCGGCCATATGGAACGTATAAGAAGCGAGAGAATGACTAAGAGGGTGTACGGGAGCGAGGTGGAAGGACAGAGAGGGAGAGGTAAACCGAGAGAGAGGTGAAAGGTTGGAATGAAGAAGTATATGAATAAAGGCGGTGCTGGTTGGGAGGACAGGCGTCGACTGACTGGGGAATGAGGTGCATGGGGGCGTTTCGTTCGTGGTCATCCCATCATGGAAAACGGCGTCAGGCAATATTTATATATAGATATATATATACTGTATATATATATATATATATATATATATATATATATATATATATATATATATATATTATATATATAAAGGTTGAAGAAAAGAAAGAGTTCGTAAGTAAATCATTAATTCCATAAGAAACAAATCAAATATTTAATGACAAAATAGCTAACTAAAAAATAATATGAAGATAAAACGAAGTAAAAAAACCAGACTGTGACAAATGTGAAATAACACTGAGACTTCAAGAATATTAAGATACACAATTAATATACAGACGAGATGAAAGACGAAGAAGGGGAGCCGAGAGAAGGGTAGGCTAATTAGAGAAGCTAGGACACTCACAGGAAGATATATATGCTTTGAAGAAGATGGGAATAGTATGGGTGAAAATAGAGGACAATATATGGAGAAAATACAAACTCAATTAATAGATAATATTTGAATATATACCGATATATATATATATATATATATATAAAAGAAAGATAGATAGATAGATAGATAATTTATATAGATATAGATAGATATAAAGATGGATAATGAAGATATATAGATATAATATATATGATGTGGTAACTGTATGGTTAGAAATAGAAGAACATTTTCCACATACAGTATATGAATAGAATACGATTGAGAGAGAGAGAGAGAGAGAGAGAGAGAGAGAGAGAGAGAGAGAGAGAGAGAGGAGAGAGAGAGAGAGAGAGAGAGAGAGAGAGAGAGAGAGAGAGAGAGAAGAGAGAGAGAGAGAGAGAGAGAGAGAGAGAGAGAGAGAGAGAGAGAGAGAGAGAGAGAGAGAGAGAGAGAGAGAGAGAGAGAGAGAGAGAGAGAGAGAGAGAGAGAGAGAGAGAGAGAGAGAACACATTGTAAATAAGCCACATCCCATAGTACCCCAGGGAGTTCATACAGTACCAGTGGAACTCGCTGTTCTTGCTTGTTTTCTTATATTGTCCATGGCTCTTGATAAACCTACGTACGTCACCCTGTTATAATGATAGTCTCGAGTCCCTTTATAATCCTGAGTCTAGACATTGTTATCCCGTGCCTCTTGTGACTTAGGAAAGGCAGAAGGTTAAGGGCATATATTATATATATATATATATATATATATATATATATATATATATATATATATATATATATATATATATATATATACACAGTATATTTATGTATGTACTCAGGCACATATCCCATAGCTGTGTGGCAGACTCGAGACAAAACCCGTAAACAATCAACAAAAACAGTTCCAATTCTTAGGGTTCGGGACCACTTTTGCGTTCCAACGCCCCTTTCTCTGCCTCGTCTAGTTGGTGAAGTCTACAAAGGGAGGAGGATTCCTAGCGTTCCGCCCTAAGAAGGAAAAGTACGACAGTAAAAGAGGCAGCCAGTAACGGCTAATACTGGATATAGGATGCCAAACTTAACTCTTGGTAGGACCAGCACTTATCCTATGCATTATATATATATATATATATATATATATATATATATACACACACAGGCACATACCCCGTTTCTGGGGGTGGCTGACACGAGACAGAGCCCGAACAGAAACAGCATATAAAGTTCCTATTCTCAGGGTCACTTTCTCTGTCTAGATAGATAGATAGATAGATAGATAGATAGACAGATAGATATATAGATTGACTGATAGATGGATATATTATACTTTAAGTAAACTATTCTCCCTAGCATTGCAAGGGAGGCAGTAGTTAAAAAGAGTTATACGCGAAATTTAACCTGCAAACTAAATAATGAACCACGAACGTAAGAGAAGGGAGAATGAACTAATAATGAACCACGAACGTAAGAGAAGGGAGAATGAACTAATAATGAACCACGAACGTAAGAGAGGGGAGAATGAACTAATAATGAACCACGAACGTAAGAGAGGGGAGAATTAACTAATAATGAACCACGAACGTAAGAGAGGGGAGAATGAACTAATCCAGACTTAAGGGGGGATGTTTGTCTTCACCCCTTCGATTCTCATCTTTAACCTCATTGCTTGTGATATTTTAAGACGTTCGCCCCATTACTTTGGGCATTTTAACAACCTTCGCCCAATTTCTGTCGATTTAGACATTTCGTGCCATTTAGGTGTCAATTTTTTCCTGGTGAGCGATAGCGAACCTGTAATTTAAGAGGAATCGGCCTTCGGCCGGGACATTTTTCTACCGAAAAATGTACACATTTATCTTAAAAGGGGGTCAAGAGGGAGTAATTTTAAGCTTGATGGAGGGCTAGGGAACAAACTAAATACCTCCCTTTAAGGGGGGGGGGGGGGGGTTGCTTTTCTGGCCCCCTTTCTCTTTCATGTTTATCCCCAGTAGTTTGCGATTTGAAGACGGTCGACCCATTAGTTTGGTAATTCTAAGACTTTTCGCCCCATTTCTCTGTCAATATTAAGACCTCTCGTGCCATTATAAGTAAGTGATTTTATCCTGGCGAGCGATAGCGAGCCTGTAATTTAGGAGGAACCGGCATTTAACCGGGACATTTCCTACCAAAAAATGTACAAATTTATCTTGACGGCCGTTTTTGGGGTGTTTTACTTTAAACTTGATAGAGGTCTAGGAAGAACACTAAAACAATAATAAATAAATACGTAAATAAGCAAACAAATACGCCTACCTTCCCTTAAAAGAGTAATTCACCATAATAAATGACGAACCATACATCATCACGGAAGATAAAAGGTAATTATGTGGTCAGCCGGGTAATTATGTGGTCAGCCGGGTAATTATGTGATCAGCCGGGTAATTATGTGATCAGCCGGGGAATTATGTGGTCAGCCGGGAAATTATGTGGTCAGCCGGGTAATTATGTGGTCAGCCGGGTAATTATGTGGTCAGCCGGGTAATTATGTGGTCAGCCGGGTAATTATGTGGTCGGCCGGGTATTATGTGGTCGGCCGGGTAATTATGTGGTCAGCCGGGTAATTATGTGGTCAGCCGGGTAATTATGTGGTCAGCCGGGTAATTATATGGTCAGCCGGGTAATTATGTGGTCAGCCGGGTAATTTGCTAGGGTCGTTGAAGTGTATTAACCCCTTCTGTACTGGCGCCGTCCTTTTAACTTTATTCTGGCTACTATATTAGGCAACTTTATTCAGTTTATACAAGGCCTCCAACAAATAACAGGCTTCAAACCATCTCACGTAACCTTTTTTTCTACCACAGATCCTTCTGAAACTGCACAAAATCCCCTGATTATAGCTAACATATAATTACAAACATGTCGCCAGCATAGAAGGGGTTAAGTGAAGTGTGGAAGATGGAAGAGCATAATCACTGAACATGATGGGGGTTAATTCCTAGCTGGCTGCCTCAATATTTGGCCTCATTGTTATGACTTTTATGATTATTTTTCTATTTATTCATTATTGTATTATAATTATTTTGGTAAGAATATCATAGTATATACTGTATATAATATATACATATGAAACACTACTATATATCCTATAATCAGGTAAGAAGTGGTCCTATCCAGAGTGATGTTTGATATCCCCTACCCTACCTTAGCTGTTTCTGTATGTCTCTTTTCTTATACGACTATTTCTTCTAGGTGCTGGCGAGATCACTCGATTGGCACTGCAAGGGGGGCTGTGGACGTTGGGGGCATTGAACCCAGGGGTGCAAGCACACAGCCCTCTCAGAGACAGATTTCATTTCACCCTGGCCCCTTCGGGGACCCCAGCATCTGACGCGCCTTCGGTCAACCGGACTCAAGACTGCTCGGCCAGACAATCTGGGGAACTACAACAACAACAACAACAACAACAACCCATTAGGTTTGTGATCAATTTGAAGCCATTACTGAAACTGATTTGGATGTACTAACCTATGATTTTGCTCTTCCTCGATAATATGCCTCAGTGTTAAGCGCAAAGCTCTACAGATAATTATCATAATGTCTGCCATAATTATATACATATTTGGAACATAATTATATCACTCATTAGCTTTGGGGGAAATTTTATAGGTTGCATTTGGTCAATAATATTCCTCAATATTGTAGATCATGGGATTTTTGTGTTAAGAGTAAATATATGCAGAATGTCACAATATTAGTCACATATAATAGTGCAATTATATTGTATTACATAACAGCCCTCTCCGTTCTTGAGGAAGCATTTCTTCCTTTTTGTTTTGGCCATCATTAGACAGGGCAATTCAGTTTAGTAAGACATTTTGGAAGTAAGAGGCTTAAGGGGGGATGGGCCGGTTTTCTGGACCATTTTCTCCCTCATGTTTAGCCCCATTAGTTTTCAGATGTTAAGATGTTTGACCCATTAGTTAGTCGATTTTAAGACCTTTCGCCCTATTTCGTCGTCAATATTTAGACCTTTCGTGCTATTTAGGTGTCGATATTTTCCCTGGCGATAGTGAGCCTGTAATGTTGGAAGAACTGTCCTTTGGCCGGGAAATTTTTCTACCGAAAAATTTACAAATTAATCTAGAAGGGGGATCTAATGGATGTTTTATTTTTTTTAATTTGATGGAGTTCTAAGGAGGAAACTAGAAAAATAACGAATACATGCAAAAATCGCCCAAAAAGTGAACGATCTCCCCTGGAGATAGTTTTTTTTTTCCCCGTTGATTCTTACAGATTGTTCCTAAATAAGATATACTAATCAACTAATAGCCAGACAATAAGGAAGCAACGCGTCATCTCATCATGAAGGAGTTAGCTAATTGGTTAATATTGAAGAAGAAGGCAATTATAAAGGGTACGAAGGTTTTAATGCTCCTTTGCGTCACTATAGGGTGATATGGGGCTTAAGGGGGGTGACCTGTTTTGGTTCTGTCCTTTTCTATCTTTCTCTGGCTTGTATCCATTTGGCCCCATTCAGCCTACTGTTTTAAGACGTTTATCCCCATCCAGGTATCAATTTTTTTTACTGGTGAGCGGTAGCGAGCCATCATATTTTATATTTTTGTTTGACAGCAGGCTAAATTTGTACATTTTTCGATAGAAAAATTTCTCCGGCGAAGCCGGATGTCTTCATATAATGCTGGCTCGCTGTCGCTCGCCAGGAAAAAATCGACACCTAGATGGGGATAAACGTCTTAAAATAGTTGGCTGAATGGGGCCGAATGGATACAAGCCAGATAAAAAGAGAAAAGGACAGAAATAACAAGAAGCAGGTCACCCCCCTTAAGGGAAGATTTTCTTTTCTTTCTAGACCCCCTTCTCCTTCATGTACTACCCCATTAGTTTTGAGGTTTTAAGACGCACGCTTCATTAGTTTGGCGATTTTAAGACCTTTTGCCCCATTTCTTTGTCAATATTTAGACCTTGCGTGTTATTTAGGTGCCGATTGGTTTCCTGGCGAGCGATAGCAGGCTTGTAATTTTGAAGGATTTGGCCGGGACATTTTTCGGTACTAATTTCCAAGGGGGATCTTGAGGATGTTGTTTCAAACTTGATGGAGGTCTACGAGGAAATTAAAACAAAGAAACAAATAAATAATCTGTCTCCGTTAAGGGGAGGTATTTAGTTTGTTCCCTACGTTTTCATCAAGCTTAAAATTACACCCCCGAGACCCCCTTTCAAGATAAATTTGTACATTTTTCGGTAGACAAATGTCCCGGCCGGAGGCCGGTTGCTCTTAAATTACAGGCTCGCTATCGCTCGCCAAGAAAAAAATCGACACCTTAATGGCACGAAAGGTCTTAAAATTTACATAAATGGGGCTAAATGTCTTAAAATGTCCAAACTACTAGGGCAAACGTCTTAAAATCTCAAAAGCAATGGGGCTAAACATAAGGGATAAAGGGGTCCAGAAAAAAATCCCTCAAGTGGAAATCTCCCCTTAAGAAAAAAGAAATGAGGTATAATCCTCAGAACTCTATTCTATTTAATCACAGTCAAATCATGACGGCAGATTATGCAGCTTAGTCGTGAGTAATGAATTCCAATTTAATTTGAAAAAGTTATACGGTGTTTTGAAATAATAACTAACTGTTAGTGTATTCAGTCTGGGGGATAAAGATTATAAAAAAACAAAGTATGTAGCTAAATCACAAGATAATCGTGTGAATTGAAGGTTTATATCTCTTAGTTTTAATTTTAAATGTAATCATACTAAAATTACTTGGGATGAAGAAATTAATGAGGAAATGCGCATCAGGAATAGACAGGACATACTTATATTATGCATTTAAGCTACATACACGCCCCCCCCTCCCACACACACACACACACACACACACACACACACACACACACACACACACACACACACACACACACACACACACACACACACACACACACACACCACACACACCCCACACACACACACACACACACACCACACACACACACACCCACACACACACACACACACACACACACACAGCCCGTAGCCTAGTAGGTAGAGCTCTCGTCTCACACACGAGGGGTCGGGGGTTCAATCCCCGGCCGGGCGGAGACAAATTGGGCTTGTCTCCTTTCACGTGTTAGCCTCAGTTCACCTAGCTGTAAATAGGTACCTGGAATAAGTGGACGACGTGGTGACGTCCAATCTGGGGTTGGCAAAAATGGTACAAGGCGAGATGGGTATCATATGGTTCACCTAAGCTGATGGCTACCTAAGCCTTCGGGCGAGACGGTACCGTCTATAGTGAGAATGGTACCATACAGATCCACCCTAAGCCTTCGTTTCCGATGTCGCCAATTGGCTAAAAATACAGACGACACACACATCCACAGCCATTCCAACGATACATATAACACCTACACATATAGGAGGCGGGAAATAACGAGCATGCTCACTCCCGCAATACAACTAGAGTAAGTACAACTAGAGTAAGTACACGCACACACACACACACACAATATTATATAACAGTTGTATAAATCACCATACACTGAGATTGCGCACATGTCTCTGCCAGATTAATATATGAACAGATAAAGTAAAAACATGATGCCAGATTAAGGGGAGGAAGACCGTTTTTCTGGACCCCCTTCTCCCTAATGTTTAGCCCCACTGGTTTTGAGATTAAAAGACGTTCGGCCCATTAGTTTAGCGATTTTAACACCTTTCGCCCCATTTCGTTGTCAATTTTAAGACCTTTCGTGCCATTTAGGTGTCGATTATTTCCTGGCGAGGGATAGCGAGCCTGCAATTTTAAGAGGAACCGGCCTTCGGCCGGAAATTTTTTCTACCGAAAAATTTACAAATTTATCTTGAAGGGGGGTCTAGGGAGTGATTTTCTAAGCTTGATGGAGGTCTAGCGAGGAAACTAAAATAATATATGAATAATTGAATAAATAGACCAAACAAATGCCAGTCTCCCCTTAATATATAAAAACAAATAAAGTAAAACATGATGATGGTCGACGATAATTGAGTGAGTAATGACGAGAACAGCTGGCTATGATAAAACCCTGCCTGCGACATACACGGCTTGACTGGGGGGTAAAGGTCAAAGGGTTGTGCGAGATATACACTACCGGTACAGCTAACGCCCTAGGGCTATCACACAAGAGCTGTTGTTGTCAACTTTCTACGGTCAACATTCTGCCGGTAGCATATATCTGGCATCTTTTGCACTGTGGGTGAGGGCTGTTCCTGTCCAGATTGAGGTTTGGCATCCTCTACCCAACCGTAGCCGTTTCTGTCTGTCTCTTTCTCCTGTACAAATTTTCCTACTTCGGGGGTGGGGGCTAGGAATCCTCCTCCACTTGTAAAATTCACCTACTAGACGAGACAGAGAATGGGGCGAGGGAACGCAAAAGTGGTCCCGGACCCAAAGAATTGGAACTTTAGATCTTGTTTCCGTTCTAACTCTGTCTCGAGTCAGCCACCCCCAGCTATGGGGTATGTGCTTGGGTACATACACACAGTACATACATACATACATACATCGGGACTAGACTGATGATGGATAAATTTAACTGACAGAATAATCTTTAAAGTTCACCTCATATGCTGCCAGACCATCGTTGATGACAAATGTTGAGGGCAAGGTTACTCGTGCGATACAAGATAATGTCTAACACAAAAGGAACACACAAATCAAATCATTTTCAGCAGTGAAAAGTTCTAAAAATCTATGGTTGGTTATTATGATGAACCTATAAATTGATACCCCTAGGCTTTGGTGACCAGAAAGGGTTGGAACAAATGGGGTGTAAAATTGAACACCATTTTACTATTTGACTTTTCCAAAATGTTACAAGTATCAGTTTTGATTTTCCCTTTTTGTGTTTTTCTTAATAAGTTTGTGGTTGGGAATTATGTACTCGCTATTGTGATTAGACTATAGTTCTTATATATTTGGTTTTAATACAAAGTCACTATCTGTATATTAATGAATTAAACGTTAACGAGGTTCAATGTTCTTGGGGCAGATATATTAATTCATATCAAACAAATATTGAGTAAAAACCCTTTGTAATGCATTACTAGCTTAGACGAATTCATTATTGTTACTTATCTAATATTTAGTGTGTTAAGTAATAAGGATAGACAGAAAACAATACGATGCAATTACAGAAAAATGTGTTAATAAAACGTTCTTTATGAATGCATATCATTATAATTTACCACAACTGATGGGCTAGAAAACGTTTGGTGAGTATTATGAGTATGAGGATTGAAGATACTTATGACGATAGCGAAAATGATTGCCAAATGGTGGTAATGATGATGATGATGATGGTGGTGGTCAAGAGGATGATGACGATGATAATGACGGTTGTATTGAGGATGATGATGAGTCCCTAGCAACACGGTATAATACACATAATCAGAACACCATTTATATTACTCACACATTCCGGCTGCTTGTATCAAACCGATAATTTGAAACTTCCACATACTAGATACTCTCAGTAGATATGAAGGGGATAGTACTAGGTTTTTGGGCTATGTATATATTTAATTTATTTAGTTTTTAGTTTCCTCGCTAGACCTCCATCAAGCTTGAAATAGCACCCCCTAGACCCCCTCTCAAGATAAATGTGTACATATTTCGGTAGAAAAATGTCCCGGCTGAAAGCCGGTTACTTCTAAAATTACAGGCTCGCTATCGCTCGCCCGGATAAAATCGACACCTAAATGGTACGAATGGTCTTAATATTGACAAAGAAATGGGGTGAAAGGTCTTAAAATCGACAAACTAATAGAACGAACGTCTTAAAATCTCAAAACTATTATGCTAAACACGAGGGAGAAGGAGGTCCAGAACAAGGATATTTTAGTATGCGTCATTACTGGCAAAACTAGCTTAATATATACTAATTTAATAAATAATTTTCTGAAATATAATTCACTTTACTACCGAGAATATAATTTGTAATGTAGCCAGAAATATGTAATTATTTTGTTAAGGGGGGTCACCGGCTTTTTGTTATCTTTCTCTCCTTTTCTCTCTTTCCCTGGCTTGTATCCATTCCGCCCCATTCAGCCAATTGTTTTAAGACGTTTATCCCCATCCAGGTGTCGATTTATTCCTGGCGAGCGATAGCGAGCCAGCATTGTATGGAGAAATCCGGCTTCGCCAGAGAAATTTTTCTATCGAAAAATGTACACATTTAGCTTGCTGTCAAAAAACAAAAATATAAATGCTGGCTCGCTCCCGCTCGCCAGGAAAATATTGACACCTGGATGGGGGTAAACGTCTTAAGACAGTAGGCTGAATGGGGCGAATGGATACAAGCCAAAGAGATAAGGAGAGAAAGATAAAAAAAAAGTGAGGTGGGCTCCCTTAACCTCTTGTCTACGTGAGTGGTGGATATTTCTGGAAACCTCACGGTGCCTCCGAGAAATTAAGCCGGTATCACACGAGAGCTTTTATAGGCAACATTCGATGGTCAACATTTTTCCTGACAACGTTTCTGGGATATTTCGTACTGGTATTGGAAACTAGACTGAATGTAGATTAATTTGGGAATAAGAATGATATAAACAGTCTACCTCATTAGCTGCCAGAGGAGTGTTGAGGATAAATGTTGAGGGAAATAGTATTTATTTTCTCTCTCTCTCTCTCTCTCTCTCTCTCTCTCTCTCTATATATATATATATATATATATATATATATATATATATATATATATAGATATTGAGTATATATCACAAATACACGTGAGCCACTAAATGTTTCCAATCTCTCAGTGGGGTTCGAACCGCCGACCGTCAGGACGATAGCCGACGCTTTAATCAACTACACTACTGCCGTGGTGTAGTTGATTAAAGCGTCGGCTATCGTCCTGACGGTCGGCGGTTCGAACCCCACTGAGAGATTAGAAATATATATATATATATATATCTCGTCTCTGAGCGCTTACAGTTGACCCCTGACCCTCAGACCTCATTCAGCCAGCACACGCATCCCTCCTCTCTCCTTGTATATAATTGTGTTGAGTATAGTTTATTATCATATATATATATATATATATATATATATGAGTACATTATTATTTGTTTTCTGTGTACAATTATGTAACAGTTATTAATGAAAAGTAGTGATCTATTGTAACCAGTTATTACGTTTTCTGAATTCACTATGCACCCAAAGCACTCAACCTACCCCTGACGACCCATCAATATGCTCTGGACCACGACTTGACACTCGAACCATCAACGTCTTCAATTTTCGCGGCCTTACATCTAACTATCCCTCCGTCGAACACCACCCCTCCTCCAATAAACCTGATCTTCTTTTTCTTAGAGACTCAGGTGTATGAAGCAACTGCCAGAAATCTCTTCATCCTACTTTCTCTATCCTAGTTTCAAAAGCAAAGGCAGATGTTTTTTTGTCTATGTGTACGAAGGAGACAAAAGGCAGGACGCCTGTAATGAGTGTCTCCCACAAAGAAAAAAGAGTGACAGAGCCAAATTCAAGGGGATGCTGGGTTCAAAATGCCTAGACACACGAAGTTTCAAGCAGTTTAAGTCATAGGGTGAAGACGAAATTGATTGTTGGAGAAAGTTCCAGAGTTCACTTGTTGAGTAGAAGAATGACTGAGAAACTTTGGCAATTCTTGTGTTGGAGAGCTGAACAGAATAGGAGTGGGACTGTGTTGGAAGGCGCGTTATTTGCACTCGAAGCAAGGGAGAGGGTATGCACTGAAATATCTCTGAAGAACACTGACTGTTGTAATAGCGATAGAAGAGTGAAAGAGATGCAACATTGTGGCGAGTAGAAAGAGATTGTAAGGCACTATTAAGATTAAGTGAGTTGATAAGGCGAAATGCTTTCGAGAAGTGCCGTGCGGATGGACCCTCCCCAGATATGTGAACTGTACTCAATACAGGGGCGCACTGTGCCCCAATACAGAGCAAGAAGCTGTGCGGTGGTAAAGAACCCACAGAGATGGTTGAGCACACCTATCTTTTGGGAAGCTGTTTTAGCAAAAGAATGGTGATATGATATTGCCAAGAAAGGTTGGAGGAAAAAGATCCACATAGCATATTAAGAGAAGGTGGAGGGTTGATTTGTGTACTGTTGAAGAGTAATTGATAGTCTTGCGGGAGATTGCGACGGGTAGATTGAGGGAGAGATTGAGTCTTGGAGGCGTTGAAAGTAACAAGATTTTCTGTGAACCAATCAGAAATAATTGATATATTAATATGTTCTCTCCACCAACCAACTTTACTCCTAAACTCGATAAATGAAATTAACAAACACATGTGGCAGTCCGGGGATTCGAACCTAGGATGCTCACACCGAAAATCTACACACTTATGCATTGCGCCACGAAGACAGTAAAGAATACTGCACAAGCCTACGATTTATTATGCAGTTTCGAATCCTGCATACCAATCTTAGCATGTACAATATCCCAACTGCACTATCGGAGGCTATGCATAGGTGAATGGAAATAGTAATTAATGGGGCACTTAACCCTAGGGAAGGCCTCTCGATAAACTACTACTGAACCTTAATGAATTAATATGTTCTCTCCACCAACCAACTATCAGAAGATAGGCGTACCATGGCCCTGTTACGTGAGTTTTAGAGTGATTGCATACTGGGTTGTTGTTGTTGTTGTTGTTGTTCCCCAAGCTGCCTGGCCGAACAGCCCCGAGTCCCTGAGAAAGGCCATGGCCACGATCGGGCTTTCCCACAGAGCTCTCATTGAGTGTAGATTGTGTTGTTGGCGTAAGTGGTTGTGTGAAATGCAGTCTTCTATGATGTGTTTAATGGTATGGGGTGCTGTGTTACATCCCGGGCAGGCGTCGACAACGGAGTCATCCAGTCTCTTCTGATAGCTCAGGAGAGCTGGATGGTGTCCGCATCTCAGCCTGGCCAGGTGGACTCTGTCCTCGCGAGGAAGGGAGGATTCGGAAGGATGGATTTCGGGAGGTCGTGCATGCAGCTGCGTGTTGTCTGTGAGTGAGTGGATGGATCGGTGAGAGATATGAGTATGGATGTGCTTCTGGAAGTTGGTTCGGGGTGGGCAGGGAGGGAGAGAGGACAATAATTGTGTGTGATACCGTGTGCTGGGTGTTGTTTTGATATTTCTTGGTGTCTGTGGGTGTGTTGCCATGTAGTTTAGTGGGTGGTCTTGGTTCGTGGAGGCTGCTGCCAGGAATTGAGTGCCTCTCATGTCCAGATGGTCTTTGACTTTGAGGATTTTGGTTTCTTGATGTAGGTGATCTGTGGGTGCAGTAGCTGTGCAGCCTGTAATGATCTTCAGGGCTTTGTTTTGAATAGTCTGTAAGGTCTTATGATGTGTTTCAGCTAGGTTAAAAGCCCAGGCTGGGCTTGCGTATTCCATCACTGATCTTATGTATTGTTTATATAGTTTCTTTGTTGTGTCCAAATTTTGTGTGAGCAAGTGACCTGAGGGCGTTAAGTCTGGGTGTCAGTTTCTTTTTAATGTTTGTGGTGTGCTGTTTGAATGTCATATGAGTATCATATGTTACTCCTAGGATTTTGGGTGTGTGTGTATGTGTTAGGGGTGTGTTGTTTATGGTGAGTTGAGGGATGTATTCCTGTTCAACTTGTGAGCAGGGTTGCGGTGGATTTGGCTGGGGCTAGATTAAGTCTGTTTGTAGTGCACCAGCCATGTAGCGTGTTGAGATAGGGTTGAAGGAGATCTGTTGCTCTTTTTGGGTCATGGTGTGTGCATGTGAGTGTTATGTCATCTGCATAGGAGGCTAAGTTTATTTGGGGCGTATTGGGTGTAGTTATATCGTGCATGTACAGATTGAAGAGTGCGGGCGATAGGACGGATCCTTGTGGGACTCCGTTTGGAAAGTTTCTGATTTTAGATGACTGACCGGCAAAAGATACGTGTGCACATCTGCCTGCTAGGAAGTTGGCCAGCCACCGTTTTGTGTTGTTGTGCATGTTTGTGTTGTAGATTTTGTTTGTTAGGTTGTGGCGGGGGATGGCATCGAAGGCTTTACTAATGTCGAGTGTGGCTAATAGTGATCTGTGTGGTGGTCTAGCTGAATTGATGCCGTCGAAAGCTCTTTGTGTAAGGTCTGTGAGAAGAGTGTTTGTGGAGTGCAGTGGCCTAAAGCCATGTTGTGTTGGAGCTAGGGGTAGGTCAGGTGTAATTAGTTGTAATACTAGGCGTTCCATGACTTTGGAGGGGGAGCAAAGGAGTGTGATGGGGCGGTGCGAGGAGGGTAGCGTGGGGTCTTTGTTGGGTTTGGGGAATGTGATGATGATACCATGCTTCCAAATGTCTGGTATTGTGTTGTGTGAATAGCTGTAGTTTGATATGTTAGTGAGTGCTTGTATGCCTTGTGGTCCCAGGTGTCTGAGGTGTATGTTGCTTATGTTGTCTAGGCCACAGGCGGGTGAGTGCTTGAGATTGTTGATGATATGCTTTGTCTGGTGATTGGTGAAGGGTGTATAGTCAGGGTCTGTGGGGAATTGTCTCTTACGTCGGATGACACGTCGGTCGTGTTTGTGAGGTTTTAGGTGGCTGACATGTGAAAAGTGATTGATGAGAGTGTTTGCTTGTTGTTTACATGAAGGAGTAGAGTCTGTTGTTGTGATTGCAGCATGTGATTGTGTTGTGTTGCTGTTGGAAAGTGTGATGCTGTTTAGTGTTTTGTATAGTTTTTTGGGGTATGTTTTGTGATCAAGTGTTTGTAGGAAGTTATTCCAATTTAGTTTTTGTTGTTCTTGTATTTTGTTGTTAGTTTGGGTGTTGAGTGCTTGAATTTGTTGTGTGATGTCTTGTGTGTGGGGTGCTGGGGAGTGTTTCAGTATGTCGCGTTGTCTGATGAGGTTTTGAATTTCTGGTGTGAAGTTGGGGTTGTGTCTTTTTCTGTTACCTCTTGGAATGTGTTTCTTGTCAGCGTTTTGGATAGTTTTATTGAGTATGTGTACAGCATTGTTGATGTTAGTGATGGGTGTACTGTTTAGAGTTGTGAAGTGTTGTTCTGTCTCATTTGTGAATGCTTCCCAGTTAGCTCTTTTATAATTGGTGTATTTGTGTTTGTGGCTAGCTGGGGTGAGTCTGGTTTTGGTGGTGATAATGATCGGGAGGTGGTCAGAGCCTAAGGTTCTGACCACCCTCCAGGATGTTGTGGGGGCGAGTTCTGGGGAGCAAAAGGTGATGTCTGGAGATGATGGGTTATAGAGGGCTTGGTGAGGAATATGGGTATGTTGATGGATGTCGTTAAGGATGATGAGGTTATCGGTTTGGTTTTGTAGTACCAGCCCTCTGTCTGTGTCGGGGTTGTCGACAAACCAGGCCGACGTCTTGGCGTTGAAGTCACCACCCAGGATGATGTGTGGGGTGTGTGGGGTGTTTGTGATGTGTTGTAAGTGTGGTCTGTATTCATTTGGTACTGTAGGGGATGTTTGGGGAGGGATGTATGTGTTTATGATGGTTATGTTGGAGTTGTCGCCAGTGCGTATTTTAATTGACTGTATTTCTGTTGTGTTATCATTTGGGGGGAAGAGTGATTTGGTTTGTACACTGGTTACTATGTATGATAATTCTTTGTGTACCAGGGTGATGAGTCCACCGCCCCCGCCGACAGCCCGGTCTTGTCTGATGGTGGTGAAATTATGAAATGTGGGTGTTTTTTGTGTTGTGCGGAGTTTTGTTTCTTGTAAGATGGCAATGTGTATGTTGTGTTGTTCGATGAAGTGTGAGAGTTCGTGTTTCTTTGTGTTGATGCCATCTATGGTCAGTTGAAGAATGTTAATGTTATGTGCACGATGTATGTTGGGTGCTGCTGCACGAGGATGGGGTGGGGGTGGGGTGATGGGGGGGTGGGGGGGGGGGTGGGGGAGGGGATGGGATGGGTGAGGTGGGGGTGGGGATTGGGGAGCAGGAGATGGGGGTTGGAATGGATTAGGATGGGGTGTGGTGTGTTGAGTTCAGGATGTGGATGGTATGGGAAGGTTAGGTGGGTTAGGGAGGAGAGGTGGACAGGTTTTAGGGGGGGAGTGGATGATATGGGAAGGTTAGGTGGGTTGGGGAGGAGAGGTGGACGGGTTTTAGGTGAGGGATTTGACTGGGAGAGGGAGGGGCATGAGGAACAGGTCCAGGTGTTTGTGTAGTGTTTCTTGGAGGCAAGTGTTGTGCAGGTGAAGTGGGTCCAGTTCCCGCATGAATTGCAGAGAACTGAACCCTTAGTATGGCGACTCGAAGTGATGGGTTTTGAGCAAGTTGGACATATGTATGTGAACGTGGGTCCTGGGTTGCTCTCAATGTCTCCGGCTAGAAGAAGTCTTCGAGAAATGACAGCCGGAGAGTCATTTCTCGGTGTAGGAAAAACTGTGTGATGTGTGTGTGTGGTGTGAGAGGTGTGGAAATTCCCGGCGCGACCGAAGCCGCTCCAAGGACCCGTGCCCCCAGGGAGGGGGCAGGGGATGGTTGTGACGGTTTGGCGCCCGAAACTGCTCCCCGCGGCCGGCATCCGGTTTTCCTCCACTGGTCGTTGATTTTGTCTTCGGCTGTGGAGGGTCGGCAGCCATCCGCGGTTGGCAGCCTCGGGAGGTGGCCCCACGGCGTAGACGCCGCCACATCAGGACAAATGGTTTACACATACTTGAAGCTGCCTGCATACTGGGTTATTGTGATAAACTAGTTGAATAGTGTAAGGTAGAGTCATCAGCATATGAGTGGATAGAACTAGACTAGAGGAACAGTTAATTAAGGAGATCATTAATGAATATTGGGCAGATAATTGTTGTGTATATGTACACACCAAAGTCACTTCCTCTCGAGTTGCCGACTTTGACTCCTCTGACTTAACCTTTCCTGTCACTCTTAAACTAAGTACAGGTATCTCTGTGTTGTCTATCTATCCCATAACTCTCTGACTTTCTTAAATTCTTTGACTATCTAAATTCTAAACTCGAACACATCAAATCCCCTCGAAAATTCTCCGGAAAAATGCCGACCTTAATATGTCAGTCTAGAGTTACAACTTTATAGTGAAACGGGTACGGTACTTTCCAATTTATTGCATAGTTTGCTTACACAAGTTTCTAATATGTGTATTTGTTATCGTCTACTTGGGTAACTTCTGTAATCTCAACATCTTCTATTTATGCTAAATTTTCTGATATTGATAGACGAACAATGTCCATACCTTTAATATTAATAAAGTTTTATTCATACCATGAAACACTTCGGTGCCATATGATTATTGCCGAATGACAAATGCTAGATAATTAATTTAGCTTCTTTCACCTTACTTTTTGTGGCTCTGTAACACAGCTTTGGATCCTAATACACATACTCTATAATACACAATAATCAGTGTTCCTCAGAGGTCTCCCAGTGTATACCACCTCCTCTACGTAGGGTACGTGGTACCCGTCTTGCAACACAATCCCACCCCTACTATGTGCAACTCTCGAACCCAAGAGTGAAACTTTACTCTGTCTTTCTCCTAGTCAACAGCTGAGCTCTGGAACTCTCTCCCATAATCAGTCTTCTCCTCTTCCTATGACACATTTCCAAATCCTTGAAATTAAAATCACACACACACACACACACACACACACACACACACACACACACACACGCACACGCACACACACACACAGTAATTGAGTTTGGAGTGTCAGCAGACCTTCATCCAATGTTAATAATGTAATACATTGCATAATATATTTTAATCAGTACTCTTGCTCGCAATATAATTGTTTTAATCAACACAGTTAATAGAAAAGCTGAATGGTTTGCTAAACATATAAGGACTTCTGTATTATAAAGCGTGTGCCTTCAAAAGCATACTGTGTATACTAGATAGTAATATAATGTTTTACCATCTGCATACCCTAGATTTTCTTTAGTGTGTTACACTTGTAACGAGTTTATATATACATATATATATATATATCACTATATTAAAACACTGTTTCTGTTTCTGTGTTATGTAAACACTTCGTAAATTACACATTCAAATTACTGGAAGAGTTATTTTGGGAGGAAACTCTTGGGATAGAAACACTGCATCACTAAACTAAATGGTATACCCGAACGTCAGCCCTACATGATATTTAACATTTTAGATAGCGAAGGTTTCATTTGATGATGGAGATTACTTATATAGGCCTTTAGATTACTGCTGTCCGCAATAAGGAGGAAGCATTCAAACGGTACCGACGCCTTAAAACTCAAGACTCTCATTCTTCATATGTTTCTACCCGGAATCAAGCCAAATCTGGTCTTCGACTTGCCAAACACTCTTTCATCAATAATAAATGCACTGAACTATCCAACTCTAGCTCTTCCCAAGCTTTCTGGCATCTAGCCAAAAACCTCTCCAACAATTTCTCTTCCTCGTCTTTCCCTCCCCTTTCCCACTCTGATGGCACAACCATCACTTCTTCCTCTGACAAAGCTAAACTCTTCGCTCAAACTTTTGCTAGAAACTCCACCTTGGATGATTCCGGTGCTATTCCTCCCTCTCCGCCCTCCTCTCTCTTACTTATGCCTAATATCCTAATCTCTTCTAAAGATGTACTTTCTACCCTCTCTGGCTTAACACTAATAAGGCGTACGGTCCGGACGGTGTTCCTCCTGTTGTTCTCAAAAACTGTGCTTCCGTGCTGACTCCCTGCCTAGGCAAACTCTTTTGTCTCTGTCTATCCTCTAACGTCTTCCCTTCATGCTGGAAGTTTGCTCACATTCAACCTGTCCCAAAGAAGGGTGACCGCTCTCAACCCTCCAACTATCGTCCAATTGCTCTTATCTCTTGTCTTTCTAAAGTTTTGAAACTATTCTTGCTTCCAAATTTCTTAAGCATTTCTCTTCTCATAATCTGCTCTCAGATCGCCAGTATGGCTTCCTTAAGGGTCGCTCTACTGGTGATCTTCTTTCATATCTTACTAACTCTTGGTCATCCTCCTTTTGGGACTCCGGTGAGACTTTTTCTATTGCACTAGACATATCGAAAGCCTTCGATAGAGTCTGGCATAAATCTTTAATTTCTAAACTACCCTCCTTCGGTTTCTATCCCTCCATCTGTGCCTTTGTCTCTAATTTCCTTTCCGGCCGTTCCATAGCCGCGGTTGTGGACGGCCATTGTTCATTTCCTCACCCTATAAACTCCGGTGTTCCTCAGGGCTCTGTCCTATCTCCTATTCTCTTTCTAATTTTTATAAATGATCTCCTTAACTGTACCTTAATTCCCATCCATTCTTACGCAGACGACTCAACCTTACACTACTCCATTAGTTTTTCAGAACGCCCCAGCCAGCAATCCCTCAACGACAAACGTAATGAAGCCATAGAACTCTTAAATTCTGATCTAAATACTATTTCCAATTGGGGCAGAGAAAACCTTGTTAACTTTAATACTTCCAAAACCCAATTTCTCCATCTATCTACCCGTCAGGATCTCCCAGCGGACTATCCCTTATTCTTCAGCAATACAAAAATCAACCCTTCATCTTCTCTCAATATTCTTGGTGTCTCTTTTTCTTCTCCTCTCATTTGGAAGGACCATATTACCAGTCTTGCTAAGGCAGCCTCCCAGAAGCTGGGTGTGCTCAACCGCCTTAGGGGGAACTTTTCCCCTGCACAGCTTCTTGCTCTGTACAGGGGCATAGTGCGCCCTTGTATTGAGTATTGTTCACATGTGTGGGGAGGTTCCTCTCACACCGCTCTCCTAGACAAAGTTGAAAGGAAGGCCTTTCGTATCATTAATTCCCGTCCACTCACTAACTCTCTGCAATCTCTCTCTCTCCGCCGCAATGTTGCATCTCTCTCGCTATTCTATCGCTACTATAATAATCAGTGTTCCTCAGAGCTATCCCAGTGCATACCACCTCCTTTACATAGGGCACGTGGTACCCGTCTTGCAACTCAATCCCACCCCTACTCTGTGCAACTCTCCAACCCAAGAGTGAAACGTTACTCTCAAACTTTCTTCTACTCAACAGCTAAGCTCTGGAACTCTCTCCCAGAATCAGTCTTTCCCTCTTCCTATGACTTAAATTGCTTCAAACTCCGTGTGTCCAGGCATTTTGGCTCGAACGTCCCTTGATTTTGGCCCTGTCACTCTTTCAACTATGGGGGAGGCACTCGCTATAGGCAGTTATGCCTTTTACCTCCCTCAATCACATAGAAAAAAAAAAAAAATTAACTCTATTTAAATGGGTTACCATTACTGTGTCGTAAGGTGTGTGTGTGTGTGTGTGTGTGTGTGTGTGTGTGTGTGTGTGTGTGTGTGTGTGTGCACATGTGCGTGTGTATGGGTGTGTGGGCACACGCAATTTAGTAAGTGTGAGTGAAAAATAGTAATTGATTAGAGCGGGGTACATTGAAGCTTGCTGCAATATGTTTGCATAATCCTGCTCTCTTCCCCCCCCCCCCCTCTCTCTCTCTCTCTCTCTCTCTCTCTCTCTCTCTCTCTCTCTCTCTCTCTCTCTCTCTCTCTCTCTCTCTCTCTCTCTCTCTCTCTCTCTCTCTCTCTCTCTCTCTCTCTCTCTCTCTCTCTCTCTCTCTCTCATTTACAGGGCTATCAAATATATACGTTATAGAAAATAACAAAATGCATTAAGAACAAGTTAGCATATGTTTGTGCAGCAGCAGTGTTGCATTCAAGTTTCCAAATCTGGAGATAGTCGGTTGAAGTATTTACTGACTGTCACTTGAAAACAAGATACGATGTTTAAGTTGAACATATTATTGAAGGCATATTCATGTAACATATTGACTATGATTGTTACATCGAAAGGTTGTAGGAGGTTTTCGATTACTTGCATACTCGGATACTATAGTCTCTAGCCCACTCATATATATTACTTGCATACTCGGATACTATAGTCTCTAGCCCACTCATATATATTACTTGCATACTCGGATACTATAGTCTCTAGCCCACTCATAAATATTCGTGGACTTCACCTATTGCAAACTATGGAATTATATCTCTAGAAACGAATTCATGAATATAATTATCTATATATCAACTACAAAAATATATATGCTATTGATTGAAAAAGATAATTCATCCATAAATAAATCCAGATAGTTGTAATTGCAAACAGAAAAACATATAGGGGTCCACGAATGTTGACGAGTGGGTTAGAGACTATGGCATCCTAGTGTACCTCAACTGGCTAGTGTGAAATAATGACGAAGATAATACAGGCAATGATGTAGGGAACACCTCAGCAAACTGTTCGTGTAATGCCCTCGAAAATATCCCGCAACCCCAATAATGTACTACCCGAGTTGACGTCAGGTATAGTGTAAAATAGTCGCTGATGAGTTTATTGGACTTCCCATCAACGACTATTTTACACTATACCTGACGTCAACTCGGGTAGTACATTATTGGGGTTGCGGGATATTTTCGAGGGCATTACAGTTCGAACAATTAATAACTTAACAGCCACGCGTTTCGAGCTGATCACGAGGCTTTGAGTTATATTTCGATAAAGGTACGATACTAGGAGTTTATTTCTTCCGCCCTTTCATCAGTTAAGATACGTGTTACAAGCGTTATTAAAAATACGTTTCACGGATTATCTGTTTGGTTTATCATGAGTGAAAAGACTAATGGCTAGAAACTGCCTGTGATGAGTGTTACTTCAAACAAAGCGTCAGAGTCAAGTATATTGCAATGTCTTGACACAATGAGTTTGATGGATAATGGGTCACAGGTTGTAGAGAAAGTGGATGCAGGGAGAGAGTTCAACAATTTACTATGAGAGTGGAATTATGTGTGGCGAAACCTGGGTTTTTTTCTCTGATTAGAGAGATGGAGAGTAGGCCTATATACAAAATCGATTGCTCGAAGACACAAAATTTAACTTTTGATCTGAACATTTCAATATTCGCTCTAATTCAACAATGTTTTCGTATTTCTTCTCAAAACAATTAATTCTTAATCCTTTGTATGGACGCCTTTAAACTGAAATGTATGTTATATTATACATCTACGTATTAATTTAATTAGTGAACAACATTACAGTATACTGTACTGTACAAATATGTTTTCCCATATTACCATATTGTATGTAATACAGTGTCCTTTGTTTAATAAACGAATGAAGATAGCTTATATGGATTAATGTCCTCAATATAAATGAATTATTTTGCTTACCACGGCAGTTCAATGTCTTATTTGCTGCCAAGTTAACAAGCCAAGAGTTTGAAAATAATAACGTTTCTTTAACCTTGGAGTAATGTAAGCCTAATTTAAGGTATATATTCCATTGAGCACATTATATACGACTATAGATATAACTGAAATATACGACTATAGATATAACTGAAATATACGACTATAGATATAACTGAAATATACGACTATAGATATAACTGAAATATACGACTATAGATATAACTGAAATATACGACTATAGATATAACTGAAATATACGACTATAGATATAACTGAAATATACGACGACTATAGTATAATGAAATATACGACTATAGATACTGACGACTATAGATATAACTGAAATATACGACTATAGATATAACTGAAATATACGACTATAGATATAACTGAAATATACGACTATAGATATAACTGAAATATGATAGGAAACACGAAAATGAGAAATATGATTTTGAATCATACATGCCTAAATTCTCATCAAGTTCCGGTAGTCGACCTAGTCCAAGTAGTGATTGAAGCATATGACCCTCCTCTCCATTACAAAGGTAGTCGACCTAGTCCAAGTAGAGATTGTAGCATATGACTCTCCTCTCCATTACAAAGGTAGTCGACCTAGTCCAAGTAGCGATTGTAGCATATGACTCTCCTCTCCATTACAAAGGTAGTCAACCTAGTCCAAGTAGCGATTGTAGCATATGACTCTCCTCTCCATTACAAAGGTAGTCGACCTAGTCCAAGTAGCGATTGTAGCATATGACTCTCCTCTCCATTACAAGTTCCGGTAGTCGACCTAGTCCAAGTAGTGATTGTAGCATATGACTCTCCTCTCCATTACAAAGTTCCGGTAGTCGACCTAGTCCAAGTAGTGATTGTAGCATATGACTCTCCTCTCCATTACAAAGGGATCGGATTTTGAATAAGTAGTATCATAAATGTTCATGTCTTATCTCAGTAAACAAAGCCGCAGTTTTGTCAAAAAAATTACCTTATACTGAACAGTTAGTAATCGTGTCAGTTTACTAATTATTACAATACAGTACACAAGATAGATAGATAGATAGACATAATGAATTACGAAAAATACCATATATGATCTGTCAATGGGGAATTACACGTAGATTACCATAGCAGGAAGCCGTGAGAAGAAGATTAATTTAGTATGTTCACCTTGCATGAAAAATATAAAACACAATTTGCCTAGATCGCCAAACCTGCAATGGGGTATGCGTAGAGTTCGGGGTGTTAAGCTAGAACATGACTTTGGCGGTTTAGGTGTATGCTATTTTACTTCAATAGTTTACTTCTAATTATCAATTACTTTTCAGGCAATCACAATATAGGAAAATATGCTCAATTTATGCATGGAATTTACCCTATCATTTTGTCGGTTTAGTTTTGAATCACCCTGTACAGCGTAAGTAGCCCCAATTATTCAAACTACATGTTATTCGCCACAATAACTCAAGCACACATGGGATAATTACATACGCTATATAATTACAGCCATTGTAGTCTATTATTTGTAAAACGACAATCACACACACACGAAAGCACACACACATACACAAACACGCAGACAAGGACACAAACACAAGCGCACAAACAAAAACACACATACACAACCACACAACACACAAGTACAATGGTGATGGGCTGGTCTATCAGAGTGAGAGCTGAGCAATCTCTGCCATACCCATAGCTTACTCTGACTTTTCCTTTAACTTATATATTTTCTAGATCTCGAGTGACGGCGTCTCTTCCGTGGATTGACCTCCCAATCTACCAAGATTGGAAGCCAAAGCGTCACATTTTTCCCTTGCCCCTCAACTTTCTCTTCATAATTGCTGAGGGGCACAGGGCCCTGGGTGGGGCTTTGGTTTCCCGGGCGTTTCCGCACCCTCCTCAGCCCCCCGCCATGGAGTGGCTTCGGTCACCCAGGCTTTATTGTGGTCGGCGGGGAGGGTTCTGTGGGGGCACTCGGTTATGGCCTTTGAATTGCTCGGGGCCTTGGGGCTGTTCGGCCAGGCAGCTTGGGGAACAACAACAACAACAACACACAAGTACAGACACACACACACACAGAAGCACACACATACACAAGCACGTACAATCGCACACACACAAGCACGCACTCATACTGCACATCATAAATAACGGTAGCGTCATGATATTTGAGAAATATTGGCAATAATAAACTTTCAAGTTGTTCTCTAATATATATACTGTATATACGGTATATATATCCAATATTCCAATAAAAGTGTTGCCATGCTATTGACGTCATCAAATACCTTCCCTGTAGACCTACTAAAAACATTCACTTATTTTGTATTTGATTATGGGTAACACGACAAGATTTGCTTCAGATAAAGAAGGACCTCTCAATTTGCCCTCTAACTTCTATAAATCTTTCCTAAGCTTAATATAATTGTGTGTTGATAGGTACAACAAAGCATAATTTGGCGTCACCTGACAAAATAAAGTAAGCAAACATTGAGCGTTAATTGGTGTACTGGGGGAGGTTAATTGGTGTACTGGGGGAGGTTAATTGGTGTACTGGGGGAGGGTAATTGGTGTACTGGGGGAGGGTAATTGGTGTACTGGGGGAGGGTAATTGGTGTACTGGGGGAGGGTAATTGGTGTACTGGGGGAGAGTAATTGGTGTACTGGGGGAGGGTAATTGGTGTACTGGGGGAGGGTAATTGTATAAGATTTCCATGAGGTTTCCAGATATAGTGTAGAGTAGTTAGTTTGTACACGGTGTATAAATTAGTACGCGTTATTGATACACATTCCTCATCCCCAAATATACTATTTTACTATCATATTCATATATGTTTTCACCAACCCACCAATTAATTTACAAATAAATCTAACTAATTAAATCAATGAAAGTAATATTATACATGTGGTACTCCAAGGGCTCGAACCTAGGATACTCACCCCGAAATTCCGCACACTAAGCATTAGGCTATCAAGACAGTTAAAGGTTTATGCACAAGCCTACGATATGTTATGCATAATAATAAGATCACGACGAGAAACAGAAATTTTTGTGGGAATCTGTGCAACACAACTATTGTGGTTGTAAGTCTAATTATTGAGAGTCTCTTTAACCCCTTGATTCATAAATACATGTTCTAATATCGAATACAATCGAATGGATCCAGCCGGAGTAAAGTGTATAAAAGTAGCGTCATATTGGAAGCGGTTTTAAGGGGGGATGGGCCGCTTTTCTGGACCACTTTCTCCCTCATGTTTAGCCCCATTAGTTTTCAGAGGTTAAGATGTTTGCCCCATTAGTTAATCGATTTTAAGACCTTTCGCCCAAGTTCTTTGTCAATATCTAGACCTTTCGTGCTATTTAGGTGTCGATTTTTTCCCTGGCGAACGATAGTGAGCCTGTAATGTTGGAAGAACCGGCCTTTGGCCGGGAATTTTTCTACCGAAAAATGTACAAATTAATCTAGAAGGGGGATCTAATGGATGTTTTTTTTAAATTTGATGGAGGTCTAGGGAGGAAACTAGAAAACTAATGAATACATGCAAAAATCGCCCAAAAAGTGAACCATCTTCCCCTTAAATTCAGAGTTCCATGAATAACCTAGAGCCGTCGCTTCATATTTCACGCGAGATAGCTAATGCCTGGAACACTATAAATAAGTCCAGGAGCTTTATTCCATTGGGATGCCGGCAGTATATAAGTGTAAGCCCTTTATTACAGTTCTCAGGCTATAAGTCCTTTATGGCGGAGGAGTCTATTGGGAGAATTTTTGACAATGCAGAGAGTGAGGTGAACAGATGGAGGAGAGAGGTATATGAGTGAAAGGGGTGTTGGGTGGGAGGAGGGACGCCGACTGATAGAGAACAGATATACCTGGAGGAGATTCATTCGTGACCACTCCCTCGGATATTTGGGCGAATGGCAATATATAAAAACAATCGTTGCTTCCACCACCCGTAAGGGAAAATTATGTAATGCCAAGTAGACATCAACTTAAGGGGAGGCAGACCGTTTTTCTGGACCCACTTCTCCCTAATGTTTATCCCCACTAGTTTTGAGATTAGAAGACGTTCGGCCCATTAGTTTGGCAATTTTAACACCTTTTGCCCCATTTCGTTGTCAATTTTAAGACTTTTCGTGCCATTTAGGTGTCGATTTTTTCCTGGCGAGCGAAAGCGAGCCTGCAATTTTAAGAGGAACAGGCCTTCGGCCGGGATTTTTTTTTACCGAAAAATGTACAAATTTATCTTGAAGGGGGGTCTAGGGGGTGTTTTTCTAAGCTTGATGGAGGTCTAGGGAGGAAACTACAAAAATATATGAATAAATTAATTAATAGACCAAACCACGACCAGTCTCCCCTTAATTCAGCAATACACTGTAGTATGGGCCGATGTGTTAACTTTATTTGATCTGAGGGGGAATATTTTGAATATCCACTGTCTGCTTCGCTCCATCAGTTTAGAGGTTTATTACGTTTCACCCGATTCGTTTAGCAATAATAAGATCTAAATATTCGACCCCATTCAGGTGTCGATTTTTTTTGTGGGCGAGCGGTACTGAGCCGGTAAATTTGAAGATATTAGCCATCGACCCAAAATGTTTTCATCGAAAATGAAAACAAATTAGCCTGAAAGGGGTCCAATATTTACATCTGAAGGAAGTCTGGCAAAGCGTTTTGTTTTTGTTTTTACTTAAGGGGCCAAAGAAAAATATATTTTTTCCTAAATGCCATAAGCAAGCATTTTTAAATCATCATTATTTATTAGACACAATATCCCTATAACTCACAAGACGTCGGACCAGATAGTGTTAAGGTACAATTAGAAGTTGCAATAGTAAGACAACCATAATTTATTTGTCCAGCTGATGGTAAATTTCAATGTTACTGTCTTGGTTACACAGCTATTACGTAGATTTTATAGCGAAATGTGTTGTAAATTATGAACTTTGAATTAATACGACGCAGAGACACAGTAGATTAACTTTTTTTCCCGTTAAGTATCGCAAAATCAGCTGCTAAGGGATTCAATCAACCATCAACTGAAACAAACCCGACTATAATGTACCTCCACTCCATTCAGTCAGTTAGCTCAGATTACCTCGGCTTTCATTAACCCATACTGTACCGGCGACGTCACTTTAATTGTATTCTAGCTTTATTTAGGCAATATTGTGCAATTTAAGGAGGGTCTGTTGTAGTAAAAAAGGTTAATGGAATAGTTCGAAGCTTGTTAATTACTGGAGGCCCTTTTTAAACTAAATAATATATTATTATTTTGTGTTTTTACATTTAAAGATGTTCGCCCCATTAGTTTGGCGATTTTAAGATATTTGCCCCCATTTCTTTGTCAAAATTAAGATCTTTCGGGCCATTTAGGTGTCGATATTCTCCTGGCGAGCTATAGCGAGCCTGTAATGTAGGAGGAACCGGCCTCTGGCCAGTACATTTTTCTACCAGAAAATATATACACTTATCTCGAAGGACGTCTTGGGCTAGATGGACGTTCAAGGAACAAACTAATGAAAAAACAAAAAACAAATGTATGTATGTATGTATGTACTCTGGCACCTTCCCCAGTTTTCCCTGTGTGTGTGATTTTTTTTTTTTTTCTTTTTTTTTTTCTTTTTTTTCTTTTTTTTTAATGGGGGTGGCCGACTCGAGACAGAGCCCGAACAGGGACATCACAACACATCAGAAAAACAAAACACACAATCTTACACCCAACACAAATATTAATAATAATCAACATAACGCTACTTTATTTCTATCCTTCCTAACACTAGGTGACTATAACCCTTTCTGTACCGGCGACTTATATTGTATTTTATTTCGGCTACATTTAGACTATTTTATGAAGCTTAGGAAGGATATATGGTAGCTAAAAGGATAAATTGAGAACGTCTGCAGCCCTTTTCATGAGTAGACGTCCTTCCTAAGCTACAAATCGTCGAATAATTGCCAGATTATGATTAACAGGATGTCACCGGTACTAAACGGGTTAAGGGGAGATTTCCACTTGAGCGATTTTTGTCTTGACTCCTTTCTCCCTCATGTTTAGCCCCATTGCTTTTCTAGTTTTAAGACGATCGCCCGATTATTTTAACTATTTTAAGAACTTTCGACCCATTTCTGTCAATTTTAAGACCTTTCGTGCCATTTAGGTGTCAATTTTTTCCTGGCGAGCGATAGCGAGTCTGTAATTTAAGAGGAACCGGCTTTCAGCCGGGACATTTTTCTACCGAAAAATGTACACATTTATCTTGAAAGGGGCTCAAGGGGGTGTAATCTTAAGCTTGATGGATATCTAGAGACCAAACTAAAAACCTCCCCTTAAACAACTACTCAATGGTGCATTCATTATACGGTATGTCTCAAATCTTGGACTTCAAAAAAACATTTCTAAGGGGAGGGTATTAGTTTATTCCCTAGACCTCCAGAAAGCTTAACATTACACCCTATAGACTCCCTTTCAAGATAAATTTGTACATTTTTCGGTAGAAAAGTGTCCCGGCCGAAAGCTAGTTCCTCTTAAATTACAGGCTCGCTAGGAAGAAAATCGGCACCTAAATGGCACGAAAGGTCTTAACATTGACAGAAATAGGGCGAATGTTCTTAAAATCGCCAAATTAATGGGGCAAACATCTTAAAATCTCAAAAGCAATGGGGCTAAGCATGAGGGAAAAAGGGGTCCGGAAAAAAATATCTCAAGTGACAATTTCCCAGTAAATTAGCTCATTCGCATGTGGGGGTCCAATTAAAAGGTGAACTCCATACAAGTACTGGTCGCGAAATTGAATGAATTGCAAGTGTGGTTTCTTTTAATTATCAGTTGACTAGTCAATGCGTTAACCACTGCATAAGAATCTACCCTGGTAATTCAATCATGCGCATAATAATTATATGCATAAGATCACCTATAGGAACAGAACTTATGTGGGTAACTGTAAATTACAGTTAAGAGCACAAAGGGCTTATAAGCCGTCCACACGTATACTGACCCGCCACATGTTCAGTGTCTGGGTGAATGCTGGCGCCTTTGTTAGCTGTTAAATGGCTCCCAAGAACATTTGCCCGTTATTAAGTAGCCTTGCTGCATGTAAAGTAATAATTCACAGAAAGAAGGCCATACAGAAAGTCTGGGTAAAAGAGTGGCTTGTTAACGAAACATAAGAAGCCAAAAGCAAATATATGATTTGAAACTTGGGAAACCAAAAAAAATATATAATTACAAGCATATGTCCCCAGATATGTAGCACTCACGCGTACTAAAAGTTGCTCAGGGGTGGGTCCTTCCTTCCCCTACTCGACCCTGGGCAGGTGGAAGGGGGGAGTCGGGTCCAAGTCTACCCCCACCTTCCACCCCCAAACTATCCCCAACTCCCCCACCTTCCTTCTCTAGCTGGCAGTTAGTGATTAGCGACGATTGTTCTCGTGTATTGCACATTATTGTCAAACCGTCATTGCACATTCTTACAATGGCCAACATTTAACATTTATTAGGAATTTATAAATACAATATACTATATAATTGTATTCTCAAAATTAGTTTCTATACTTAACGGGGGTTCCACGAATCTTGTCTGTAATGGTCTTGTGCTTCTCTCTCTCTCTCTCTCTCTGCGTGTGTGTCTCTCTCTCATTCCACTACTTTCTACCATCAAGACTTAATGTGATTTCAATATAAAAATACCGTAATTAAATCCAATCTCATACAGTATTCAGGATATTATGTTCACCATTATTGCAATACACATCAACGTGCCCTCTACGATCTACCCCTAGGTTCTCAAATTACTTACACAGTCGGGCTTTTTTATCATAACAGGAAAGGACTAACGGCTAAGATTGGCTGGAATAGTGTTGCGACTGTTAATGATTATTTCGTCTATCATTACAATCAGTTTCTCTTATTTATTCAATACCATACATATTATAAACGGTCTGCATTTCATTCTATGTGGCCTTTACACTTTTTTTGATCAATTAAATGTAGAACTCGATACAAATTACTATCAAAGTCGGTGTGAACTTTTAGTAAGGTCTGAGTATAGAACCCTTGAGTAGCAGGACTCACTTCCACCTTCTCTGTCTCTATCTGTGATCCCAGCCTCTCACCTCTACAAACCCCCAAATAATTAAACAAATTAATAGACAGTTTTACCATCAACTCTCCTCTATGTGTATTGAATGCAGGCAACATTCATTACACACACTAATGAAGGAAAATATACCACATTCAGACCCGTTAAATCTTGGTTGTAGAAAGTGTGTGCTATGAGAGATGCACGGAGTTACAAGGAATATTTAGTATCTCAAAAGACCTTGCGGTCCATTACGGGGGAAATATTCAAAGTGGAAGGAGAGACTTTTTCAGTGCACTACACTCCTTACAGAGTGTGCAAAATACTATCTACTGTCTTCTTGACCTGTTCAACTGAGGACATGTTTGAAACTTCTGAGGAAAGTTTGTTCCAGGTAGAACATATCATAAATGGGAAACAGTTTCCACAAATACTAGTGCTGAATCTGTTCAATTATAGCTGCCAGCCATGGTTGCGTATGTATTCATATTGAGGATAAACATTTTGCTATGATATACATTATCAAACCCATTACATATTTAAAAAAAAAATAATTAACTGACCTCGTAGTCTGCATGTTAAGAGAGAGTTACACAGAGTTACACATATACTCAGACCACACAGACCTTGCGGTCCCAACTAGGTGGTCCGCCTTAGTACTTCAGTACTAGACAGGGACAGTTTATAGTGAAAGAACAGGACAGTAAAGTAGAAGGCTCTCTCACCACCCTCCGCTCCCTCCGGCTAAAAAGTCGTACCGGAAGATAGGATGAAGTGTAACCTTATGGGTCGGGATATGCCCACAAGGAAAGTGTTTATATAGTTGTAGATATAAATTAGTTTGAAAGGGAAATACTATTACACATGCCTATTGATTAATTCATATCAATCCAATCTTCATCCGATGATCGTCCAGTCTTTTCTTAAACGTATCAATTTAATTACTGTCGACCACCTCCCTTGGTAAACTATTCCACTCTTTAACCACATTGTATGTGACGACATTTTGTGTCACATCTAAGGATGCCTTTTTTCTAATTATTTTTTTCCATTACCTCGGGTTGCAGTACTGTTATTAATCGTGAACAGTGCACTGATATCTACTCTGTCAAATCCTTTAATTATCTTAAAAAACCCGATAAGTTGGCCTCGCAACCTTTGTTTCTTTAGCGAGAACAAATGTATTGTCTTTAGTCTGTCATAATATGGCTTGTTTTTCAGAGAGGGGATTAGTTTAGTTGCTCTACGCTGCACAGATCCGAGTTTTTAATGTCTTTCTTGAGATACGGGGACCAGAACTGAACGCCATATTCAAGATGGGGTCTAACAATGATTTTGAATAACGGCAAAATAATGATTTCGTTTTTATAGGTAAAATTTCGTTTGATAAATCCCAAGGCTTTGTTAGCTTTATTTGCCGCAGCCCCGCATTGCTCTGAAGATTTTAGGATTTCTGATATTATAACGATATCTTCTACTTTTATTGGTTGTCCTTTCCTTTGATAATCATACTTTTTGTTTTTTGAACCAACGTGCAAAATTTGACATTTGTCAACATTAAAGGGCATTTGCCACTTTTCTGACCATTCAACTATTTTGCTTAAGTCGAGAGAGCTACATAGAGCTACATAGATACACAGACCACACAGACCTCAAGGTCCTTACTAGGCAGTCTGGCCTTACAAACTATAATATGCATATATGCATATATACACATACACACATACACATACATACATATACATATATATATATACATATATATACACATACATATACACATACATACATACACACATATATATACAGTATATATATACATACTGTACAGTGCACACACATACATAAATAGAGAGAGAGAGAGAGAGAGAGAGAGAGAGAGAGAGAGAGAGAGAGAGAGAGAGAGAGAGAGAGAGAGAGAGAGAGAGAGAGAGAGAGAGAGAGAGAGAGAGAGAGAGAGAGAGAGAGAGAGAGAGAGAGAGAGAGAGAGAGAGAGAGAGAGAGAGAGATAGATCCACTACAACCGAGATTCTTGTAGCCCACGTTGTGTATAGAGAGACTCATTTTGAGAATGCAATTATAAAGTATTTTGTATTAATACATGTCTAATATATTTTAAATGTTGACCATTGCACTAACTGCCAGCCAAAGGAGGAAGGCGAGGGAGTTGGGGATAGTTTGGGGGTGGAAGGTGGGGGTAGACTTGGACCCGACTCCCCCCCCCTTCCACCTGCCCAGGGTGGAGTAGGGGAAGGAAGGACCCACCCCTGAGCAACTTTTAGTACGTGTGAGTGTACCAGCTACTACTTAACAAAGTGTACCTTATCATTAGACAGGAAAATACAAATATGCTGGTGCGATCAAGTTCGTGTGTGTGCGCGACAATGTAGGGTAGCCAGGTGGCAGGTACCAAGGCAGGAATATTTAGTTCACTGACTACCATGCTGGAGCAGGGATGGTGCTTCAGTCTTTACGAGTCCATACTGACAGTTTCCAAGCATGCTCCGTTGCCATGCTCGAATACCACACTCGGAAACTAATCCTGTGGCCGGACCTTTACTCGACACTTCTACGACGTGCCATAAATACTACCATTCACGAATTGTTAGTAACACATGATGACTGTAAAACAAAGTGATAGAGTAACTTAAGGGGTGGGCTTTTTTCTGGACCACCGTCTCCTTCATGGTTAGCCCCTTTAGTTTTGAGATTTTAAGACATTCGTCCCATTACGTTCTCAATTTTAAGACCTTTTGTGCCATTTAGGTGTCGATTAATTCCTGACGAGCTATAAAAAGCCTGTAATTTAAGAGGAAACGGCCTTCGGCCAGGACATTTTTTCTACCAAAAAAATGTACAAATTTATCTCTAAGGGGGAGGGGAGGGGGGTATTTATGATAGTTGATGAAGGTTTATGGAGGAAACTAAAAGTAATAATAAATAAATAAATACATTAACAAAGTTGCTGAAAGCAGTGAAGAGCATGTATGAGGGTGCAAAGGCGGCAGTACGTGTGGAGAGTGAGCAGAACGAGTTCTTTGACCTGAATGTTGGTTTGAAACAGGGGTGTGTGATGTCCCCGTGGTTGTTTACTGTATATATGGATGGAGTCATAAAAGAAATACTATCAAGAGCAGTGGAAGTTGGTGTATCGCTGAAAAGGGAGGGAATTGAGTGGAAGCTACCTATACTGCTGTTTGCGGATGATACAGTTCTGATGAGTGATAATGAATGGGAGTTGCAGGGTCTGGTAAATGAGTTTGGAACAGTGTGCGAAAAACGGAATTTGAAGGTAAATGCGGGGAAGAGCAAGGTTATGGTCTTCGAAAGGGGTAAGTCACAGAGTGTGAGGTGAAGCTGAACGGTCAGGCTATGGAGATCGTCAACTCTTTTAAGTATCTGGGCAGTGTGTTGAGTAAAGATGGGACTATGGATGAAGAAGTGCGGGAGAGGGTACAACAGGGGAAGAGGGTTAGAAACTCTGAAAGCAGTAACAAGAAATAGGGTGGTCAGTATGGAAGTGAAGAAGTCCTTGCATGACAGTGTGGTAATCCCGACACTGACTTACGGAAGCGAAGCATGGACGTTGGTTGAGAGACTCAGACCAAGAGTGAGAGCAGTGGAAATGAATTACTTAAGGAGTGTGTGCGGAGTTAAATGGAGGGATAGACAGATTAATGAGGAAGTAAGAAGGAGGTGTGGTGTGGAGGTAGATGTGCTGGAAAGTGTGAAAAGGAACAACTTGAGATGGTTCGGCCATATGGAACGTATGGAAAGCGAGAGAATGACTAAGAGGGTGTACGAGAGCGAGGTGGAGGGACAGAGAGGGAGAGGTAGACCGAATGAGAGGTGGAAGGATGGAGTGAGGAAGTACATGAACGAAGGCAGTGCTGGGTGGGGGGAGGGGCGTCGACTGACTGGGGACAGAGGTGCATGGGGGCGGTTCGTTCGTGGCCACCCCTTCGGGGATCACGGCGTCAGGCACTAGATAGATAGATAGATTAACAAATAAATACAAATCTCCCCTTTAAATAACCAAGTATGTGCGCATGATTTAAGGTGAACTATTGATATTGACTGTACTACTGCAATACACATTGACTAGTCCACGCTACTCAACATGGCGGCTTGGAAACACAAACACGGTGGGATGGCCCTCCCTATAGAAGTCTCTGCTTCATGTATATCCCGTGAAAAGCAATACAAAGCAAAGATATTGAATCCCAGTGTGAATATATGTGTGCACTGTATGTTGTGTGCGTGTCCTTGTTTACATGTACAGTATGTGTATGTGTGTGTGGGTGTTACACAGATACTCAGACCACACAGACCTTGCGGTCCCTACCAGGTGGTCCGGCCTTAATTACTACTAGACAGGGACAGTATACTGTATAGTAGAAGAAAAGGACATCAAAGTAGATGGCTCAGTGAAAGAGAGAGAGAGAGAGAGAGAGAGAGAGAGAGAGAGAGAGAGAGAGAGAGAGAGAGAGAGAGAGAGAGAGAGAGAGAGAGAGAGAGAGAGAGAGAGAGAGAGAGAGAGAGAGAGAGAGAGAGAGAGAGAGAGAGAGAGAGAGAGAGAGAGAGAGAGAAAGAGGCTCCAAAAATCTAAGTTTTAATTTTGCAACTTCTCCGTGCTTGATACTCTAAAGCACATACAAAAACAAATATATACAAACATAAAATTAATAATAATAATAAAATAAAATACAAAAATAAATATATTTATTATATTTTGCTTTTGAAGATCTGAATTGATCACCGTAACTTGCATGATTTAATTATTTGATCTCAGGGGGTCTTTCTGGACCTCTCCTATTTTGCTCCATTAGTTTGGAGTTTTTTAGACGTTTCACCCCATTGGTTTAGCCTTCGGTTGGGAAATTTTACTATAGAATAAATGTACGAAATTAGTTTGAAGGGGGTCTTGGTGAGCATTATTTAGTTTGAAGGAAGGCTGGTAAGATGTTTTTGTTAGCCTAGGGCACAAACTAAAAAAAAAAGCATTGCTCGAAAATGACAAAAAGAAAGCAAAATCCCCAGTAAAACTTGAACCCACAAGACGTCGGATCAGCTAATGTTAAAGGGGTATCACACAAGAGCTTTTACACTCAACTTTCTTCCATATTTTGTGATCTGGCAGCTTCTGAGCTACACTTTTATAGTAATGCTGTTGACCAAGATAACCTAACTCCAGTCTAAGTGTCAATACCAGTAAAATAGTCTCACAATGGTACCTAATGCAACCTAACATAACGTAACCTAACGTAGCCTAACCTAAGCTAACATAACTTAACCTAACCTAACTTAACCTAACCTAACTTAACCTAACCTAACGTAGCCTAACCTAACGTAGCCTAACGTAAACTAACTTAACCGAACCTAACCTAACCTAACCTAACCTAACCTAACCTAACCTAACCTAACCTAACCTAACCTAACGTAACCAAACGTAACGTAACGTAACTTAACGTAATGTAACCTAACCTACCTATCCTTGCCTGTGGATTAAAAGTTGCCAATAAAAGTTATCATGTGATAGATGCCTTAACAAAATGAATTACGTAATATTGAGAGTGGGATGCAGTACGACTTTTAAAATCCTTTCGCTTCATATTCTTTAACCTCCTGACTGACAGGGATTAATATTATACTAAATAAAGATGCACTGCTCCTCAGAATGGCACTATTGTCTTCAGAGCTGCTGACAAATTTAATGTATTATGGTTTCATTTCACGGTAATTTGCCATGTTCCTAATTTGATTACTCATATATTACGAAGACTATGCAGCGCTATATAGTGCTAATTTATGAAAATCTGGTATTGCTAGGAAGTTGATACGTTGTATTTTCATATTTCTACATTGAAAACGAGATATCGGTTGCTAAGATAATCAGTTAACCGTCAGCTGAATTAAACCGAGTATATATATATATATATATATATATATATATATATATATATATATATATAATCTATATGTATATATACTCGGTTTAGTACTCAGTCTTAGTATTGACAAAGAACTAGTAGCCACGTTGGCATATACAGTGGTTACTAAATAGGTTACTAGAGATCATTTCAATCCTCTTAATAAATTACTACATTTGTGTCTAGGCAAAATGCGATTACGTTAACCAGATTACTATGAAATTGAATACAGTATATCATTGCTTTAAAGGATAAATAACAGTGTACTGCTTGTAAAACCAAAAGCAAGATTAAATAAATATCTAAGCTTCCCAATGTTATTAGGAGTCGGGAACTGCAATAGCAATGCTGTTATACGAAGTGAAGGATAATTGAGCTTCAGAAACGTATACAGAAGAGACAAATGGATTAGGTTTACATGGTTGTCGAGAGTGGCTACAGTTAAACTTATTAATAAAACCAGAAATATCAATAACAAAACTTGAAGGCTGAAGATAGGGACTTTACCTTATGTTATATTTGTATTATTATTATTATTATTATTATTAATTATCTTAAAATATCATTATTATTATTGTTATTATTACTGTATTTTGTTATGAAATAGAAAAACTAAGTAAATATAGATATTCTTCTTCCTCAAAATCAAAGTTAGCTTATGTATGGTGTATTATTTAGTGCAAGGTATTTACTAGCGCTTGAAATAATTTAGTTTACTATTCAAGATGGAACATGAAAATATCTGCTAACTCCCTGTTCCTATTTACAGCCAGGTGAACTAAGACATTGGGGGTTTGATTTCCCCACTTGGTTGTTAGCCAGTCGCGCACTAAACGTGCAACACACGCACACACACTCACGCATACGCGCACACACACACTCTCTTTCTCTCTCTCTCTCTCTCTATATATATATATATATATATATATATATATATATATATATATATATAGTAGTGGCAATAGATTCTCCTCGATGGAAGCGGAGTTTTATAAGGGCAAGCAACACAAAGGTAAAAACGAACATCTTTATTCTTGGGTAAGAGGTATCCTCACCAGGATTCGAACCCACTCACTCAGGTATATTTGGGAGAGTCGGGCACCGTAACCACTCGGCCATGAGCGGATCTTTATTCTTGTAACGTTTCGACATTAGCATATGTCATCATCAGACCTAAAGCAATAAGAAATTTAATGTATTAATAAATTATATTGACATTTAAAACAAATGTATTTAATAATGATTTAGAATAACAAACAGTTGGAAATCGCGAAAAAGAGAAACAAAACAAAACAAACAACAGCAACAGCTAAACTATATATAAACTACGTGTAGATAGTGCATGATAAAATACGTATACACAATCATTTAAAAACATAATAGGTTGGTGGAGAAGTCGTGTGTGCCCAAGGTGGGCTTAAGGTGGTGAGTGAGGAGGGACTCTGCAATTAAACGGGGGGTGTCACCAGAACAAATGAAAATTACTGAAAAATCTGTTTTGTTTATGGAATGGCCTAAAGGTTCACAATGGTCTCGAATGGCTAAAAAGGACGGTTTAGAGATGGGAAGTCCAGTTCTATAAGATCGACCCTGGTGCTCCGCAACCCTCGTGTTTAAGTGCCGTTTTGATTGGCCTATATAAGTTGCATTACAGCATCTACATATATATATAGATAAACAATAGAGGATTGCAGAACATCCGGGATACGATCTTTGAATTTGAAGTGATGTGACAAAGTATTGGAAGGTTTGAATATTATTCTAAGGGACACTTGGGGATAGAAGCAACGAATCAATATTGTGAATTTATGGCGTATCGAGTAACTTGATGGTCCTTAAAATGGCATAGTGACACAATATTACTGCCTTTTTAGCAGTCGGTACGGGGCTCGGGACTTGGAAAAGTATATTTAGTTGTTTACCAAACCAGTTTTCAATTAATCAAATAGGGAAACCATTTGAATGTAACATTTGTTTGAGATATTCGAGTTCATTGTGAAAAGACAAATATGAGGAACAAATGTGGTAAGCACGGTTGACTAAAGTTAAGATTAAATTTCGTTTGTACTGTATCGGGATAGATGAATTAAATGTTGTCATTAAACCTGTGAAGGTTGGTTTCCTGTATATTGAAGTATTAAATGAGTCAGGTGTTCTGATAATATTTATGCCTAGGAAGGGGATTTTACCATTTGTTTCAGTGTCGGAAGTGAACTTAATGTTTTCATGTTGTGAATTTAGATAAGCTAAACAAATTGGAACGTGATCGGGAGACTGGAGTAACACGAATGTGTCATCTATGTAACGTCTGTAGAGCAAAGGTTTGAATTCTATAGGACAGTTGCCAAGCCAGTGTGTTACGTGATAAACTAAGAATGAATTAGCGAGACTGCAACCGAGAGGCTTACCCATAGAAATACCGTCTACCTGTTTGTAAAATGTAAATGAATCCCTAACTGTGTACTCGTTGGAAGTTAAAGGAGAGATGATTGGTACTAAATACTGTGCTAAATTGTAACTGGCTGTATCTATGGCGGACAAAATAGAGCGGACAGGGCAATTTTATATATATATATCTATATATCTATATAATATATATATATATATATATATATATATATATATATATATATATATATATATATATATATATATATATATACAGGTATATATATATATATATATATAATTATAATCGGTTTGAGAACATGTTGAAAATGGACCAAAATCGCCTTGTCTCTCTTGAGGTATTGTCATTCTCCTTGGCTATACAGAGACCCTTTAGTATACAGGCACTGGACAACTCCTGACATATTGTACGGTCAAAATCAATAGTTCTCCGACAACAGTGTTCATTAACTGTGTAGTTTTAAGTCGGAATCATGTATTTGTACTGACAGTTCTGACGTGTGAGTATATCGTTTCGTTTCACATCTTAGAAATAGGAAGTTATTGTCCTTTTATCTAAAATGTTACATAAATTATCATCAATATTTCGGCAAACTAATGATTCTGCCTGTACCTTTGCCTCCATAATTACTCATTGACAACTTCATTACGAAGAACCCATTGTTCAATGTAGCCTCTTTTAGTATTAGCTGTTTATATAAAGCTTAGGAAAGACCTGTGAAAATCAAGTTTCATTGTTTTTTATTTTGTAGTTCTAGAAGCGATTCGTTAACTGAATGAGCTTTTTATTTTTTTAAGGGTGATTTTGTGATATATGCCTATAGACCCCTATTTCTTTCATTGACATTATATATACTGTATATTTATTATTACTATTATTTTTCTTAAATTGGGGGTTATATTAACGGTCAGGTATTTTAGAGTTAGACCTTTAAAACAACAAATTTCTCCATTTCTGATACATTTTAATTGCATTATGAATTAGAGGTTTGGTTACCGATAACTGATTTTGTAAATCAGCTTCAACAACAACAATATACGATTTGTTATGTGAATTTTTTATGATAACAAAAATGGAAAAATTTATTTGACAAATTACACCCAAGTTTCTGATATGGCATCAACGAAGATAAATGGTGTATGATCTCTAATCTATAAAGGGATACCATGTTTACTCAACTCTCAAACCTAAACCAATATAATATATTTAAAGCTATCCCAACCTAACTTAATTTATCATACCAAAGCCTAACCTGACATATCATAGCATAGCATGACCTGAATTAATCTAACCTGACTTACCGTAATACGACCAAACAGTATCTAATCAAAATTATATCACACCTACCCTAGCCTACCAAAACTTGAAAAGGGCGGGTGCCCAACCCCGAAAGGGGTTGAAATAGGGGAGCTATCCCCCCGCCAAAGGCAGCTTTCTAGGGCCTTTCCTAGCTGATGCTGAGAGGATTGGGTTCTAGTCATGTGGTCATGGGGTGGTCTATCAGAGTGAGAACTGAGCGATCTCTGCCATACCCATAGCTTACTCTGACTGTTCCTTTTACTTATATATTTTATAGATCTCAAGTGACGGCGTCTCTTCCGTGGATTGACCTCCCAATCTACCAAGATTGGAAGCCAAAGCGTCACATTTTTCCTTTGCCCCTCAACTTTCTTTTCATAACTGCTGAGGGGCACAAGGCCCTGGATGGGGCTTTGGTTTCCCGGGCGTTTCTGCACCCTCCTCAGCTCCCCGCCAATGAAGTGGCTTCTGTCACCCAGGCTTTATTGTGGTTGGCAGGGAGGGTTCTGTGGGGGCGCTCGGTTATGGCCTTGGCCTTGCTCGGGGCCTTGGGGCTGTTCGGTCAGGCAGCTTGGGGAACAACAACAACCCAAACTTGATCTACCCTAACCTACTCAAACTCGATCTACCCTAACCTACCCAAACTTGATCTACCCAAACTTGATCTACCCTAACCTACCCAAACTTGATCTACCCTAACCTACCCAAACATGACCTAACCGAACCTAGAATGACTTAAGGGGAGGCAGACCGTTTTTCTGGACCCCCTTCTCCCTAATGTTTAGCCCCACTAGTTTTGAGATTATAAGACGTTCGGCCCATTAGTTAGGCGATTTTAACACCTTTCGCCCCATTTCTATGTCAATTTTAAGACCGTTCGTGCCATTTAGGTGTCGATTATTTTCTGTCGAGCGAAAGCGAGCCTGCAATTTTAAGAGATTTCGGCCGGGCCATTTTTCTTACCGAAACATGTACAAATTTATCTTGGAGGGGGGTTTACGGGGGGTTTCTAAGCTCGATGGAGGTCTAGGGAAGAAACTAAAAAAATATATGAATAAATTAATGAATAGACCAAAACAAACGGCCATTCTCCCCTTAACCTATATACATATGCCAATCATACTTAACGTAACCCTTTCAGTATTCGAAATCGCGTTTATTCCTTACATTTTGGCTATCATTAAGCGGTTTTAATCCGTTTAGGAAGTAATCTAGGAAGCAAGAAGGTAAATTAGAAGAGTTATTATCCCTTCCTACACTGCTTACAATCGTTTAATAATAGTCAGAATATAATGAAGGAACGCGGCATCGTATTCTGAAGGGGATAAAGCCGGAGTCACACGAGCCCTTTTTCGATCAATTTTTACGGGCAAGTATGGTCTGGAAGCTTAAAAAATGACACTTCATCAGAATCCAGCCGCCTAACATAATCTACCTTCAGTCTAGTAATTACCAATACCAGTGCGAACATGTCCCGAAATAATACGATAACAAACTTGCTCATGGAAAATTGCCGGAAAAAGCGCTCGTGTGACAAGGGCTTAAGGGAAGTTTTTAGTGTGTTTCCTAGACTTCCATCAAGCTTGAAATTACACCCCCTTGACCCCTTTTCAAGATAAATTTGTACATTTTTCGGTAGAAAAATTTCCCGGCCGAAGGCCGGTTCCTCTTAAATTACAGGCTCGCTATCGCTCGCCAGGAAAAATTCGACACCAAATGGGACGAAAGGTCTTAAAAGTGATATAAATGGGGTGAAACTTCTTAAAATCGCCAAACTAATGGGGCAAACATCTTAAAATCTCAAAAGCAATGGGGCTAGCCATAAGAGAGAAAGGGGTCCAGAAAAAAGTCCCTCAAGTGGATATCTCCCCTTAACCTAAGCTATCATAACTTTGGGTATAGAGTGTTGGCTTAAGGGGAGATGGGCCGGTTTTCTGGTCCCCTTGCTCCTTCGTGTTCTGAGATTATAATATGATGTTCGGTACATTAGTTTGGCGATTTTAAAACCTTTCGCCCCGTTTCGTTGTCAATTTTAAGACCTTTCGTGCCATTTAGGTGACTATTTTTTTCCTGGCGAGCGATAGCGAGCTTGTAATTTTAAAAGGTACCTGCCTTCGGCCGGGACATCTCTCTACCGAAAAATGTACATATTTATCTTGAAGGGGGTTCTAGGGGGTGTTTTTAAAAGTTTGATGGAGGTCTAGGGAACAAACTAAAAGTGATATAAATAACTGAATGAATAGACCCGAACAACAGCTTCTATCCCCTTAAGGGGGGTGACCTGCTTTATGTTATTTCTGTACTTTTCTCTCTTTCTCTGGCTTGTATCCATTCGGCCCCATTCAGCCAACTATTTTAAGACGTTTATCCCCATCTAGGTGTCGATTTCTTCCTGGCGAGCGATAGCGAGCCAGCATTATATGAAGAAATCCGGCTTCGCCGGAGAATTTTTTTTTATCGAAAAGTGTACAAATTTAGCTTGCTGTCAAACAAAAATAAAAAAATATGCTGGCTCGCTACCGGTCACCAGTAAAAAATTGACACCTGGATGGGGATAAACGTCTTAAAACAGTAGGCTGAATGGGGCCAAATGGATACAAGCCAGAGAAAGATAGAAAAGGACAGAACAAAAACAGGTCACCCCCCTTAAGTGGGATATTAACCCCTTTAACCTCATATGCATCCTCTTCTGGTTACCATCAGTCGATATTCTGTTGCTACCTCTACGACTGAAAGGGGAAAATACCATCTCAATATACCATTTGAATATAGCAAGACCTCCTTAAAAATACCATCTCAATATACCATTTGAATATAGCAAGACCTCCTTAAAAATACCATCTCAATAAACCATGACCTCCTTAAAAATACCATCTCAATATACCATTTGAATATAGCAAGACCTCCTTAAAAATACCATCTCAATATACCATTTGAATATAGCAAGACCTCCTTAAAAATACCATCTCAATATACCATTTGAAAAAAACAAAACCTCCTTAAAATGCCTAAAATAGTCTAACATTAGCCAGACTAACAATGCAGTTTTACCTTTTGTCTCCCTCATCCACATACAAAACAAAAAAACAAAAATAATAATAGAGACGTCATTGTAATAAAGGGGTAAGTTATTGTCCCAGGCCTGTGTTCTAAAGTCCCTCGCTATAGCCCCAGCCAGACAACTTGCCCGGAAACCATTTGTTGTGATAAAAGAGAGCTTAAGTCTGAGCCGGATTACGACAGGGCAATCTTGGAGTTCGCCGAGGAGAGCACGGAGGGGGACAGAAGCACACACACAAAGACAAACACGAAGAGACGCGAACAAACACAAACAAGCACCCAACTAGACCATAAACTCGAAGAAACACACACACATACACACACACTAAAACAAAAACATTAATGCATAACAC
>CM064482.1:65947843-66057055 GCA_032716605.1 Paralithodes platypus
TGGTATGATATAATACGTTGGAGTGGTGTATTTTGACAGACACACGATCACCCCCCCCCCCACACACACACACAGATACACACAATATCGCACATGTATGTGTGCGTGCTTGTTTAGAAATGCGAGAGCAATTGTCTAATCGTTTGTGAGGTTATGAGGTGCTGTGAGTGTGTGTTTGTATGTAAAAATGTGTGTGTGTGTATGTGATAATGTGTGTGTGTGTAATATTTAATGTGTAATAGTGCAGGAATATTTGTTTAGTCATTTAGAGGTTAGGGGGCGTGGTGTTAAGGGGAGGCAGACCGTTTTTCTGAACCCCCTTCTCCCTAATGTTTAGCCCCACTAGTTTTGAAATTATAAGACGTTCGGCCCATTACTTTGGCGATTTTAACACCTTTCGCCCCATTTCGTTGTACATTTTAAGACCTTTCGTGCCTTTTAGGTGTCGATTATTTCCTGGCGAGAGATAGCGAGCCTGCAATTTTAAGAGGAACCGGCCTTTGGCCGGGAAATTTTTCTACCGAAAAATGTACAAATTTATCTTGAAGGGGGGTTTAGGGGGTGTTTTTCTAAGCTTGATGGAGGTCTAGGGAGGAAACTAAAACAATATATGAATACATGAATTAATAGACCAAACAAACGGCCAGTCTCCCCTTAATGTGGGATTGCCGGGGACTTTTTCTCCATTTACAGTTATATCTGCACTCTTTGGGAATGCGGGTATCGTTGTATTATTGTATTTATATATATTCATTTTTTTTTTTTTTTTTTTCGTGTTGTAATTCTCCCTACCAGAAATTCACCGGAGACCTCTGGTGGACGCTTCCGAAGTAGCACCAGAGCTACGTCTGTCGACATAAACAATACTCAACACCTAGGCTATGTAAAGTTTATCACGATTTCTTACGGTTCTGCATGTTTTTACTATAATTATACTAGATGGCTACACTGAGTGCTTATATAGTATGGTAGTTGTGGAAATGTCCATATGTAGCAAGAAATGACTAAAAGCAAAATTATAAGGATGATTAACTATCATAACAAAACAGCGCGAAAATACCTTCTTCCTTATATATAATTATACAGTAAATAAAAGTTCAGTAAGTCAGCAAGAGGATTCAGCTAGTCAGACAGTGGGTTCAATTTATCAGTAAGTCAGTAAGAGAGATTCAAGTCAGTAAAAATGGCATAGAAAGTCAATAAGAGGGTTCATTATATCAGTAAGAAGATTCAGGAACTCAGAATAAGGATTTAGTGTGTCAGTAAATACTTGAGTCAGTAAATCGGTAAGTGGGTTCAGAATGTCAGAACATTTGTTCAGTAAGTGGGTTCAGTAAGTTATTAATTGGGTTCAGCAATTCAGTAAATAGGCTCAGTAAGTGGGTTCATTAGCTCAGTAAGTGGGTTCAGTAAGTTACTATATGGGATTAGTAAGTCAGTAAGTGGGTTCAGCAAGTGGGTTCGGTAAGCCAGTAAGTGGGTTCAGTAAGTTAGTATATGGGGTTAGTAAGTCAGTCAGTGGGTTCAGTAAGTCAGTAAGTGGGGTCAGTAAATCAGTAAGTGGGTTCAGTAAGTCAGTAAAAGGTTCAGTAAGTCAGTAAAGGGTTCAGTAAATCAGTAAGTGGGTTCAGTAAGTCAGTAAGTGGGTTCAGTAAGTGGGTTCAGTAAGTCAGTAAAGGGTTCAGTAAATCAGTAAGTGGGTTCAGTATGTCAGAAAATGTGTTCAGTAAGTGGGTTCATTAGTTAGTAATTGGGTTCAGTAATTCAGTAAAAGGTTCAGTAAGTCCGTAAAGGGTTCAGTAAATCAGTAAGTGGGTTCAGTAAGTCAGTAAGTGGGTTCAGTAAGTGGGTTCAGTAAGTCAGTAAAGGGTTCAGTAAATCAGTAAGTGGGTTCAGTATGTCAGAAAATGTGTTCAGTAAGGGGGTTCATTAAGTTAGTAATTGGGTTCAGTAATTCAGTAAATAGGCTCAGTAGGTGGGTTCAGTAATTCAGTAAGTGGGTTCAGTAAGTCAATAAGTGGGTTCAGTAAGTTATTTTATGGGGTTAGTGAGTCAGTATGTGGGTTCAGTAAGTCAGTAAGTGGGTTCAGTAAGTTAGTAAGTGGGTTCAGTAAGTCAGTAAGTGGGTTCAGTAAGTCAGTGAGTGGGTTCAGTAAGTCAGTAAGTGGGTTCAGTAAGTCAGTAAGTCAGTAAGTGGGTTCAGTAAGTCAGTAAGTGGGTTCAGTAAGTCAGTAAGTGGGGTTAGTAAGTCAGTAAGTGGGTTCAGTAAGTCAGTAAGTGGGTTCAGTAAGTCAGTAAGTGGGTTCAGTAAGTCAGTAAGTGGGTTCAGTAAGTCAGTATGTGGGTTCAGTAAGTTAGTGAGTTCAGTAAGTCAGTAAGTTGGTTCAGTAAGTTAGTATGTGGGTTCAGTAAGTCAGTTAGTGGGTTCATTAAGTCAGTAAGTGGGTTCAGTAAGTCCATAAGTGGGTTCAGTAAGTCAGTAAGTTAGTCAGTAAGTGGGTTCAGTAAGTCAGTAAGTGGGTTCAGTAAGTTAGTAAGTGGGTTCAGTAAGTCAGTAAGTGGGTTCAGTAAGTCAGTAAGTGGGTTCAGTAAGTTAGTAAGTGGGTTCAGTAAGTCAGTAAGTGGTTAGTAAGTCAGTAAGTGGGTCAGTAAGTGGGTAGTAAGTCAGTAAGTCAGTAAGTGGATTCAGTAAGTTAGTAAGTGGGGTAGTAAGTCAGTAAGTTGGTTCAGTAAGTCAGTAAGTGGGTTCAGTAAGTCAGTAAGTGGATTCAGTAAGTCAGTAAGTGGGTTCAGTAAGTCAGTAAGTCAGTCAGTAAGTGGGATCAGTAAGTCAGTATGTGAGTTCAGTAAGTCAGTAAGTTGGTTCAGTAAGTCAGTAAGTGGGCTTAGTAAGTCAGTATGGGTTAGTAAGTCAGTGAGTGGGTTCAGTAAGTCAGTAAGTGGGTTCAGTAAGTCAGTAAGTGGTCAGTAAGTCAGTAGTGGGTTCAGTAAGTCGTTAGTAGTGGGTTCAGTAAGTTAGTAAGTGGGTTCAGTAAGTCAGTAAGTGGGTTCAGTAAGTTAGTAGGTGGGTTCAGTAAGTGGGTTCAGTAAGTCAGTAAGTGGAGTTAGTAAGTCAGTAAGTGGGTTCAGTAAGTCAGTAAGTGGGTTCAGTAAGTTAGTATATGGGGTTAGTAATTAAGTCAGTAAGTGGGTTCAGTAAGTGCAGTTAGTAAGTGGGTTCAGTAAGTTAGTAAGTGGGTTCAGTAAGTTAGTAAGTGGGTTCAGTAAGTTAGTAAGTGGGTTCAGTAAGTCAGTAAATTGGTTCAGTAATTCAGTAAGTGGGGTAGTAAGTCAGTAAGTGGGTTCAGTAAGTCAGTAAGTCAGTAAGTGGGTTCAGTAAGTCAGTAAGTGGGTTCAGTAAGCCATTGGGTTCAGTAAGTGGAGTTAGTAAGTCAGTAGGTGGGTTCAGTAAGTCAATAAGTGGGTTCAGTAAGTCATTAAGTGGGTTCAGTAAGTCAGTAAGTCAGTAAGTGGGTTCAGTAAGTCAGTAAGTGGGTTCAGTAAGTTAGTAAGTGGGTTCAGTAAGTCAGTAAGTGGGTTCAGTAAGTCAGTAAATGGAGTTAGTAAGTCAGTAAGTGGGTTCAGTAAGTCAGTAAGTGGGTTCAGTAAGTCAGTAAGTGGGTTCAGTAAGTCAGTAAGTGGGTTCAGTAAGTGGGGTAAGTACGTGGGTTCAGTAAGTCAGTAAGTGGGTTCAGTAAGTCAGTAAGTGGGTTCAGTAAGTCAGTAAATGGGGTTAGTAAGTCAGTAAGTGGGTTCAGTAAGTCAGTAAATGGGGTTAGTAAGTCAGTATGTGGGTTCAGTAAGTCAGTATGTGGATTCAGTAAGTCAGTAAGTCAGTAAGTGGGGTCAGTAATAGGGTTCGTAATTCAGTAAGAAGGTTCGTATTTCAGTAAGAGAGAGTTGGTCAGACAGATGCTTCAGTAAGAGAGAGTTGGTCAGACAGATGCTTCAGTAAGTCGGATAGAGGGTTCAATAAGTCAGTAAAATGGTCCAATAAGTCATTAAAATGGTCCAATCACTCAGTAAGGTGGCTCAGTAGGAAAGTAAAAGGGCTCAATAAGTCAGTAAGATGGCTAAATCATTGAGTAAGCGGATTCAGTTAGTAAGAGGATTCAGTTAGTCAGCAAGAGGATTCAGTAAGGGCGGCAAGTGGGGGAAGGAGGGGGGGAGCGGGTTCAGTAAATCAGTAAGAGGGTTCAACAAGCCAGTCAGATGGTTCGTAAAGTCAGTGAGAAGCTTGGGGGGGAAGGGGAGAGGGGGGGTGGGGAGGGAGCTGTGGCCAGGGGGGGGGGTACTAGCTTCTTCGTTCTAATTAATAAGTAAATAATACATCATATTATGCATAACCAACGCTCAATAGGTAAGCAGCCAATAACAAACTACCAAGTATATATTACATACATGAATATTATATATGAAGTCAGAAATACAATGAAAAAAAATATATATAATTATATATATTGCGTGCAAATGTACCGGTACTCGTCGACGCCCTAGCAAGACGCCCGCCTTCTAGCACTTCAGGGCATCATTTATATATCCGGTAATATTTCCGCAATCCTTTATTAATCATCTAAGTCACTCGTACACCAGTAAGGCTCTGGGTGAACCATGAGCCGCAGCTGATAACTTCCTTACCTATCGCCCGGATATTATCAAGTAAATCAACACCCTGCATAAACAAATTGGCCGCCATGCCAATCCGATAACTTCCTTCATTTACCGCACTAACTCATTACCTACCTTATAAATTCCTCTTGTGGTGCCGCCGCCGCCTCGTAAGGTCGTCACTGATCAGGTATGTCACCACCAAACAACCACAGAACCGTGGAGAACGAGATATTTGGAGCACAATAATCACCAACTCAACCATACAGTACGTCACGCCGCGCCGGAAGGAAGAACGCAATGGAGGAGGGAGTGGGGATGGCAGGTGAGGAGGTGGGTAGGAGTCAATAATGCCGCATCTAATTATCCTTAAATCATCAATTACTCCTTATATTCCAGGTCTAACAACGTAAGTCTCAAACTAACTTTTTCTGCCTTAATGTCTCTGTGTATCGTGCAATAGCTCAAAGTCCAAGGAAAATAAATAATCAATCAATGAACATGGTTTATAAACACTTTGATATACCCCTTGGGATATCAGATTACAGTCACGTGTTTTCAGCACTTGGCTAGAGTGATGCACATATGGGTCCCGTAGCCTATGCTTGTGAATACAAAAGTAACCCGATCAACACGAAATACAAACAAAAAGGCTTACTATTAGAACATTTACATTCAAAATTCATATAATAGTACTTTAGTAAGATAGTACAGAGTATTTTAGAGTGTTATATAGGATGGGCTATATTGGTTTGTTGATTTAGGTGATTATTGATGAAAAACACATGTGGGGTATGAGCGGGGGAGGAGGCGCGTTGTTCTATCCTCCTCCTCTCCACACGCCCGCTCCCTCCTCCTCTCCACACGCCCGCTCTCTCCTCCTTCTCACTTCCCCCCTCCTCCTCCTCCTCCTCCTTCCCACATCCCTCCTTCTCTCCACACGCCCGCTCCCCCTGATTTCTTCTCTTATCTTCTCCTTTCCTCTTCTGTTTCTCCTCCTATTCCTTTTACTTTTCTCTGTTTGCAGTATGTTCAGGAGTCACAGATAATTCTAAGAGAAAATTACTATCACCTTGCTTAGCAGAGATTCTTCATAAAGCTGGCATCACAGGAGAGCTTTTATAGTCAACATTCGATGATCAACATTTTTCTGGCAACATTTTTCTGGCAACTGCCAGACCAGTGTTGAGAAGAAAAGCGCTCGTGTGATACCGGCTTAAGTAACGTAAAATCATCTAACGTGTGAGAGGGATCTGCCTTGTGTGGGCCAATCGGCTTTCTGCAGACTCCCATTTTCTTATGTTCTTATAGTCGGTTCACTGTAAGGAGGAATATTTACTTTTGTACAGTTACTAATAATAATAATAATAATAATAATAATAATAATAATAACAATAATTTGTTTTAAACACAACTTATACGTCATAATAGAAAGGGAAGTGGATATAATTATAACTTGAGAACACTTGAATCCCTCTATATAAAAGTAAATAAGCCCCAATTAAATAACATGTTGTCTGCTACTCCCCTCTATCTTGTGTAATCAAAATGTAAAGCTTGCATTACTTTCGTCATTTAATTCATACTTGTATTACAAAACTCCCAATTAAATATAATAATAATAATAATAATAATAATAATATTAAAATAATAATAATAATAATAATACAGATAAAGATAATAAGATTAATTTAATTTAAGATCATATCAGCTATGTATTAAAATATACAAAATACAATTTCATTAATATATAGCTTATTTTATCTGAATATCAATCTAAATGAATATAATTGCATAAACGAAATCGCAAGAGTCAACGAACCTTTCTCAGTAGCTGTACGATAGGCAAAATAAGTCGTGTCTCCGCTGTCATTACGTTTTGCTCGCTGTGTGCTGTATTAATGTCTGTTGGATGTTGAATAGGGTGTTTAAAGGTAGGAACATGTTTGTATTATCTCACTCGAAACGATGAATTAAAGCTTAGATAGCTCTGATACCAATTAAGGATCGAAGTATACTTGGTACCGCGACATCACTTATTTGGCCAACTATACAACTGGAATTGACCCTACCAAGAATTCACCTGAAACCTCTGGTGGACGCTTTCGAACTACCGCCAGAGCTACGACTGTCGACATCAACAATACCCAAAACTTAGGATATACAGTTTATTTCGATTTTTTGTGATTCTACATGTCTATATTTTAGATAAAGTGGTAGTGGTGGATAGAGTGGTAGTAGTAGATAAAGTGGTAGTGTGGATAAAGTGGTAGTGGTGGATAGAGTGGTAGTGGTATATAAAGTGGTAGTGGTGGATAAAGTGGTAGTGGTAGATAAAGTGGTAGTGGTGGATAAAGTGGTAGTGGTGGATAAAGTGGTAGTGGTGGATAAAGTGGTAGTGGTGGATAAAGTGGTATTAGTAGATAAAGTGGTAGTGTAGGATAAAGCGGTAGTGTGAGATAAAGTGGTAGTGGTGGATAAAGTGGTAGTCATATTTGTGGACAAAGTGGTAGTGGTGTATAAAGTGGTAGTGGTGTATAAAGTGGTAGTGGTGGATAAAGTGGTAGTGGTGGATAAAGTGGTAGTGATAGATAAAGTGGTAGTGGTGGATACAGTGGTAGTGGTGGATAAAGGGTAGTGGTAGATAATGTGGTACCGGTAGTTGTGGATAAAGTGGTTGTGGTGGATAAAGTGGTAGTGGTGGATAAAGTGGTAGTGGTGGATAAAGTGGTAGCGGTGGATAAATTGGTAGTGGTGGATAAAGTGGTAGCGGTGGATAAAGTAGTAATGTTAGATAAAGTGGTAATATTAGATAAAGTGGTCGTGGTAGATAAAGTGGTAGTGTTAGATAAAGTGGTAGTGTTAGATAAAGTGGTATTAGTAGATAAAGTGGTAGTGTTAGATAAAGTGGTAGTGGTGAATAAAGTGGTATTGTTTGATAAAGCGGTAGTGGTAGATAAAGTGGTAGTGGTGGATAAAGTGGTAGTGATAGATAAGATGGTCGTGGTGGATAAAGTGGTAGTGATAGATAAGATGGTCATGGTGGATAAAGTGGTAGTGGTGGATAAAGTGGTAGTGGTAGATAAAGTGGTAGTGTTTGATAAAGTGGTAGTGGTGGATAAACTGGTAGTGGTAGAAAAAGTGGTAGTATTAGATACAGGGGTAGTGTTAAATAAAATGGTAGACTATATCTATCTATATAATAATTTCGATTGTCTGTCTGTCTGTTCTTTATAGGCGGCCGCAGTTTTTAAGCTAGAGCGTCCATACTTGGTATGCATAGTAAGGGGGTCCCTAGGCAGGTTTTAGTGAAAAAAATAGAATTCCCCAGGGTGAAAGGGACGGAGAAAATGGGCGCAAAATCGGAAAAAAGGACCGTTTGGGGCAGAAGGTGGCCTCCGATCGAAAAGGTGTATGGAACGAAAGTTGTTCGCAGCCCCCCAAAATGGGGGTGCGGATGAGGTCAGATCCAAAATCGGAGGTCATTTAGCGGGCACAGGGAGGTCGAGGCCGGTGATTATGGTAGTAGTAGTATTGTGATGATTGTGGTAGTAGTGATTGATGATGGTGATTATGGTAGTAGTAGTAGTAGTGATGGTGATTATGGTGATTACCCGGGCAACGCCGGGTACCCCTGCTAGTGGTGGATAAAGTGGTAGTAGTGGATAAAGTGGTAGTGGTAGACCAAAGTATGTATCAGCTACAGACATTTTGACTAACTGCTTATAATAAAGAATTGTTGAAGGAGAGGGAGGGTGGATAGGTCCGCGATGTCGTCAATTTCCCACAATGCACCACGGTAAACATTGCGTTCAGCGCCTCTATCGGCCACTGTAGGCATTTATTGGTAGGGAGAATTGGTTGATTATATTTTGCTACATTGCACTTTAATGAACAATTCTCCCTACCAACAATTCTCTTGAGACCTCTGGTGGACGCTTCTGAACTAGCGCCAGAGCTACGACTGTAGACATCACTATACTCAACACTTAGGATATGCAAAGTTTATCTAAATTTTTGTGTGATTCTACACGTTTTTATTATACAGTATACGACTACACTAAGTGCTTATATAGTATAGTAATAAAGGGAAAGTCCATATGCAGCTGATAATGACCACAAACATAATTATAAGCTGATTAATTATCATAACAAAATTGGTGCGAAAATACCTGCTGACTTTGTATTGTAAATATACGTTATTTATGAATATGGGTGATTTTAAAATATATAAAACAACAGTATGCATAGACCAAAGTATGTCTCTGCCAGTCTTCGACTGGCAGCTGAGCTAGGCACACGGATTTTCAGCTCCTCCCCATTAACATTGAACAATGGACACCTCTGTGATTAAGCTGCTTTTGGAATCTCAAGAAACGGCCTACAGGAATGCTACTGATGTTTTGGTCAGTCAATTTAACTCTAAAATTGACGGCTTGGAACTGAAAGTAAGCGAGTTAACAAAAAGTCTGGAATATAGTCAAGCTGATGTGGATTGCTTAAAAAATGAAGTGAAGCACCTTACGACCGAGAAGAGCGAGACCAGGAGAAGGATTGGCGAGCTTCAGAACAACTGTGAAGCACTCAAGTTTCAAAATCACGAGCTGGAACAACGGGCTAATTACCAGGAGGACTATTCCCGGCGGAAAAACCTACGAATCATCGGTTTGGGTGAGCGTGAAGGTGGTGAGACGTGAGAACAAACTGCGGAACTGGTCAAGTCTTTTTTCCTAAGTAAACTCCAAGTGCCTTCAGTCACCATTGAGCGAGCCCACCACATAGGACAATCCTTTAACAACCTGCCACGTAATATTGTTGTAAGGTTCACTAGCTACAAGATTCGCGAAGCAGTACTGAGGAACACCAACAAACTGCGAGGTATAAAAATATATAATTATGAAGATCTCTGCCAAGCATCCCAGGCCCTTATCAAAAGTCAACTGCCATTGCTTAAACAAGCAAAAGATGAAGGGAAGGTAGCCTTTTTCCGTCACACCAAATTAATCATCAGGAACCAACGACCATACAGACCCCCCAACCATGACACCGGCAGTGCTGCGGCGGAGAGACCGGATTTGGTGTCGGGGGAAGCCGTGGAGGGGGCTCCAGGAGGTGTGGGGCCCGGTGGTGGAGCTGCTGCTTCCGAGGATCAAGTCAACGCCCAAGTCAATGAGAGGTATGCTCTGCGGTATCGGGAGGATGGTTCCCGGGTCCCGACTCGGGTGCCACCAAGGACCACTTCTCCACCCGTGCACCGGCCCACTCCCGAGCTGGCTACCATTCTGGCTGCTGTTTCTATATTTGTGTTCAAAAAGTCTATTAAGAAACACCTTTTAGATCAATACTAAATAGCAATGATTTTATGTAAACCAGTCTATTTCATTTCTCCATTAGTAGTGTTCATGTAACTACTGTCATACCTATTCTTAAAGACTACTGAAAATAATGAACTAAGTTGATTCTTGCTGATTCCATGATAAAGCAGGTAATATACTGTAATGTTTTGTATATATTATATTTTTAATAACCGTGTAACCTAGCATTAAATATTTACTTACGTCTATAAGGCTAGCTACATAGAGCTTTTGCTTAGCTAGCTATATATGCCAATCATTCAAATATATGTATTATGATGTATTATGTATGTACACAATTGGCAATAAAAATCAATCAATCAATCAATCAATCAATCTGCTACAGAAATTTCGACTAACTGCATATATTATAGAATTGTTGAAGTAGAGGGAGGGTGGATAGCTCCGCGATGTCGCCCATTTCCCACAATGCACCGCGGTAAACCTTGTGTTCAGCGCCTCTACCGGCCACTGTAGGCATTTACTGGTAGGGAGAATTGTGTATGCATTGAATCTTTGTTATTTAAGCATTTAAGTACCAGCGACGTGTGTCATACTTCATTCTAGCTGTATATAGACGATATTATGCAGCTTAGAAAGGATCTGTGGTAGTTAAAAAGGTTGCTCGAGCTATTTTGAAGCCTTATCATTGCATCATCTCGTTTCTGCTCACTACTGATTTTAGGGGTGAGTAGCTATTGATTATGACGATTATACCAAGCAAGGAGGGGCATTTAACAAGAGCTTCGTTGTAAAATCCCTGACATGGAATTTCTCTTGCTAATGTAGAGTTGTCATACACTGAAACTGAGAAGAGAGAGAGAGAGAGAGAGAGATTACACAGATAGATAGTGAGAGATATACAAGAAGTATGAGCGACAGAAAAAACACTCTAGAATACCACAAACCACTTTCCTGCCTGCCCATCCACACAGAGTTCCCAAACGCGTGCAATGATTTCTGATTTTTTTCAGGCCTTCATTGTTCATTACTCCCAGCCATCTATCACCCCCCCCCCCCCCCCCCCACACACACACACACACTTCAGCGACTTACTTTTATTAGTATTATTTTTGTTTTTGCTATTCTCATGGTGACTATTTGGGGGCGTATAGTGTGTGATCAGCTGTGTGTGTGTGTGCGCGCGTGTGTGTGTGTGTGTAGGGGGTGGGGGGGGGGGGGCTTATTTACCTAATTGTATTTTATTACCTAATTATAATGTTACAGGAATGAGCCTAGACTCGTGGTGGACCGTCTTCCAAACTCATATCATAATTTATTTTGAATTGGCTTATAATCTTGGCACACATTACTATTTCTGGAGGTAAATTACATCTTCTTATACTTCTACAAGGAAAGGGCATATTTCCTCACATCTTTCTTGCAAGGCTTGACCGTCAGTTTAAAGGTATGGCCTCTAATTCTTCCTTTCGATGGTATGATGAAGTCTTCCTTGTCAATCCATTCAATCTTGTTCACACATTTGTACATTACGAACATATCTCCGCGTTCCTTTCTATCTTGCAAGGTAGTAAGGCATACATATTCCACACGTTCCTCGAAGCTGCAACCTCTCAATTTTGAACTAATCTTGTTGCTGCTGCTCTCTGATTTGTTTACACTTTATCTATGTGCTTCTCAAATGTGGATTCCATACAACTGTTGCATTTTCTAATGTGGCTATTACAAAAGTGACTATTAGTTTGTTCATCATATTTACATCTGTGTATGAAAATGCTACCCTAACATTGTCTAGCAGGTCATAAGCACTTCTCACTTTATCGTGTATGTGATCTTCAGGTGATAGTCAGGGATTTAATCTTACCCCAAATATGTTTCTTTCTTTTAATGTTTAAGCTCTTCTTTACCCATTGTATATCTTCCATGTGGCCTTCTTTGACTTTCATCCTTCTCCATGACATAACATTTATCTTCATTATATTCCATTTGCCAAACATTACTACATTCGAAAATACTTGTGATATCCTGCTGCAGAGCCACACAAGAATAATGATTTCTTATTTACCTCAGTAACTTTGTTTCATCTTCAAACAGGTTTAGGGGAGGCAAACCGTTTTTTCTGGACCCCCTTCTCCCTAATGTTCAGCCCTTCTAGTTTTGATATTATAAGACGTTCGGGCCATTAGTTTGACGATTTTAACACCTTTTGCCCCATTTCGTTGTCAATTTTGAGACCTTTCGTGCCGTTTAGGTGTCGATTTTTTCCTGGCGAGCGAAAGCGAGCCTGCAATTTTAAGAGGAACCGGCCTTTGGCCGGAAAATGTTTCTACCGAAAAATGTACAAATTTATCTTTAAGGGGGGTATAGGGGGTGTTTTTCTATAAGCTTGATGGAGGTCTAGGGAGGAAACTAAAAAAATATATAAATAAATGAATTAATAGACCAAACAAACGGTCTGCCTCCCCTTAACACAACTTTCCAGCTTACACTATGTGGCATATCATTAATATATAGTAGGAACATAATTGGTGCTAAAACAGCGCCCTGCGGCACCCCACTCGTAACTTCTATCCAGCTCGAAGATTGCCCTCTGACTACTGTTTTTTTGTCTTCCAGCGAGAAAATGTGCGTGCGTGTTTGTGTGTGTGTGTATGCACGCGTGCGTGTGTGTGTTGTCTGTCCGTGTGTGTATGTGTGTACGTTGTCTGTGTGTGTAAATGTGTGTGTGTGTATGTATTGTTTGTTCGTATGTGCATGTGTGTGTGTTGGCTGTGTGTGTGTATGTGACTATGTGTGTATGTGTTTGTGTGTTGGCTGTGTGTGTGTGTGTGTGTTGACTGAGTGTAGAGTATTTACCAGGCCTTCATTGTTCATTACACCCAGCCATCTATCACCCAAAACATGAATATTTCAAATTTACATTGCAGATTTCACCCCATCCAGCTCGGCTCTCTATTTTTATTTTATTTTTTTATTTATTTATTTTTTCATCCAAGCGATATGGGGCAGTAAATTTGACATAATCTATTTTAGTCAACCGAGTCTAACGTAACATGCAGTCGTATAATTATGATTAATCTTGAATTTAAGACCCCTCGTATCTTGTATCTTAGGGAGGGCTGGGGCAAATGGGTTGTAAATGTCCACACCTGTGAATGACTAACTTTTCCCAAATGGTAGAAATATAAACTCTATTGCTCAAGTTCTTTTTGAGTTATGAGAGATTAGGGGGCGGGTTTAATAGACTCATTATAAATAAATATACTATTTTATTCATTTAATATACATGTGGCGAATTGATCTAGAAGAGCAACATTGTAGCGGTATTATTTCTAGGAAGGGATGTACGCATATAACAATAGGTGTTGTCATCCGCATCCAAACTGCCATAACCCGAATGAATAAATAAAAATGGCCTACCGTCCAGCGCTATAAATCCCCCCTCCCCCCCCCCCCATCGCCGGTGGGGCAGCGGGGTCGTGTTTCTATATCAATGACTGTCACAATATATATATGGGTCCGGAGCTAGACAAATGGGTTATGATGGATGGGTGGGTAAGGGAGGGAGGGAGGGACTGGGATATGAGAGAGAGAGAGAGAGAGAGAGAGAAGAGAGAGAAGAGAGAGAAGAGAGAGAGAGAGAGAGAGAGAGAGAGAGAGAGAGAGAGAGAGAGAGAGAGAGAGAGAGAGAGAGAGAGAGAGAGAGAGAGAGAGAGAGAGAGAGAGAGAGAGAGAGAGAGAGAGAGAGAGGTGTTAGAATGCTGGGGATATAATAAGCTGTCTAGTTGCTCGTATCGTTCTCTAATATATTCACTTATGGTTGGGCTGCCATATACATTAAGTGGGATGGTTCACATTTTGGTCGATTTTTTCAAGTATTTATTATGTTTCTAGTTTCCTCCCCAGACCTCCATCAAAGTTAAAAAATACATCCATTAGATGCCCCTTCTAGCATAATTTGTACATTTTTCGGTAGAAAACTGTCTCGGCCGAAGGCCGGTCCTTCCAAAATTACAAGAAAATTACATATAAATAGCACGCAAGGTCTTAATAATGACCTGGGGCGAAAGGTCTGAAAATTGCCAAAATAATGGGCCGAACTTCTTAAAATCTGAAAACTAATGGGGCTATACATGAGGGAGAAGGGGGGCTAGACAAATAGATTATCTCCTCTTGAAAAAAAAATCTATACTAGATAAGCTATTCATTCTATGCATTCACCCCTTGCTCTTCCCTGCGTCTCTAATTAAAATCGTTGTATTATGCAAATACCATCCGCGCATTATCAGGTGGACTATTGCTCTCTTTTACGAAATGGAAGGCGATACTGTAGCAAATGGACAAATTCGTAACAGAGCTATTTCAATTATCAAAAACCCTTATAATTACAAATAATGTTCCCCTTTACTACTACGAATAGATGCCGCATTATTCACATGGTTTTATGGATATTTGTATGTTCATTAGAACGTCTTTTATTTGTACGAACGCCTATAAGTTTTCTTTGTAATATTAATGGCTTTGGCAATGGCCATGATTCAACATTTTACCGCACAACAATTGAAATCCGTTACTCTTCAGAATTAATCTATTCCTCAAACCACTTATCTATAGAATTCACTTCCACAGAGTAACATTAAAACAACATTTAGTCAATAACAGTTCCAAACCAAATATTTATTTTAATCAATTTTATTTTTTCCTCCATTATTGTATGTGAAGATAATCAGGTTAGATTAAATATAGTTATTCTATGTTGAAGATAGGGTTTGGTTAGGTTATAATGTATGATTATTATAGGTTAAGATAAGGTTATGATAAGATAGGGTAAGTTTAGGAGAAGTTAGGTTAAGGGGGTAGTAGTCGCTTTTGCTGGACCCCCTTCTTCCTCATGTTTAGCATATTATTTTTGACATTATAAGACGTCCTTTCCGTTTGTTTGGCGATTTTAAGACTTTTCGCCTAATTTCTTTGTCAATATTAAGACCTTTCGTGTAATTTACAGTAGGTGTCGATTTTTTTCCTGGCGAGCGATAGCGAGCCTGTATTTTTAGAAGGAATCGGCCTTCGGCCAGGACATTTTTCTACCGAAAAATTTACAAAGTTATCTTGAAAGGGGGTGTAGGGGGTGTTTTTTAAGCTTGATGGAGGTATAGCGAGGAAACTAAAAAATATATAAATAAATAAATATTATAGACCAAACAAACAAGCACTACCCCCTTAAGTTTATATTAGGGTACTGCTAACTTAGGTTGACCATTCCATACATACAATGACGTATTTGGTGCATATTCATGTAGGCAATTGTGTACATCCATATTCAATATTCCGCAACCAACCTTGCTCATAAACTGTGTATTTTGTATTTTGTAATCACTTTTCCATGACAGTCAGCGTATGTGTGTGTGTCTAATATCCCGTGACTATAGTCTTTTGTATTGGTAGCGTAATGCTTAATAGTGCGCCGAATTCCGGTGTGAGTATCCTAGGTTCGAGTCCTTGGAGTACCACATACATTCATTAGTTTCATTGATTTCATTAATTAGGTATATTTGTAATTAATTGGTGGGTTGGTGAATAAATAGTAATTGTTTTAACTTAGTGAATATGAACTTGGACTCTTGAGCTAGATGACTATTTTATATTAATTATTTTATTTATTTTATTTTTTTTATGTGAGTGCAGGAGACAAAAGACAGCCTGTAACAAGGTCTCCCCCAAAGTTGAAAGTGACAGAGCCAAATTCAAGGTACGGAGTCAAAATGTCTGGACACACGGAGCTTGAAGAAGCTTAAGTCATAGGATGAGGGAAACGCAGGTTGAGGGAGAGAGTTCCAAAGCTTACTTGTTGAGTAGAAGAAAGGCTGGGGAAATCAGCTCACTCTATGGTAAAAGAGCTTGATAGGGGCAAGGTCCATAGATACATAGTATCTATGGACCTTGGATAGGGGTAGGAGTTTGCTGAAGAACGTGTGCCCCTCATTCTCCGTAAGGGAGGAAGTATGCATTGAGAAAGCTCTGAAGAACACCGATTATTGTAATAGGGGTTGAAGAGTGAGAGAAATGCGTGTAGAGAGAGATTGTATGGAATAAGTAAGAGGAAGCGAGTTGATGAGACGAAATGATTTTTACTGTGCCCTTTCGAGAAGCGCCGTATGGGTGGAATTTCCCCACACATGTGTACAATAGACAATACATGGGCGCACTGTTCCCGTATACAGAAAAAGGAGCTGTGTGAGGGTGAGTGAAGAACCCACGGAAACGGCTAACACACCTAAATTATGGGAAGCTGTTTTTAGTAAGAGTGGCAATACGATTTTTCCAAGAAAGGTCAGGAGAAAAAGAAGCACCAAGAATACTGTGTGAAGATGAAGGATTGAGTTGTATATTGCTGAAAAATAAGGAAACGTCGTGTGGAACATCGTGACAGGTAGATAGAAGGAGAAATTGGGGTTTGAAAGCATTGAAAGTAACAAGATTTTCTCTGCCCCAATTAGAGATAGCTGATAGATCAGACGATAGGCGTACTACGGCTTCATCACATAAGTCTTGGAGATATTGCATATTGGGTTGATGTGGAATACTAGCTTTGGCGGGTGGGGGGGGGGGGGGATAATAAATACCCCCATTGGACTGACCCCTGGTATAGACTCCTTTAAGAGCCCTGGACCCCTACGAACTACTCTACATATTTTTCAATTTCTGCAACATTAGATAGGACATATAACAAAGATAAAGTTATGATCGAAGGAGCCCAAGGGAGGGAGAAGAATTACAATGAAAGCAGAAGGATTAGAGGTTAGATTTAAGTAAAACAAATTGGGCCGATTTCCATGACAGTCCGTGTTACGGGTAGGCTGATCAACTAACTAATCTAGGTTATTTAGGGTAGAACAAATGTAAACTTGTTTACCAGGTTGATCAGTGAAAGGAAAACCATTGGCAGTGGTGAACATTGAAATTACCCAAGATGGAGATATCAGAGAAGGGGGAGATGGCTAGAATGTTACACTTAAGAAGTAAGATAGTCAATCAAATTAGGAGAGAGATAATAAGCATAGATTAATTAGTGAGAGAATAATCAAAGTTGGGAACACGATAGCAAGTAAGATTGTTGTGTACGCACACACAACATCCATCGTTGGCTTTGAATTGAGGATAGAGATAGTAGGAGGATACAGAGAAGGATTTGCTATCTGTTGCCTTAGAAAACTTGGTTTCATTGAGGAAAAGTAGATCAGGCTTGGTTGAAGAGAGATGATTTCCACAGAGAGGAATCAGAGGAAAGGTTGTGTTCCATAAATTGATAGAATAATGAGTAGTGGTCCAGGGTACTTAGGAGTCAATACCAGGGGTAATTCTAATGGGGCACCCCCCTCCCTTGGGAGACTCTGAAGATAGTCATTTTAAGGACATATTTTGTTTTCCAGTTTTTATAATTTTCGGAAGATAGAAGATAGTGGTAAAATGTATTGATATCTAGAGAAGGTGTTTTTGAGGGCAGACACGGTTGCCCTCAATATTGAGGAGGCATGGTAAGGATCAGCAAGGGAGGCCAGGTCTTGATAACTGGAGTTCAAGCTGTCCTATCACCCACCATATGATTTGTTTTTAGCTCAAAGGGATCAAGTGCAAAGTCACTAGGCTAAGCAATATAAAATTAGACTATACTACTATTCGCTGCTTCACGCCTTACCATTGTTCAGTTCACATAAAATATAATTAAGGTTTTCGGGAACTATTGATTCAGCTGCACTTTGCTGGGCTGGAATGTCGGTTGGAGTGTCGGGCAAATTATATCCTGTCAGATAAGGCCTCGCCATTGAACGCACACCTATTCCATTTGGCCTATCTATTAACTTAATTACCTACATGGTAATCGGGGCGTGTGTGTGTGTGTGTGTGTGTGTGTGTGTGTGTGTGTGTGTGTGTCTCTCTCTCTCTCTCTCTCTCTCTCACCCACTCACTCACTCACTCACTCACTCACTCACTCACTCTCTCTCTTTCTGTGTATGTGTGTGTGTCCAGCTATGAATAAATTATGCTACTGGCAAATTAAAATGCTCGTTATTACCCACAGAATTGCAATGGCAAACGTAAATGTAGAGCTTCATCTACCACTACCATTACCACTTTTATTACGAATTGAATACATTTAAAGATAATTACCTTAAAATAAGATAAACCTTGAGCCATTGAATTCTAATGTGAGAGAAACATCCATCCCTAACCTCACCACCTTGTACACCAATAATGTATTTACAGAAAGGCTTCGAGTTTTAATAAGTAGGTCTTTCCTCTAGAGTCAAGTGTCTAGGTAAATTGAAATAATCTATGAATATCAAAATTAATTTGTATTATAACATTGACTTTCAATCCGGGGTAAAACAAAACAACTTCTAGCCATAAAATGTATCTAAATATCTTAAGAATTAGACATAGGCTACCAGTACACACACTTTATTCAAAATATGAAACATACAATAAGTGTGGATTGTGTTACTGGACTAGGGTACTATAGTATATTTATTAGTAGTAGGCCAGACTTTTTGAACTCTATAACCTTTAAGGGGAGGTTTTTAGTTTGTTTCCTACTCCTCCAGCAATCTTAAAATTTCACCCCCTTGACCCCCTTTCAAGATAAATTTGTAAATTTTTTGTAAGAAAAATGTCCCGGCCGAGGGCCGATTACTCTTAAATTACAGGCTCGCTATCGCTCGCCAGGATAAAATCGACACCTTAATGGCACGAAATGTCTTAAAATTGACAGAATGGGGCGGAAATTCTTAAAATCACCAAACTAATGGGGCAAACGTCTTAACATCTCAAAAGCAATGGGGCTAGATATGAGGGAGAAAGGGGTCAAGAAAAAAAGTCCCTCAAGTGGAAATCTCCCCTTAACTTCAAAAGGGCCAGACCAAATGAGCTGTGAATATCCACACCAAATCCCTGGCTGACTTTTCCCAAATGGTAGAAGTATTTGTTCGATTGATCAAGTCGTTTTTGAGTTGTAGAGGCTCATGGTCAAGCTTTCTGGCCTAATGATAATGAATAGACTATAATAATAAGTCATGTTTCAGGTGTCATTACTTTGGCTCGGTATGTACTGTATTAATGTCTGTCAGATGTTGAATAGAGTGGGTACGTGTAGGAACGTGTTAGTATTTCTTACTCGAAACGAAAACATCATGTTTAGATATTGCTGACACCAACTATTGATCAAAATATACTTGGTGCCGAGACATCACATATTTGGCCGAATGTATATCCGATTATATCACCTAAGTCCCGTTACCTCCCCCATTTAATGGTATGGATAAAATAGGGTATAGTCATGAGCAATAATAGCTATGCACCCATATCTGTATCGAAACCAGATGAGACGATGCAATGTTTGTTATGACCCAGATAATTATAAATGGGCTTTATAGGTTCAGAGATACAAATGGGTGTGTACGTGTGTGTATGTGAGAGAGAGAGAGAGAGAGAGAGAGAGAGAGAGAGAGAGAGAGAGAGAGAGAGAGAGAGAGAGAGAGAGAGAGAGAGAGAGAGAGAGAGAGAAGAATTAGGGAGTGGGAAAAGGGATCTAGATAAAGAGAAACGAAGAAGGAAAGAAGAGAGGTGGTGAAGGAGAAAGAGGAAGAGAGGGAGGAAGCGAAAGAATGGGAGAAGGAGACAAGGTAAATGAGAGAGAGAGAGAGAGAGAGAGAGAGAGAGAGAAGAGAGAGAGAGAGAGAGAGAGAGAGAGAGAGAGAGAGAGAGAGAGAGAGAGAGAGAGAGAGAGAGAGAGAGAGAGAGAGAGAGAGAGAGAGAGAGAGAGAGAGAGAGAGAGAGAGAGAGAGAGAGAGAGAGAGAGAGAGAGAGAGAGAGAGAGAGAGAGAGAGAGTAGGAGGCAGGGAGGGATGGGGAGTAGAGGGAGGGAGGGGGATTATCAGACAAGGGGTGTGAATAGAACCTGACAGGAAATGAGATAAGTGAATGTGGAGGGAGATGAGTGTGTGTTCGTGTAATATGTGTGAGTGTGTGCGTATTATGTGTGAGTACGGGCCTGTGTGTGTGTGTGTGTATTTGTGTATATGCGTGTCTGTGTATTATGTAAGCATGTACTGTACGTATGATGTGTGAGTACGGGTGTGTGTCTGTAAGAGAGAAAATGAACCCTAAATATGATATAAAGAACCGGGATAATGATATACTAACATACTTAACGCTACAGTACACTCATATGATAAACCCGGAGACTGGACATAATTATCAATGCCTTTATTACACTACATACATCTTTATGTTTCTGAATCATATATTAAGGGGGAAGGGTATATTCTTTGGTCGATTATTTCATATAATTAATATTTTTTAAAATTTCCTCCCTAGGCCTCCATCAAACTAAAAATAAACATCCATTAGATAACTCATCTAGATAAATTTGTAAATTTTTCGGTAGAAAAGTTTCCTGGCCGAAGGCCGGTTCTTCCAAAATTTCAGGCTCACTATCGTTCGCCAGGACGAAAGTCGACACCAAAATAGCACGACAATCTTAATATTGACACAGAAATGGGGCGAAAGGTCTTAAAATCGACAAATTAATGGGGCAAACATCTTAAAATCTAAAAACTATGAGGGAGAAGGAAGTAAAACAAAAAAACGACCCATCTCCCCTTAAGAATATTTTAGTTTGAATTATGCAGTATAAGAGAGTATAGGTTGATTTGTGGAGACACTATTGGAGAGATAAGAATGATGGACGGAGACTGATGAATGAAGTTTGGGGTTTGCTTACTTTATCATTCTCTCTCTCTCTCTCTCTCTCTCTCTCTCTCTCTCTCTCTCTCTCTCTCTCTCTCTCTCGCTCTCTCGCTCTCTCTCTCTCTCTCTCTCTCTCTCTCTCTCTCTCTCTCTCCGTATTTCGCACTAACTCTTCGCAAACCTTTGGGGGAATTTAATTAATAATAGTTGAACTGCTGTTGTTCTAAAATACTATGTGTTGTATCTTATACAACTTCATATTAGTCATCACAATTATTTTGAAGAACATTAATTACTTTGATAAGTGAGTTTTAGCAGATTTTCGGAAGATGAATTTCGAAATATGCAAGAAGCCCAACATTTATTGAGGCATTTTTTAGTAATAAATCTGAAATGAGACGTTCAATTGCGCTAGCCTTCAGGCATAGACCAATCTTCAATGCTCAGAAAGATGATATAATATATTTAATTTGCAACACTGCGGATTTCAGCTCGATTTTATCTACAGTATATGTATCTGCAATTCAATAACATGCGACTCTTCCCATTCAACAATATAATATGCATTATGATTTAAATAGCAAAACAGAACTAGGCCTAGTATTAATTGCTACTGGATCAATAATGTAAGAAATTGTGCAAATTGTGTTCAATGTGAAATGAAGTATTGCAACATATTCGCAGAAGTGAATGTGGTTATGATCAGCAAATGGGATAATCATTGACATCAAAGAGTAATAATATATCTAGAGGCAATTCTGATTCTTGTTGAACTACATCGTTAACAGAAAAAAACATTTGGAAATAGCCCTTCTAAAATCATAACCATCTTTCTATTCCTGAGATAATATGAAAGAGTCAATATAACTCAATTAAGGGGAAATTTATGGCCCCCATTCTCCCTTATGTTTAGCCCCATTAGTTTTGAGATTTTGTGGCATTAGCCTCATTAGTTTGGTGATTTTAAGACATTTCGAGCCATTTAGTTGTCGATTTCCTCTTGGTGAGCGATAGCGAGCCTGCAATTTAGGAGTAAACGGCCTTCGGTCAGTACATTTTCTACCGAAAAATGCACAGATTTATCTCGAAGGGGGTTCATGGGTGCATTTTGTTTTAAGCTTGTTGGTGGTCTAAGGCGGAAACTAAAAAACAAAATAATAACAAAAATAAGTACATAAATAAAATAATAAATACATAAATAAAAATTTGCGCTTCAGAAACAGACTATGCGAGTAGTCACTCTAGGTCTAGGATATACAGTATATCGTGGCGTTAAAATGTCTGTGGCAATATCCTGAAAGGTACCTGAATAAAATGGCTGCACATTTTGTTGACTAATTTGCAAATAATAAATGTTATAATGATTTAATTATCGTTTATGATGTTTAAAATTTAATTATTGTTTATAAAATGGACTAAAATATTGAAATTTAATATTTTGTTAGAGCATTTTTTTTTAAAGACTTTAGTTAGTTTTAAATTAAACATAAATACAATTGCCATATCTGTTTTACTTTTTCCGTTGTACATTGTTTCTTTAAAATTACAAAATTCGTCAATTTACAAATTAATTAATAATCAATGTCTTAAAATTTGGTGTGTAACACTTTTATTATGCATCTAATGTTCTGTGAAAATTTAAAGTGAATCAAGCAATATGTAGTGCCACTATGTGAAAAATAGGGTAGTCCCCTTAACCCCTTCAGCACCATGACACCTTTTTACTTTTATCCTGCCTAATATTAACAAAAAAATATGCAGTTTAAGAAGGACCTATGTTACTAAGAGGGTTTATTGAGATCGTATTTACCCATTTGAGTCGTAGAGGTAGATTATACACTAATGAGAATTGTCTAATGGTAACCATAATATGAGGAACATCACGTAATGGTGGTGAAGGGGTAAAGGAATGGACGATGCCAGTACATTCGAAACTTAAAACTCCGGTATTTACGTCGAATGTATTGATCTCATTGGGTCCCTCAGACTACTACTTAACTCCTTGAGGATTATCACACATTCCGACACCTTTTTTTTTGGATCTAATTAGACTATTTTATTCAGAGTAGGAAGAGCAAATGGAAGTCAGATGGTTGATTGATCCAGACTTTACCCTTTCAACTCTCACATATGTTTCCTAAGCCATATAAAATCGTCTTAAAATACTAACAATAAACTGCTAAACGCGTCATGATCCTCAAGGGGTTAACATGTACACTTGTACAGTCACTAGCTTTAGTAAAGTTACGCCCATTTGATACTGTGAATGTCAAAAGCGGAAGCTGCGAAGTATCTTGGCTATAATGTATGTATGTATGTATGTATGTATGTATCATTCAATGTATGTATTTATGTATGTATCATTCAATGTATGTATGTATGTATGTATGTATGTATGTATGTATGTATGTATGTATGTATGTATATATTCAGGCACATACTCCATTGCTGTGGGTGGCCGATTCGAGACAGAGCCCGAACAGAAACAATATTGAAGGGTTCTAATTCTCAGGATCCGGGACCACTTTCCCGTTCTCTCGCCCCTTTCTCTGTCTCGATGAGTAGGAGAATAATATAAAACATAATTATATTATCGTGTTTGGGTTCGATAATGATTAAAGCGAAGGTTGTGAAGCATCTTGGCTATAATAGAAAACATGTGTTATCATGTTTGGGTTTGATAATGATTAAAGGGACGGTTGTGAAGTATCGTGGTTTTAATAGAAGACATAATATAATATCATGTTTGGGTTTGATAAAGGTTGTGCAGTATCTTGGCTATAATAGGAAACATAATATGATTTTTGGTTTAATTAGCATAATGGATTATGGTTGATTTTGCCATTTTCGAGCAATGTATTTCAGCTTGACCCCTAGGGTAGGAAAACGCCTTCCCAGACTTCCTTCATACTAAAAAATGCTCACTCAAATCCCTTTCAAGCTTAATGTTTATATTTTTTGATAGAAAAAAATCCCGGTCGAAGTCCGATATCTGCTAAGTTGCAGGCTCGCTATTGCTCGCACAGAAATATATCTATGCTTGCATGTGGTGAAGCGTCTTACAACCGCCAAATTTATGAGGTGAAACGTCTTAAAATCTCCAAACTAATGGAGCGAAACAGGGGCGATCCAAGAAGACCCCCCTCTGATCAAATAGGATTAACGCCCTCACCTGCACTAAAAGTAGGGCTTCAAAGGCGGTGGCCAATTAACCAGTAGCGAGTTTCAGGCTATAAGGAAGTTGGAGCTGTAGACATCGATATTTAACATACTTATCAGCTAAAATACGATCATAAAACATATATAAAGACATAACACCAAATTTATGATACTTTTTATCGATCAGAATCCCATATTATTATTGCAGTTCTCTTTAATATTTATGTTTACGGCTCCAACTTCCTTATAGCCTGAAACTCCCAAGTGGTCAATTACGTCATTAAACCCCACGGCAGCAATGGCTCAGCTATTATGGCCTTGTCTTGTGCTCTTACTGACTCGGGTTCGATTACCGATATACCCAAAGGGAGATGTTGTTGGGAGTCAATTTGTGTTCTATATTGGAAGGAGGAAGGGGAGGGTCACTTTTTACAGGCAGCTTTTCCTTTTGACTTCTTCATACACAAAGCAAATAAGTATACAGTCACAAACCCTAACATTGTATACAACCGTTTGAATCAGTATCGAACACAAGCGAGATAAGACTATACTGTATATAATATCCTAAAATGATTCTGTGTTTGGCTTTAAAGGTTGAAATATTCATATTGGGCTATACTTGTTAGGGCTTGTGACTGTAATTAGTTGAACATGGATGTGCCCAAACCTCCCAGAATACACTCAAGAACAGAACGACTACGACTCATGGTATGAATATGATCGTAGTGCAGACAATCTACCACTTTGGCCTGCCTGCCATCAGTAAGAAGTTATGGGGATAATTATAAGCCTATCGGCGCCACATTGTTGATTCTAAAGTGACTTGATATGTTACCCAGGAATCGAATCTACAGGGTAGAGTCTATGACTAGTGAATTGAAACATGAATTATATATATATATATATATATATATATATATATATATATATATATATATATATATATATATATATATATATATATATATATATATATATATATATATATATATAGAGAGAGAGAGAGAGAGAGAGAGAGAGAGAGAGATGTATATACTGTATATCTGGAGCCTACACGAGTAAAAATCAGTGAATAGCTCCCAAGTAGGTCAGATAAAAGAGTAACCTTCTACGGAAACAGGATTTCTTCCGGGCATTTCCCTGGGAGAGAAAAGAGTGAAGATAGAGACGGTCTGGGAGTGAAGTAATGGAAACGGGACGTCTTAGGTTAAAGGATTCGGAATAATGGGGCAGGGATTACAGAGACCCTTGGAGGAGGTAAGTGGGGCAGAGACAGTAAGGTATGTGTTGTACCGAAGGAAGGGCAAGCCGCCTACAGCAACCAGCCACCTGCACCTCCCGGAACATGTCAGGGCGCCCCAAGCCGGCCACCACACCAACACCATCAGAACCAGGCACACCCATACAGCCAGGATCACCTGTAGCAGACGCACCAGAGGCCTACCCCTACACAGTATCAAAACAACCAAAGACATCGCCGATCATTGGGGCTCTACAATACCGAAGCCTCCCCTTTACCCATTCTCTCTCAAGCAGAACGGGCTCTGTATAGGCAAGTTCCCCCGAGGAAAGGTGTATCATTCACCCACCAACACAAACCAAACAAGCTTCAGCGAACTACTTTGCATACGAGCGGTACTACGATCCCACGCCGCCCTATGTGATGTCACCCCCACAAGCTGACCTGTGGTTGGTCAGTGGCCAGTTCAACCCAGCCAACCACAACGACGCAGCGCCGCCCCCACCTGCAGACTGGACCTGGGAGGGGATACGAAAGCAAATAGTGCGGGTCCTACCTTTGCTATCCTTCCCCCCCCCCCCCCATCGCCGGAGCGACAAGGGCCTATGTACACATTAGGAAAGGCAAAGGTCGCCCTTTTTCTATGTAGTCAACAAGGGCCTGGGAAGACCTAAGGAGTGAATAGGTGCTCAGACCAGGTTAGGAAAAGTATCTCACCTTCCCTCCTGAGTTGAGTGTTCTAATACCTCACTATAGGTGCTCCAAGGCCCAAAGTATCAGTGTTGTTGGAAAATAAGGAGTATTTAATATCTCCTGGTCCCCCTGTCAGCCTCACTGCAGAATCCATTTGTTGTTGGACGTAAACTATTTGATGTTGGACGTAAAAAGAGTATTTAATATCTCTGTTTCTCTCTGTCACCTCACTGCAGAAGTTAACCGTGGTCTGTCTATCAGGCCCCCTCTTAACTTAACTTTTATTCGACCAGTTGCCGTTAAAGTCAAACCCTCAACACACTATCAGTAATATACAGTATATCGTTATCCTAGGAGTAGATTGTTACATGTTAGCCTGACCACTCATTCGTCTAACCGCTGCCTACTCATAGATAACTAGTTCTGCCTTATAGTACATCATACTAGAGTCCAGCTAGATTACTACCCTTACATTCCAACCACGCTCACGAGCATCATTCTTGATTATTCAATATATCATCCTTGTACTTTTCTCTGTAGTCGTGTATATACAGTATATATATATATATATATTGCTTGTCCTATTTATTGTTTCCTTGTTCTTGATACAGGTGATGAGAATAAAGTTTTTGATACCTGATTACTTGCCATTGTACTCTGTTGATTAGAGTAACCTTTTAAAGGCAGACCCCAGTGTATATAATAAATCCCATGTTGGGACTGTCACGTCCTATGATTCTATTTTGATTTAACTATATTAAATGTGTGAAACCTGATTCTACTACTCACTCTAATACCTTTCCCTAGCATTAAAACACCCACATACATATAGTGTAGTTTATGCAGCCGTAACTCCTCATCTATAACAAGTGCTGATCTCTCAGTATGATTGAGTGAAAACTGCACATGGTAGTGCAACAGCAAAGGTCATTGCCGCGGATTGTACCGTAAAAGCCAAAGTAAAACCCATAAAAGTGGAGATAAAACACACAACAAAAATATAAAATACAACAAATAGAATAAAAGAATATAAATACAAAATGGAATAACCGCCCCCCCAAAAAATAAAAATAAATAAATAAATAAATACAAAAGTGAATAAATAATTAGTAAATGAATAAATAAAAATAAATAAATAAATAAATTATAGCACAGAGAAAAATATGACATAAAAACTCACGGACGTAGGCTTGTAAGCAGTTTGAAAAACGAGGCTTAAGTAGTTAGGCATGGAAGTGGGTAGATAGGTAGGTGAGTAGGAAGGCAAGGGGACAAGTAGGTAGGCACGTGGGTAGATGGGCTAATAGGTATCGTGGGTAGATGGGCTAATATGTATCGTGGGTAGATGAGCTAATAGGTATCGTGGGTAGATGGGCTAATAGGTATCGTGGGTAGATGGGTTAATAGGTATCGTGGGTAGATGGGCTAATAGGTATCGTGGTAGATGGGCTAATAGGTATCGTGGGTAGATAGGCTAATAGGTATCGTGGGTAGATGGGCTAATAGGTATCGTGGGTAGATGGGCTAATAGGTATCGAGGGTAGATGGGCTTAAAGGTATCGTGGGTAGATGGGCTAATGGGCATCGTGGGTAGATGGGCTAATAGGTATCGTGGGTAGGGAGCTACGTAGGTTGGTAAGTGGATAGCTTAGTAGGAAGCAAAAGAGATAGGTAAGTAGGTAGGCACGTGGGTAGATGAGTGGGTAGTAGGTACGTGGACAGGTTAGTAGGAAGGTAAGGGGATAGGTAAGTAGGTAGACACGTGGGTAAAAGGGTTAATAGGTAGTTGGATAGAAGATTGGTAGTTTGGTAAGGGGACAGGTTAGCAGGAAGGAAAGGGAATAGGTAAGTGAGTAGTCACGTGGGTAGATGTTAATAGGTAGGTGGGTCGGGAGCTGGTTAGGTAGGTAGGTAAGGGGACAGGTTAGTAGAAAGGTAAGTGGGTAGATGGGTAAATAAGTAGGTAGGTAGGGAGCTGGATAGGTAGGCAGGTAAGGGGGCAGGTTAGTACTTCCTACCACCCAACCCCACTATCGCCTTTAAATTCAAGTTATCTGTCGATATCAAGTATAAATATACAAAAGTATGTATTTTTTGTATATTTTTATTTTTATATTGACAGATAACTTGAATTGAAAGGCGATAGTAGGGTTGGGTGGTGGCTGATAACTACCGTGTTTGATGGAGGAGCAATAATGGTGTGGTGGTTCTCACAGGTAAGCCACGGTAGCCTTGTCCGTTTCTTAGTCATTAATGTGTGACTTTATCCTCATGACACAGGGACAAGTGGCATATTTCTACACTTTTGGCAATGCCCTATATTGACGAAAATTAGGGCACGGTGTGAAAAAAGCTGTGTCAAAATATCATACTGATCCAACTGTTTGTTAATAAGTTATTACCGAAAAACGATGTAACACGGCCTCTGAAACCCATAGTAGGTAGGTAGGAATAAAAGTAAGTAGGTGGACAGGTAGATATACAGATAAGTAGGTAGACAGGTAACAAAGGAAGCAGGTGTGTATAAAAGTAAGTAGAGTTGATAGGTATAGGTAGGTAATACGGTAGAGATATAGCTATAATCGGTTTCATTTCAACTGGCGGTAAATTGAATCCCTCTGCAGTTGATTTCTCGATACTCTATGTACAAATAGGAAACAACTACCGGTATATCTGTCATGTTAATTGCCAAGTTTTTATAATTAACAGCACATTTCGCTATCAAATTTACGTAATAGCTGAGTAATCAATCAAGAGATGGACATGGCAATTTACCGTCAGCTGGAAAGAAACAGGGCATAGGCTGTGAGTTATACGAGTTATTTGGCAGGTAGGTTGGTAGGTGAATATATTTGGAGGCAAGAACGTAGGCATATATGTACAGTATGTATGTAAGTCACATTGTACAGTAGGTAAGTAGCTCAGTAAGACGGTTATAGAAACGATGATGACGGGATTGGGTTCTTGGGTTGTAAGGAGGGATGGAAGGTAGGGGAGGAAAGAGGAAGGAAGGGGTGAGAATGGTTGTATACATGTAAGCTACTTAGGTTAACCCCCTCTGTACCGGCGCTGTCCTTTTAACTTTATCCTGGCTACTATTAGACGATTTTATTCAGTTTAAGAAGGACCACTCTAGCAATCAACAGGCTTCGAACTATCCCCCTTAACCATTTTTACCACCAAAGATCATTCTTAAGTTACACAAGATCGTCTAAATATAGTTATAATATAACTATAAAGACTTTGCCAGCACAGAAGGGGTTAAATTAAGAAAAAATACATATGAATGGATACAAACTGGAATGAGAAGGTGAACAAATATTGCACAGAATATATTATTGATGGAACGAAAGATGAGCTACATGGACTATGGGAGGTAATTGAAAAAAATATTATATAATTCAAAGGTACGGAGGAAATAAAGGGTTATTTTTATTAGAAGAATGAGATGCGGAGAGAACTGGTGAAGAAAATGAGAGCAAGTGCAATAAATGTAGAAAGGGATAAGAATGAAGGCAAAGCTGAAACACGGAGAGAGAGAGAGAGAGAGAGAGAGAGAGAGAGAGAGAGAGAGAGAGAGAGAGAGAGAGAGAGAGAGAGAGAGAGAGAGAGAGAGAGAGAGAGAGAGAGAGAGAAAAATCATAACGCAAAATCAAACCTACACTCATAAGCAGAATTTCCGACCAACACAAGCATAAACTCAAGAGAAAGCGCAAGGGCCATTCAATATATCCGGTAAGAATGATCCAAACGCCGCCAAGACGAAATGTTGGAAGCATACAGTAAACAGAGCAGAAAGAAAGCGACGCAGGGGGAGAAAATGAGATGAGAAAATATAGTAGTAAAACGAGGAAGTAGGAGGAACTGAAGGAGAAGGAGGAGGAGGAGGAGGAGGAGGAAGAAGATGATGAGAAGGAGGAGAGATATTAAGTAAAATATGTTCAGCAAAAAGAGAAAGGAGAATCGTCAGGAAATGAAGGAAAAGGGAAAATAAGAAGAGGATGAGGAGGAGGTAAAATATTTAAAAGAGGAGAAGAAGAACAAGGAGGAGGGTCGGCTGGAAAAGGAGGAAGAAGAATCATAAGAAGAGCAGGAGAAGGAGAAGAGCAAGAGGGGGAGGGAAAGGAGACAGGAGGATAAGGAAAGGAAGATTAGGAAGAGGAAGAATTGGAGTGATAGGAGAAGTAGGAGATGTGGGTGGAAGAATAAGAGGAGGAGGAGGAATAGGAGATGTGGGTGTAAGAATAAGAGGAGGAGATGTGGGTGGAAGAATAAAAAGGAGAAGGAGGAGGATATGTGGGTGGAAGAATAAGAGGAGGAGGAGGAGATGTGGGTGGAAGAATAAAGAGAAGGAGGAGGAGATGTGGGTGGAAGAATAAGAGGAGGAGGAGATGTGGGTGGAAGAATAAGAGGAGGAGGAGGAGATGTGGGTGGAAGAATAAAGAGAAGGAGGAGGATATGTGGGTGGAAGAACAAGAGGAGGAGGAGGAGATGTGGGTGGAAGAATAAGAGGAGGAGGAGATGTGGGTGGAAGAATAAAGAGAAGGAGGAGGATATGTGGGTGGAAGAACAAGAGGAGGAGGAGGAGATGTGGGTGGAAGAATAAGAGGAGGAGGAGGAGATGTGGGTGGAAGAATAAGAGGAGGAGGAGGAAATGTGGGTGGAAGAATAAAAGGAGGAGATGTGGGTGGAAGAACAAGAGGAGGAGGAGGATGTGTGGGTGGAAGAATAAAGAGGATAGGAGGAGGAGGAGATGTGGGTGGACGAATATGAGGAGGAGGAGATGATGTGGGGGTAAGAATAAGAGGAATAGTAGGAGGAGGAGCAGCAAGAGAGACATAAAGCTCCAACTTAAAGATAAAAGCTAACTTAACGGATGGTAGAGCGAGAAGAAAGGCGGACCAACGGGGGAAGAGGGACAGTGAATAAAACTACAGGTCAGCGAAACACACAAACGGCGAATAATATAACACACACACACATACAGTAGAGACAGAGAGAGACAGAGACAGAGACAGAGAGAGCGAGAGCGAGAGCGAGAGCGAGAGCGAGAGCGAGAGAGAGAGAGAGAGAGAGATAGATAGATAGATAGATAGATATAGATAGATAGAGAGAGAGAGAGAGAGATAGATAGATAGATAGATAGATAGACAGATATATTGATAGATATATAGTCATAGACTACAGTAGATCTGGACTGGACACGACAATGGAACTTTGCAGTAAGGGACCCAAAATCGGAGAACGAACTCCCAAGTTGGAACCTCGAAACCACGGCCGGGCTTGTGGCGGTAGGGTTTCGCTGCATGTCTGCCTGCTGTGATCGGAACCTTTTCCGGTGGTTGGGGGCCGGGGGAGTGCTGGAGGGACCTTGGCGACCCTGGTCTCTGGGTCTTCTCCTGGATGACCTAGATGTGTGTGAATTTGTATTTTGTGTTTGTGTGTTCATTGTTTTCTGTTGTGTTGTCCCTATTCAGGCTCTGTCTTGAGTCGCCCCTCCCCCCCCCCCAAAAAAAAAGAAAAGGAAAAGTGGGCCTGAGTATACTGTATACATACATACATACTGCAAAGTTGCATTTTCGTGTCAAGTCTAGATCTACTGTAGTCTATGATATCGTATAATATTATTATAGAATAAGCAATACAGTTAGTTAAAATAGGACATAAAAGGCCATCAACCCTATTAGATTATTAAGCCAGCACACTGTAAGTCAAGGATAACGTCAGGACTGGAGCCTCTCTTCAAGAACTCCAGTCCCTTGTAAGTAATACATAATGCAGAGAGGGAATAAAAAAAAAAACACTGCGGAGGAGGAGGGATGTTGAAGAAAATGGGAATCGGAAAGGGGAGTCTAATACTATATTGATAAAAGAGAAACACACAAAGAGAGGATGGATATGAATAACAAATGCAACAAGGGACACGGCAGAGGTTTTCAAGTTGAGAAAAGAAAGACGGGCAAGCAGTTTCCTAAATATGTATCAACATTTGAATGCACAAATGATATAGACTATTGTACTAAACAAATGATATAGACTATTGTACTAAACAAATGATATAGACTATTGTACTAAACAAATTGTTTTGCTATAAAGTAATATGTGAATAATATATTTAACAAGCTTAAAAAGTTATGCACAAAATAACTAGCAAAATATAAGCTTTGTCATATTGTATTTATTAAACACAAATAAGGTTAGCTTACTCTGTAACTATAGTGATAGACGTTCAACTTATATTACATACTGTCATTTTAAGTAGGCCTATCAACAATTTACAATACATATTTATGTGATGATGCAAATGAAAATGCAAAAGAAAAAACATATTTTAGTCGTCACCGAAGCCGAGCTCAGGAAGATGAGTATTTATAAACAAATACAAGGAAACGTATAAAACTGAGGTTGACATTGATTATGAAGCATTATGAACGAATGGAAATTTTACAAGCAATCAATGTAAGGAAGTGTAAGCAGAGCAAAATCAGCCGAATACGCCACAACGAAGAACCAGAAGCGTATCCAAAGAAGAAAACCGAATTACAAGCCCAACAGAAGTCTCCACCTAGTCTACAGTAATTGTATTCAAGTTCTAATACCTCTTTATAATCAGGCGAGGGTCTTTTCAGTTCATAATGACAGCACCTAATGCATTCACGTAGTTTAATAGGTGAAGATGGTTGTTATTCTGGCTACCCTTCTCTTGTTTAGCCCCATTAGTTTTCAGATTTGAAGACGTTTGGCCCATTAGTTTGGCGATTTTAAGACCTTTCACCCCATTTCTTTGTCAATATTGAGACTTTTCGTGCCATTTAGGTGTCGATTTTCTCTTGGTGAGCGATAGCGAGCAAGTAGATTAGGAGAAATCGGCTTTTGGCCGGGAAATTTTTCTACCGAAAAAAGCTTGATGGAAGTCTAGGGAGGAAACTAAAATAAACATTAATACAAAAATAAATCTAACAATAAATAAACCCTTTCCCCTTGAAATATATCTCTTGGTATCACATAATTATAGACTTATTTTGTTATCTAATCCTTTCATATTTAATTTGCCTGAAATCATCTGCAAGCAAATAGGATGCAACATACTGTACATTGGCGTCATCTGATTGAACGGGTAAATATAAGTCTTAAAGGGGGTGACCTGCTTTTTGTTATTTCTGTCCTTTTCTCTCTTTCTCTGGCTTGTATCCATTCGGCCCCATTCAGCCAACTATTTTAAGACATTTATCCCCATCTAGGTGTCGATTTCTTCCTGGCGAGCGATAGCGAGCCAGCATTATATGAAGAAATCCGGCTTCGCCGGAGAAATTTTTCTATCGAAAAATGTACAAATTTAGCCTGCTGTCAAACAAAAATAAAAAATATGCTGGCTCGCTACCGCTCACCAGTAAAAAATTAACACCTGGATGGGGATAAACGTCTTAAAACAGTAGACTGAATGGGGCCAAATGGATACAAGCCAGAAAAAGAGAGAAAAGGACAGAAATAACAAAAAGCAGGTCACCCCCCTTAAGGGAAGGCTCTTTTCTTTTTCACTTTGCTCCCTAAACCTCCATTAAGCATAGAAAAAGAACCCAAGACACCCCCCTTTGAGATAATTTTGTCCCTTTTTCGATGGAAAAAAATTCCCGGCCGAAAGCTGGTTCCTCCTAAATTGCAGGCTCGGTATGACTCGCCAGGATAAAATCGACGCCCAAATTGCACGAACATTCTTAAAATTGACAAAGAATTGGGTCGATAAGTCATAAAATCGCCAAACTAATATGGCGAACGTCTTAGAATCTCAAAACTAATAGGGCTAAACACGAGGGAGAAGGGAGTCTAGACAAACACTCCCTTAATCCATCGAGAGAGTTATGTTAAGATAGCATCGTTGTGATCATTAACCCCGTCTGTACCGGCGAGGTCTTTCAAATTTTATTCTTGCTATATTTAGAAGATTTTTTGCAGCTTAAGATAGAACAGGTAGTAAAAGGGTTAAGTTAGATAATTCGAATCATGTTAATTGCTGGAGGCCCCTTTTAAACTGAATATAATCGTATAATAGTAGCCAGAATACAATGAAAAAGGCGTCGCCGGTACAGAAGGGGTTAAGGGAATGATAGAGAGGTAATACATAATTGAGGTTAACCCTTTCAATACGATGATGTCCTGTATGCTCTTTCACTCTGGTTACAATTAGACGGCTTGAAACGGTTTAAGAAAGTCCTGTGATATTTGATGGTTTACTGACTTTGTGTTCACCCCTTTGAGTCCTAGAAGCAGATTATAAGTTAAATATATAATCTTCTAATGTTAACCGAAATAATATGCAAATTATGTTATCATGTTAAGCGTGTTGAGGGGGGGATGGGAGTATTTATTTGCTTGTATATATGTTTTGGTTTTATTAGTATTTTTTTTTTTCCTCACTAGACCTCCATGGAGTTTAATGAAACACCCCCATCATCCCCCTTGAAGAAAAATTTGTACATTTTTCAATAGAAAAATGTTTCAGCCGAAGGCTGGTTACAGGCTTGCTATCACTCGCCAATAAAAAAAATCGACACTTAAATTGCACGAAAAGTCTAAGTAAATGACGAAGAAATAGGGCAAAAGGTCTCAAAAAACGCCGAACGTCTTACAATCTCAAAACTAATGGGGCTAAACATGAGGGAGAAGGGGGTCCAGAAAACAACCCCCCCACCCCCTTAAAGTTAAGTAGGGAAATATATATACTTATGGTTAAGGTTGTGTAGCATTAATTAACAGCTGCTGTTAATATACTTTTTTATGCGAATGAAGGAGACAAAGGCAAAGCTGCATGCAACAAGCGTCTCCATCAAAGGGGAAAGAGTGACAGAGAGCCAAATTCAAGGTACGTTAGAGTCAAAATGTCTGGAAACACGGAGCTCGAAACTGTAAAAGTCATAGGATGAGGGAAAGAAAGATTGAGGGAGAGAGTTCCAAAGCTTACATATTGAGTAGAAAAAGACTGGGAACATCGGTTCACTCTTGGATTAGAGAGTTGGACAGAAAATGAGTGGGAATGTGTTGAAAGGCGGGTGCCCCTAACTCTCCATAAGGTAGGAGGTATACACTGAGAAAGCTCCGAAGAACACTGATTATTGTAATAGCGGTAGAAGAGTGAGAGAGATGCAACATTTTGGCATGTAGAGAGAGCTTGGAGGGATTTAGTAAAAGGAAGTGAGTTGATTAGACAAAATGCTTTTGACTCTACCCCTTTGAGAAGTGTGGTATGGGTGGAATCTCCCCACACATGCGAACAATACTCGATACATGGGCGCACTGTCCTCCGATACAGAGTAAGAAGCGGTGCAATGATGAAATATCCACAGAGACGGTTGAGCACACCTAACTTCTGGGAAGCTGATTCGGCAAGAGTGGTAATATGATCTTCCCAAGAAAGGTCAGGAGAAAAAAAAATACTGAGAGAAGATGAAGGGTTGATTTATGTATTATTGCAGAATAAGGGATAGTGTGTAGAAAACTGTGACGGGTAGATAGAAGGAGGAATTGGGCTTTGGAAGCATTGAAAGTAAAAACAAAAATCTCTGCCCCAATTGGAAATAGTCGATAGATAAGAGGATAGGCGTGCTATGGCCTCATCACGTGAGTTTTGGAGTGATTACATGCTGGGTCTCTGTGGGAATCTATTTAATAGTGTAAGGTGGAGTCATCAGCATATGAGTGGATATGAATGACTAAAGGTACAGTTGAGATGATCATTAATTAATTTTAGAAAGAAAGCTGCAGACAGGACAGAACCCTGAGGAACACCGAACTTTATAGGTTGAGAAAGTGAGCGATGGTCGTCCACAATCACAATTATGGAATGGCAAAAGAGGACATTAGAGATAAAGGCAAAGATGGAGGGATAGAAACCAAATTCTTGAGTTTAGAGATTTATTATGTCTACCACAACAGAAAAGGTCTCACAGAAGTCCCGAAAGGAGAATGTCTAAGAGTAAGTATGATAAGAAACAAGATCCACAGTAGAGCTACCCTTAAGGAAACCATACTGGCGATCTGAAAGTACATTATGGGAAGGCAAATGTTTAAGATATTTTGAATTAAGAATACTTTAAGAAATTAATGTTAGAGATGCAAAATAAGAGAGCAATTGGACGATAGTTGGAGGGTTGAGAGCGGTCACCTTTCTTTGGGATAGGAACGAGAACATCCGTCCAGCAAGAAGGAAAGAAGTTAGTGGAAAGTGTTTGCCTAGGCAAAGGGCTGGTGTGGTGGAGTGGTCTTGCCACTCGACTGGTAATCCAATGGACACTTGTTCGAATCCCGATATGTCAATGGGAAAATATTATTGGGATGGAATTTGTGCTGTACCTAGTATCAGTGCATTACCACAAAGCCAACTGAAATGCCAAAAAAATACCCTCATTGTTCCCTGATAAAATAGCACTGTATGGATGTTCCCATATTCAAAATATGCTACAGGAGGGCAATGCCTAGGGAGTTAATTGCTCAATTGGTGGTGTTCTAAGAGTGAGGGTCCGAGTCTAGGGGATGAGACAGTTAAATGCAGAGGCAAAGCAGCTTCAGAGATGGGGCTTCTTCGAGCAGTGAGTGGGTGCTTCACACGTCTCACTCCCTAGACTGGAATGAGACAACACAGGCTTCACTGTGCTGAATGGTAGAATGTACAGGCTCTTAGCCTATGCCCGAGAGGGAGTAGTTGGAATATAGGAAAAAAAAAAGGCAGGCAGTCAGCACAGAAGAACAGCTTTTGAGGACAACAGGAGAAACACAGTCCATCCCATACACCATTTTAGTAATTGGCCCAGAGAGGGCAGAAAGGATATCCTAAGAAGAGATTATGGTATTAAGCCTAAGTAAGAGAGAGGAGGGAGGAGAAGGAGGAACAGCACCAGCATCATCCAAGGTGGAGTTTTTAGCGAAAGTTTCAGCAAAGAGTTCAGCTTTGTCAGAAGAAGTGACGGTGGTGCTGTCAGAGTGAAAAAGAGGAGAGAAAGAAGAGGAAGTAAAATTGTTGGATAGGGTTTTGGCTAGATGCTAGAAAGCTTTGGAAGAGCTAGAGTTGGAAAGTTCAGATAACAGAACAGGTATGTCTTGATTCCAGGTAGAAACAGAAAACGTATAAGATTCTTGAGTTTGAAGGCAATGATGCTGTTTGAGCAGTAGAACAAGTATGAGTAAACCAATATTATTTTGCATTAGACTGAAAGAATGACAATGGAATGTATACTTCCATGACCAAGAGAATTATCTCGGTAATATGCTCGGCACACTCCAAGGGTCCCCAACCACGTAAGCAGAAAATAATTTCATGGGAAATCAAAGATACATTGCCACAGAGTCTCCCAGTTCGCAGTGTCAAAGTGCCACAAGCGCCACCGGCTGTGAGGATCGAATGGCATTACTGGATAGATGGGTCAGGTAACAGAGATAAGGTTATGATCAGCCCAATAGAGATAAAAGTTTTACAGTATTAGAAGAAGAATTAGAGGTTAGATATTAGTCAAAGATGTTGAGCCAATCTTCAAGAAGGTAAGGGTACAAGTAGGTTGCTGGACTAACTGTTCTAGTTCATTTAGGATAGAAAATATGTAGGCTTATTCATCAGGTTAGTCAGTGAAATGAGAGGAGAACCATTGGTGGTGGTCAAAATTAAAATTTCCTAAGATGGAGATGCAAAAAGAGAGATGGATATAGTGTGTTTCAATTTAGAAGTTAGATAGTCAAAAGAATTTTGGATAGTCAATATAATTAGGGGATAGATAATACACAGTATATCCACCTGTGGCTTGAAACTGAGGATAGCAATAGTAGGAGGATATAGAGAAGGATTTGATGTCAGTAATGCCAAACAACTGGGTTTCAATGAGAAAGAGAAGATCAGGGTTGGCAGAGGAGAGGTGGTGTTCCACAGAGTGGAAGTTAGAGGACAGGCCACGAATGTTGCAGAAATTGATAGTAAGAGTTTTGTTGTTGTTGTTGTTGTTCCACAGGCTGTTTGGCCGAGCAGCCCAAAGGTCCCGAGCAAGGCCAAGGCCATTACCGAGCGCCCCCACAAAACCCTTCCTGCTTATCACTAATAAAGCCCTGGTGACCAAAGCCACTCCAAGGCGGGGAGCTGAGGAGGGTGCAGAAACGCCCGGGAAACCAAAGCCCCATCCAAGGCCCTGTGCCCCTAAGCAATTATGGTAGTGGTCCAGAACATTTTGATGGGTCAGCAATAGGGGTCAAACCATTGGAGGCATTTGTGGTCCCCTCCTCACCCCCCTGGGGATTCCGACTTCCGAGGCAGGCAGTTGATCAGTCATTTTAACCCACAGGGCACCAGCTAATATATAATAAATGTACACTCTTGGACCAGCCGAAAATGGATTTTTGTTTTCTCCATAAAACAGCTTAAATAGGTGAGAAATGAAGGAAAAAAACCCACTCACCTCGGTCACCTATGGGGGGGGGGCCCCCCCCCCCCCTCAGGGCACCTCTTCAAATCTCCTGCACCAGCACACCACAGCTGGGTGAAACAGAATGGCTGATGTATGATCTTCCAATTTTCGAGTGACGGTTATTTACACCACCCGAGCATCTTGTGTGCCTTCATAGTTCATATATTAGCAACATGCATCACATAATGTCATTGTAAGTGAAGTTACAGCGTGATAATTGCATAGATTCAAGTTATATAAATGCCGACGAGTGGCAAGGCCCGCACGTGTCCTGGTTATCATGGCGACCGGCGGCCATCTTGGCCCACGACGCACGCATGTACACAAGGCCAGCTGACTGACACCCGGCTCCCCATTCACTCACTTTCACTTTTATTAGGCTCTGCCCCTCTCAAACACTCTGTTTATTGATTTTTACTTTATTGCATGTTTTATAGTTAGACTATGAGTTTTACACATTGTTTTAGGCACTTTTGACTTAGAAATATGGGTTTTGACATTGCATTTTTAGTGGGGAGAGTGTGAGGTGGTGGTGAAGGCAGGCGTGGGAGAGAACCAAGCTGCACTTGTTGTTGAGAAGCAACAGGACACCTCTCATCCTCAGCTCGTCTCTTCTGACACCTATGATGGCCTGGCGGAATTTTGAGGAATGCCATGGGGTCTGGGTCATCCTCCTCCTCCTCTTCCCCACTTGATGGGGAGTCAACTATGTCATGGGGAGCAGTGGGGGAGCGATACACACTCTATTCCCTTTGTTCCAACATCGTGAGGCGACGAGGTAGGTCAGACACTTGCGAAGTCAACGGGACAACTGTCTTCCCCCCTCCTCACGTGCGTCCCTCTCCCCACTCCTCACCATGGCTGGACCTGGGGGTTGCCAAAGTATTGCCACTGTTTGGCAACATAATAAGGTATATCCCATACAAATTTGAACCCTCTAGCTACTATAGGACAAGAGTAAATAAGCTCGAAAGTGGCGGTGAGATAAGTGGGTGAACTGGCTTTCCCCATCCGCCCGTACCCACCCGCGCGGCTGGACTTGGGGGTTGCCGAGTACCACCACTGTTAGGCAACATCATAAAGTATATCCCATACAAATTGGAATTCTCTAGCTACCATAAGACACGAGTAAATAAGGTCGACAGTGCCGACGCATCCTATGTGGCTCTGGGGTTTAGTGTTACATACATTGCCGTCGCATACGCTGCAGCGCTGGTGCCCAGTGGGTTAAGGAAATTTGAAAAGTTAGTTTAGTATATAAGGTGTTTGTAAATATGGTGTGTTGAAAGAGAGAGAAAGGTGTTTTGGAGGGCAAACTGTGGTTGCCCTCTATTTCCGTGGGGCGCAGAAAGGTTCAGGAAAGGAGGCCAGGGGCTGAAACTGGAGTTCTAGTTGCCCTTAACAAACGCCTGAAGCACTCCCCGGGAGAATCGCTATGTTCGGCTGGTGCCTGCAGCCTCCTTCTACCACTCATAAATGCACTCATATTGAGAAAATTTTAAATGAATCTCAAATATATTACGACTCTTATGGCACATATCAAGTGAAAAAGCGTTGGGATAATGAAGTAAGAAAAATATATGAAACATAGTGGAATTGAGACCAGTGAGACTCCCACATAAAACGCAAATGAATAGCATGAAATGAAGGAAAGGCAAATATAAATTCAGTCCTAAATAGAGCAGAAGTGAAAGTAGGAGTAAGAGAGCGAGATCCGGAAGATGGGCAAAGGAAGCGAGAAATTAGATTAGTGTCAGAGAAAGGAAGAAGCTTGGAGAAACTGAATGCGTTTTACTGGAAAAGAGAGAGAGATAGAGATAGAGATAGAGATAGAGATAGAGATAGAGATAGAGAGAGAGAGAGAGAGAGGTGGAAATAAATGCTACCATAAATCAAGAAGCAAGTGTTGCAAGGCACCGAAGGTCTCTGTCAAACGCTGTCAATCACCCAGCCTCCTCAAATCTTTTTCTTTTATAGTTTATCTCAACTCTTTCGGCTGATCCAGTCCAACAAGTAGAAGAAGATGAACAGCAGCTAAAGTAAGAAGAGCGGTAAATCATTAGATGTATTTTGTCTCGTTAGCACAATTGGAGTACAGTCGTGAGCAATAATAAGGTTACACCCATTAGACACTCTGAATCTATAAATCCAAGATCCAAAGCATCTTGTGCAGTATACAATACAGTATTGCATCTCCAGTTGCTTTACCTTCGCGAAGGGATTGGGTTTGTAAACTTATGGGATCACTATTACTTCATATGTTTGCTAGAGACGGCCTCCACCTAAATCCAGTGGTAGCTGTTTCGGCAGGCTACAAAATGACGCGGCTCAGAATGTTTGCCCCAAAAATGTAGTCAGTCGAGGACAATCAAGAGAGTCACCCTAAATGAAAGTAAATCACCCTATTCACCAAATTATCCTCATAGAGAACAGAACTCAATCAAAGTATTCTTATCCAATAGCCGAAGTTCCTGGAACAAATTCTCAGACCTGGACGAAATTGCACATACTGAAACCACGATATTATAAGCATAACAGAATGCTGGATAAACATAGAGAGATTTTTTCGCAGAATATTCGCTGACAGGCTATAATATGTTCGAGTGCAGTAGGAATGACAGAAATGGAGGTGGTGTTTTAGTATACGTTAAGGAAAGCCTTCATCCTGTACTTGCCTCCAATCAGACAGTAAATCATGTTGATGCAATATACAGTATATTATTTATAGAAACAAATACATCACACGAAAAGGTAATCTTGGGACTAATTTACCGGCCTCCAACTTCAACTCATTAGCATAAATAAAGAAATTGATGTAACAATAATGAGCGATTTAAAACCTGCCTAACAATGTGGTGAAGTTGTTTAAACAAAAATATATATATAATTGGCTTCATTGAGAGATCGTTTGTATATGAATCCAAAAATATTATACACACTTTACATTGGTTCGTCCTCATTTGGAATGTTGTGTTCAGTTTTGGTAGCCTTACTATAAATAGGACATTGAAAACTAAATACAGTGCAACGGATAGTAACTAAAATGATTCCCCGACTAAGAAATAAACAGTACGCGGAACGACTAAGAGAGTTACACCTATTTACCTTGACACACTGTCTAAGAATAACGGGGGACATAATCCAAATTTTTAAAATTATCAAAGGCCATGATAACATGGACACAAGTAAGTACTTCACAACAGATAACTCAAAATACACAAGAAGTAATGGTTACAAAATTGTCGGAAAGGCGTTTCATTCACCATTTAAATATTGCCTAGATAATTATATATCTTGCCATGAATCTCCGATTAACTGCCGAGTTTTGTGCCCGTATCAATATCGTTCATAATACGGTACTAAAACTATTTTGTTTTCTGGTCCACAGTGTTTATGGAGTTGAAACCTTCAAGTTCATTGATGTGATAATCTTTTATATATTATGTTTTTTCTCTCTCTCTCTCCTTTTTTTGTTTTATAGTTTTGGTTCGATACTGGATTCAAATTGATTCAAATGGCCCACGAGTACATAAACGTGAGGTACCGAAAGTCTACTTGACAGGCGAAGCCAGGAGAAAAATAACTGGTCAATGTAGTACCCTCAAAATGTGTTAATATTCTTTTCTAGAGAAACCTACCCAAGTACGGAATAAATGGCCCGCAAGGAATAACAATATCCGAAAATTGATGGGGAAAAATGTAGAAGAGTAAGAGCAGGAGAAGAGAGTAAGGGTGGGAGGAGAATAAATAGGAGGAAGAAGAGGATAACAGGGAGGATGGCAGAAGAAAAAAAACTTAGGAGGAGATGTAGTGGAAGACAAGGAATGCAAAAGGTGGTTACAGGAAGAATAAAAGTTGAAAGAAGGATACGTAAAGGAAGAAAATAAATAGGAGGGACGGAGGATGGAAGTGAAAGACAGAGTAGGAGGAAGAGATGCAAGAGGAAAGGTGAGAGGAAGAGGAATATAAGCTAAATCAAGGAAGAGGAGGGAAGAAGGGACATGGAAGGGGAAGAAGGAAGGGTTAGGGAAGAGAAGTAGAATGTAGAGTAAGACAGATTGGAAGATGGAGAAAAAATAGTAGGAAAGATGGATATAAAGAATGGAGCATGGGAGGAGGAAGGAGAGGGAATGGTAGGAGGAAGAGTTGGGGACGAGGTGGAAAAGTGAAAAGGAAGAGGATATGAATAAAGGGGCAGAGAATGTAGGAGGAGGAGTAGGGAAAGAGGCGTTGAAAGAAAAGGAGAGGTGAAAAGAATGAGAATGAGAGGATAAGGGAATGTAGGAGGAGGAGTAGGGAAATAAGAGTAGGATGAGGAGGAGGTAATGCGGAAAGGGGGAGGAGGAGGAGCAGAAAAACAGGCCGACCAGGAATCCTTAATTCGAAAAAAATGGTCTTCGAGATCAAGAGAGGGATCTGGAGAGCTTACACCAGGGAAAACGGAGTACAAAGGAGTACAAAGGAAATCAAGCAAGAACAGGTCTAGTGGCCCTTCTAGGCTGCTTGTCCTCCAAAACACTGAGGATCAAGTGTCCAAACAGTGGTTTAGAGTGGGTAAGGGAACATTGGAAAGGGAACTACTGCCCTGGAACTAATGTCCGTGGCAGGATTAGGAAGTTAGTAGGGGACAGATGGGTTAGTAACTGAGGGGGGGATAAAATAAAGTTATTCATTTACAAACGCAGTCAGTCGCGGGTTTGATGCGAGATATTTGTCTAAGCGGAGTTTAAATGAATCAACGGTGCTGCACTCTATAACGTCTCGGGGAAGCCCATTCCACAAGTTGACAACTCGATTGAAGAAGAAATTCTTAGATTCGTGTGAGTTAAAAGATTTACCAATAATTTTGCAACCGTTTCCCTGCGTGTAATTAGATTGGTCGATAGTGAAGTACTTACTACAGTTCATATTGTCGATGCCTTTGATGATTTTGAACACTTGAATTAAGTCACCTCTTAATCTGCGCTGGGTTAAAGGAAATAGATTTAATTCTCTAAGACGCTCTTCTTATGGTTTGTTCTTTAAGTTAGGTATCATTTTGGTAACTCTACGTTGAACTCGTTCTAGCTTGTTTATATCTTTTTGGTAATAAGGGCACCAGGATTGAACGCAGTATTCCAGAAGAGGGCGGACTAAGGAATTGTAAAGGGTTAGGATAACTTCTTTGGATTTATGCTCAAATGACCTGCCTATAAAGCCAATTATTTTGTTTGCCTTCTTAACAACTTCTGAACATTGTTGACTCGGTTTTAGGTTACTCGATATTGTTACTCCCAGATCGGTTTCTCTGTTTACATTCTTAAGCTGAGTGCCATTCATCGAATGTTTGCTTTCTCATTTAGGTATCCGATATGTAGTACTTTACATTTATCCGCATTGAAACTCATTTGCCAAATTTGGGCCCAACATGACAATTTATCTAGATTGTGTTGCATATCGTCAACTTGTTCTTTTGAGAGTACGCTATTTACAATTTTTGTATCGTCAGCAAATTTTGAGATTGTACAGGTGAGACACTCATCTATGTCGTTGATATAAATTAGAAAGAGAATTGGTCCTAGTACCGATCCCTGGGGTACCCCGCTACTGTACTTACATTGGCCCATTTAGATGCTTTACCGTTTATGACTACTCTTTGCTTTCTGTCGCTGAGCCAATTTTCTATCCATTTCAACACACCGTCCTGTATTCCATGCGCTTTTAGTTTTAGCAGTAAACATTTGTGGGGAACTTTGTCAAAGGCCTTTTGAAAATCAAGGTATATAATATCTACAGCTTTACTCTCATCGTAGAGGTTGAGGATATCGTGGAAGAAGTCTAAGAGGTTTGTTAAACAGCAACGTTTTTTACGAAAGCCGTGTTGAGTATCTTTAAGTAAGTTATTTGCCTCTAAGTGATTTACGAGTCTGTCTCTTATGACCGTTTCTAGCATTTTACATACAATTGAGGTTAAGCTAATCGGACGATAGTTACTGGGTAGTTATTTGCTGCCTTTTTTGAATATCGGTGTTACGTTGGCTAGCTTCCACTGATCAGGCATAGTCCCAGACTGCAAGGATTCATTGAATAGCAATGTCAGTGATTTGGAGAGCTCATCCTTAGCTTCCTTTAGAACTCTAGGTGAGATTATATCAGGTCCAGGTGTTTTATTGACCTTGAGTTTATCTAAACAATTCAATACTTCTCTCTCTGTAACGGTGATATTGCTTAGAACATTTGAATTATCAATCTGAATCGGCGATGGTGTAGGGATATCACTGAGGTCTTCGGTTGTAAAAACTGATGCAAAGAAGGTATTGAGGGCATTACTCATTTGTACTTCGTCTTTGGTGTATTCTCCATTTTCATCGACTAACGGTCCAACAGTTGAAGTAACTACTTTTTTCTTTCTGATATAACTATAGAATTCTTTCGAGTTTGTTTTACTTTGATTTGCAACATGTAACTCCAGGGTCTTTTTACTTTGCTTAATTAACTTTTTGGCTTTGCGTCGTAGCTCTACAAATTTCACCCGTTCTTCGTCATTTTGTGAGGATTTTAATCTATCATTAGCAAATTTTTTAGCAAGCAGACAGTCTGAAATATATTTATTCCACCATTTGGGCTTATAATTATGGCCTGGACGCCGTATTTTCGATGGTATGCAGTCTTGTACTGCCTTAAGGTAAGTGGTTGTGAAACACTCCCAAGATGTATTTATGTTGTTATTGTTAGTCAGAAAGCTCCAGTCAGTTTCTTTAAGCTTTGATTTAAGTTTATGAAAATTTGCTTTCTTGAAATTAGGGACTTTCTCAATGCTGCTATTTGATTTGTTACTAGTAAGCTTTAAAGTGAAAGTTATCGTACGATGGTCGCTGTTACTGAATTAATTACCAACATTCAAATTCTCTATTAATTCTTCTTTTGTTGCGAGTACAAGGTCAAGCACATTATTACCACGGATCGGAGATTGTACAAATTGAAAAAGTGAACTCTCTTGCAAGTTAGCATAGAGGTTGTGTCCAAAGTGTGAAGTAAGAATATCGCCCCATTTTGTCACGGGTAAGTTGAAATCGCCAAGAATTACGGTATCTTGTATGTTAGTTATTTCTGCAATTTGTTCATAAATTTCACTGTCAGTTTGCACTGATTGAGCTGGGGGTCTGTATAATAAAGCTAGTGTTATTTTAGTTCCTCGTTTATTATTTTATAGTACATAAGATATGTCTATATTCGCAATTTGAGGTTTTGACATTAAGACGGGATTAAGACTTTCCTTTATAAAAAACAGAACTCCTCCTCCATTTCTATTGATCCGACTTTTCTCAAACATTGTATAACCAGGAAGCGTATATTCGGCTAAAAAGCATCTGTCTTCCGTATTTAACCAAGATTCTGTAATGCCGATTATATCATAATGTTCTGTAAACACCATTTCCTCTAGATCTGAAAATGTATTGCGTATGCTACGAGCATTTACATAAAACACCTTAAGAGTATTAGAGTTGGATGTTACTGATTGTGCATTGTCTGAATTTTCAGTTCGTATTTGACTTACACTACCCCCGGATATCCCCGGTTGACCCCGTTTTTTGAACGGAAATCCTTGACTGCATCGTTCAGCAGACGACCAAGACGTGCAGCTCCTACTTCATTGAGATGTACACCATCTCCTGAAAACAAAGATTTATCATAGTGAAAATGATGCCACGTGTCGACAAAGCCGATGTCCTCCTCCCTGCAGAGTTTGGCTAGTCGGCGATTTGTACTGGTAGCTATGATGTAGAATCGGTTTTCTACATCAATCCGGGGAACAATTCCTGAAATTAAGATTCTATTAGATTTTTCCTTGAAGGACCTGATCAGCCGCCGGTACTTGCAAAGTAGTTCCTCTGACCGCGTCCGTTGGACATCGTTAGATCCAATGTGGATGACGTACGTAGTGCTTGCGGGGGCGAGCCTGGAAACCTCTTCCACAGCCGCAACAATGTCGTCCACGCCGCCACCTGGGATACAGAATCGCTTTCTGGTCCTGGGTACCCTGGCGCAGAACTCGGTTAATTGGCCACGGACCATGGAGTCGCCCACAAGCCGAACTTCTTCCGTTTCCTCTTCCTCGTCAATTGCCAGAATTTTGAAGCGGTTTTGGCATGTTGTCGGGATGACCTTCCTGGTACTGGTACTGGGATGCACATTGTTTCTCACTAACTGAAAGTTGTCCTGGGGGGGAGTGAGAGTAGAGTCATTATTATTTTCTGAAACATCTAAGGTAACTGCTGGTGTGGGTACCGGTACTGTATGCACTGGAATGGCGGTTGACATTGTAGTGGTTTCTTGGGCCGAGGGCACTCCTACGTTGAGTGTGGCAAATTCTTGAAGGGATTCAAGCTTCGTAGTCAGGGCATCGATCTTGCGGTGAGCTGCATTCAATTCATCCGCAATCTTCTCTCGGAGCTGGCAAAATCTACAAATTTGGACATCAGTATCAACAAACATGGTAGGGCCAAATTGACCGGAACAACTCGTGCAGGTTCGTTGCGGCGCCATGACGATTTAATCACAATATGCCTGAAAATCACACAAATTTATGTTAGCAAAATGGTACAATTAAAGCCTGAAAATCACAAAAAAATTATGTTAGCAATGTGATTCAATTTATTCCTGAAAATCACACAAAATTTTGTTAGCAATATGATAAAATTAATATGCCTATAAATCACAAAAAATATGTTAGCAATAGAACACAATTTATGCCTGAAAATAAAACAAAAATTGATGTTAGCAGTATGACACAGTTAAAGCCTGAAAATCACAAATGGACTAGAAATTTGTTACAAAATTTTCTGGAAAAAAACAAAAAGTGGGAGAGGGTTAATGTAGCCTAGGAGAAAACTGGAAAACAGTATATAGTATACGGAGAATGAGAGAGAGAGAGAGAGAGAGAGAGAGAGAGAGAGAGAGAGAGAGAGAGAGAGAGAGAGAGAGAGAGAGAGAGAGAGAGAGAGAGAGAGAGAGAGAGAGAGAGAGAGAGAGAGACGGGGGGGGGGGGTAGTAAGCATAAGAAAGATACAGGAAGTGTTATATGGTCAGAAAAGGTTCAGGAAATAATCAGGTAACTTGAAATTTTATATTTTTCTTACTGAAATTATATTAATTTGTATACAGCTTAGGAAGAAGCTCTAGCAATTCAATGGGGAAACCGATCACAATTATTCCTTTGAGTAGTTTAGTGATAGTGAAAAATTTGAGTGTAGATCGTAGTTTAGTGTTTGAATCAGGAAACAGATAGTTACAATGAAAAGAGAATTATAATGAATAAAATGTATTTTATCCTCGTTTATATATAAATATATACATAAATAGACCAACAAATAACCACCACCTTCTTAATAAACATTTGGGAATACTAGTAAAGGATATATAGTATAGATTAGTTATTTGATAAACAATCAACACAAACAAAAATATAACATCTCGTTCTTAGGTAATTAAGGCACAAACATGGGGTTCCAAGAAAACGATGGACACTTTCTCTTATTACAGGACCTATGGTATACCCTAAACACTTCATCTTATTACAGGATCTATAGTATACCCTAAACACTCTCTCTTATTACAGGATCTATAGTATACCCTAAACACTCTCTCTTATTACAGGATCTATACTCTATAGTATACCCTAAACACTCTCTCTTATTACAGGATCCATAGTATACCCTAAACACTCTCTCTTATTACAGGATCTATAGTATACCCTAAACACTCTCTCTTATTACAGGATCTATAGTATACCCTAAACACTCTCTCTTTACAGGATCTATAGTATACCCTAAACACTCTCTCTTATTACAGGATCTATAGTATACCCTAAACACTCTCTCTTATTACAGGATCCATAGTATACCCTAAACACTCTCTCTTATTACAGGATCTATAGTATACCCTAAACACTCTCTCTTATTACAGGATCTATAGTATACCCTAAACACTCTCTCTTATTACAGGATCTATAGTATACCCTAAACACTCTCTCTTATTACAGGATCTATACTCTATAGTATACCCTAAACACTCTCTCTTATTACAGGATCCATAGTATACCCTAACACTCTCTCTTATTACAGGATCTATAGTATACCCTAAACACTCTCTCTTATTACAGGATCTATAGTATACCCTAAACACTCTCTCTTATTACAGGATCTATACTCTATAGTATACCATAAACACTCTCTCTTATTACAGGATCCATAGTATACCCTAAACACTCTCTCTTATTACAGGATCTATAGTATACCCTAAACACTCTCTCTTATTACAGGATCTATAGTATACCCTAACACTCTCTTATTACAGGATCTATAGTATACCCTAAACACTCTCTCTTATTACAGGATCTATACTCTATAGTATACCCTAAACACTCTCTCTTATTACAGGATCCATAGTATACCCTAAACACTCTCTCTTATCCGGATCTATAGTATACCCTAAACACTCTCTCTTATTACAGGATCTATAGTATACCCTACACTCTCTTATTACAGGATCTATAGTATACCCTAAACACTCTCTCTTATTACAGGATCTATAGTATACCCTAAACACTCTCTCTTATTACAGGATCTATACTCTATAGTATACCCTAAACACTCTCTCTTATTACAGGATCCATAGTATACCCTAAACACTCTCTCTTATTACAGGATCTATAGTATACCCTAAACACACTCTCTTATTACAGGATCTATACTCTATAGTATACCATAAACACGCTCTCTTATTACAAGGATCTATAGTATACAATAAACACGGTCTCTTATTACAGGATCTATAGTATACAATAAACATTTCAACCTTTTCAGTATGATGCAGCAGATTTACATTTTATAACGGCAGATATTAGATGATTTTATAAAGCTTAGGACAGAACCAGAGGGAATATTTAAGGTTACTCCGACTCAATTCAACGCTCTGGTTCCTCAAGTCTTTCCTAAGCAAAAACAAGTTGTGTATTGATAGCAAGCACACAACGGAATAAGCGGCAACATATAATGAAAGACCTTATAAGAGGAAAGAAAATGGTTTCTCAACAGTGATAAAAATGCTTTGAAACTGATATATGTAAAGTGAGTAAGGATTTTACCTCTGGAGAAAAACATCAACTGTAAGATATGTACTACAAAAGCGAAACATAAAGGGGCTGGAGTTGAAAAATATTTGTGGAGCAGAAATATTAGAAACACAAATTTATTGAGAGAGAAACTCGGAAGAGATGCGGGGATGCAAACTAAATATACGGTAGCTTGTGAAAATACATTTTGAAAGAATATACTGTATATTAGGTGAAAATATTAGGGAGATATGAAGTACATAAAGTGAGAGAGAGAGAGAGAGAGAGAGAGAGAGAGAGAGAGAGAGAGAGAGAGAGAGAGAGAGAGAGAGAGAGAGAGAGAGAGAGAGAGAGAGAGAGAGAGAGAGAGAGAGAGAGAGAGAGAGAGAGAGAGAGAGAGAGAGAGAGAGAGAGAGAGAGAGAGAGAGGAGAGATAAAGAGGAAAGACAATAATGAAAGCAAGAAAGATGGAGAGGTGAGACAGAATACCCAAAAAGAGAAAGACCATATTTTAACGTAAACACAATGGCTAGACATTATCCTTGAGGCTAAACTATAAACACGAGAGGCCTTAACCCCTTCTGTACCGGCGACGTCTTTTTAGCTTTATTCTGGCTATATTTAGAAGATACTATGAAGCTTAGAAAGGATTATGGTTGCTGAAACGATTAATTGAGGTAGTCTGTAGCCTTTGAATGGGTAGACATCATTCCTAAGCTGAACAAAATCGTCTAATAGTTGCTAGAATATAATGAAAAGTACATCACCGGTACAGAAGGGGTTAACAAAAAGTCTTCAGCTTCCTGTTGTTCCCGTCTCTACTCCCTCAAGATAATTAGGCTCGGGGAAAATAATTATTGATTAATGAGACCTAATTGAATTACCCTAACAAAGTCTAATTATTACCACGTCTGGAAACTGTGGACAAATTTCGATACACATGATTACCGAAAAAAAAATATATAATTAGTTATTGGAAGAAGTATTTATAGTTTGCTGTGGGGAAAAAAAAATGTCATTCTAAAGCATAAACTGAAAGCTTTAACACATCAATTTGGCCGACTAATTCACAAAGAGAGACAAATAAATCTTACGAAATGTTATGTCTAGATATGTAAGACGAGAAGAGATAATAGTAAGTTATTTTGTGAAGTATATGTAGTTATGCTCCAGGTCACTGTCTCACTCCTAAGACTCGGACCCTCACTCTCAGAACGCCACGTATTGAGCAATTAACTCACTAGGCATTGCTCCCCTGTAGCATATTTTCATTATGGGAATAGTCAGTACTCTAAAGCGTCGCCTATATGCCACAAGTAAGCTGTGCTGTATTAGATATATCAGATCGGATGAAATAATAGGAAGCTAATCTAGAATGTAAATGTTGATACGCTGTAGACGGTTTCTCTTAGAAATGGGAACTGGTTAGTTAGCTAGCTGGCGGACATTTAGGCGAGCGCCTAAACTATTATTTACCTAAAGTACTAAGGGAAAGTTTCCAGGGGCCAACGAGCATCAAACCCAAAGTGTCTTCATAGTATTCCGGCGTGTAAAGTACAAACCCCTTCAGTAGTCTGAACTATATTCAACTGAAGCTAAGGTGGTCGTAGGAACTAAAATAATTTTAGAAGATTTTTTTTTTCATTTATCACAGATGCAACATTCCGTATATGTTTTCCTCAATAAATACCAATGGATTAGTAAATACAAAAGGATTAATTCAGATTTTGGCAAGGAGAGCATATCTTTGCAAAAAAACGAAGTATGGAGGACATGGAAAAGGTCGGGGAATCGGACAGAATCTCAGCAAGTGATTTATTGCCAACATTTAGTGACATGATCATGTTTTTGAACGAGATCGTACATAATGCGAATTTAAAATTACTAAAATGCTTTCAATTAAGGTCTAAATACCTAATATGACTAATGTGAGCACAAATAAAAAAGCTTATGTATATTTAACTTCACAAATATTTAACCACGCATGTCAAAACTCAATATACAAATACGGAATGATATGACTGAAAATCATTTTAACCAGAAAGAATAATACTAATTAGTGTTGTACTTCATAACTATGTCTTCATGTTAACATTAACTAAAAGTTATAGTATTTTCATATAATGTATTCAGAGCATAATATAGTACTGTTATCAAACATATATTTATAGTGAGCTGAAATTCATCTTCAGAAAATCTGTGCACTCACTTCTCTGCAGCCGCCATTCTCATCCTTTAAAAGTTTGGTTCTCATATAATATGCCTCTACAGAGTTATTTTAATTCTATTTATCCATTTAGCTAAGACTTTGTAACAGTACTGCAGTATTTATTTGAAGATTGACAGTCATATTCCTAAATGAATATTATTTTCGCTTTATTTGACGATATACGTAAACAATTATTGTTAACTTTAGGAATATGACGGATATACACTCCTCTTTCGTAAATTATCATGGAGTTTGTTATGAAATAGGTAACACTCATCCAATATATGATGAATACTCTCTCTCTCACTATTTGGGTCAGAGCTGCTTAAGTTAATCTGTGTTTGTGGAAGGTCCTTAACTTGACTGGAAGGAGAACTAGACAGAATACACAGACTAGGTTTATATTTCTACAATTACAATCGTGAGATGTGAATAATGTGAGGTATACAAGAGAACTAATAATGACTAACAAACCTGGACACATATTATGTACAATCTACATACAATTGAGAGATAGATCGACTGGGGAAGACACAGTGATATAAATGGGGGATCAATTCGAAATATTTAGCTCAATGAAAACAGTTTACGGTAGCATGCATTGTATGGAGGCAAAATGTAGGCTACAACGTATAGATATACAGTAGATCCTAATTATTTGATGGAGTTGTCATAAAATCTTTGGGTTTATATATTTATTTATTTTTATTTTTTTCTATGTGATTGAGGAAGGCAAAAGGCATAACTGCCTATAGCGAGTGCCTCCCCCATAGTTGAAAGAGTGACAGGGCCAAAATCAAGGGACGTTCGAGCCAAAATGCCTGGACACACGGAGTTTGAAGCAATTTAAGTCATAGGAAGAGGGAAAGACTGATTCTGGGAGAGAGTTCCAGAGCTCAGCTGTTGAGTAGAAGAAAGTTTGAGAGTAACGTTTCACTCTTGGGTTGGAGAGTTGCACAGAGTAGGGGTGGGATTGAGTTGCAAGACGGGTACCACGTGCCCTACGTAAAGGAGGTGGTATGCACTGGGATAGCTCTGAGGAACACTGATTATTATAGTAGCGATAGAATAGCGAGAGAGATGCAACATTGCGGCGGAGAGAGAGAGATTGCAGAGAGTTGGTGAGTGGACGGGAGTTAATGATACGAAAGGCCTTCCTTTCAACTTTGTCTAGGAGAGCGGTGTGAGAGGAACCTCCCCACACATGTGAACAAAACTCAATACAAGGGCGCACTATGCCCCTGTACAGAGCAAAAAGCTGTGCAGGGGAAATATATATAGGTTAAGGATTTAAGATAGGTATGCGTATTGTATTTATTAACAATTTATTAGGAGGAGTCTCTGATAGAGACTTTGATTGGTACTTTTGGGTCTTCCAGGGAGTATTCTTCCCTAGAGTTTCAGGGATAGTCTTCTCTTTGTCCTCTCTTTTGACGGTAAATGGGACCCCTCCATTTTGGCTTTGGACTTCTTTGTTTTGTCTATGGGATGAGACAGTAGCTCGGGTGCTACAATGAGATACTCAGATGCAGTTTTAGGGACGAGATACCAATACGATTTAGCAACAAGATACTCGGATGCTAGTCTGGTGTCGAGATACACAGGGATTGGGATTTCTCCGAGATGCTGAGGAGATTCAACGAGATACTCAGATGCTAGTGCTACCGATGAGATAATCAGACGGTTATCTTCCAGATACTAAGAAGATAGGCCTTTCTTTGTTCATTGCGAGTTGACGATGGCTGGTCCGTGTGGCAGGTATAACCCCTTCTGGTGTCTCCTGAAGGTCTCTGGATGGCGGTGAAAAAGGTCACCTCTTCCCTTCACCTTTGACCTGGATTTAGGCTCTTCACGTTTTCGTGTCAATGGAATTGGGGAGATGGCAGGCAGGAGTCCAGGTATAGGATTCCCCAAGGGCCTGGGAGGTGTGGCTGGTGACCTAGTGGCTGTGGGCCGGGCTTGTGGTCTCGGTCGCTCTGGAGAGCATGGTGGTGTAGGGAGCACTGTTCTGGTTTCTCTTGTGGCTGCAATAGGTGCTAGAGGTCTTTCTTTCTGGCATAATAATCACTACTGCCACAGAAGAATGTGTGTGCCCCTACAGGACACATACATTAACAGTCAGACATAAAGACACGTTCATTACAATACTACGTCACTAATATTGGGGGCTCGGTAATAACAACAACAGTAACTCCTTAACCCCTTCTGTACCGGCGACGTCCTTTCAATTATATTCTGGCTACTGTTAGATAATTATATTAAGTTTTTAAGGGCCTCCAGCAATTAACAGGCCTATAACTACCTCACTTAACCCTTTTACTACCACATATCCTTCTTAAACTCGACAAAATCGTGTAAATATAGCTAGATTGAAAAGACGTCGCCGGTACTGAAGGGGTTAAAAATACGGCCATTAGCCTTTTCTGCACAAAAATGCTATAAAATCTACCCTATAAGGTTTTTTCACCCTACACTCTTCAAAAATTCATGTTCCCCCTACTTAGTCCGGTATCTCACCACTCCAGCCCTCTCGTTCTGCCCGGACCACGGGATTATTATGTGCAACCAAGATGGCCAGTTCGTACAGTCAATATCAATCCATAGTTCTTGTCCACCTTTGGTATGAGTGAAATCAAAGGCAAAGCTATCTAAAACTTAAGGGGAGATGGTTATATTTTTCGTTGATTTGTTCATTTATTCATTATTGTTCTAGTTTCCTCCCTAGATCTCCATCAAACTTGAAAAACATCCATTAGATCCCCCTTCTAGATTAATTTGTACATTTATCGGTAGAAAAATGTCCCGGCCTTCTTCCAAAATGACAGGCTCACTTTCGTTCGCCAGGAACAAAATCGACACCAAAATAGCACGAAAGAAATAGGGCGAAAGGTCTTAAAATCGACAAACTAATGGGGCAAACATTTCAAAAGCTGAAAACTAATGGGGCTAAACATGAGGGAGAAGGGGGACCAGAAAAACGACCCATTTCCCCTTAAATGCCTGAGCAACCGTAACCTTCCTGTTCTCCTTTGTGCTACTACTATTTTGATGCAATTGTTCAGTCCTTCATGTTTTCAATAACCTTTGGACCACCTATCTCTCCCTTTCTACATGGGTTATCCAATGGTAGATTGGTAGCACGCGTGGCTCATAATCAAAATGACCCAGGTTTGATCCCCAAGCAGAAAGAAGATGAATGGCCATGCCTTAAAACAACTGATGCTTCTGTTCGTCTACCAGTAAATAGACACTTGAAGTTAGCGTTATTTGCAGCGTTCCATCTAAAGCTGTGCTAAAGTGTTCCTAGTGCTAGTGTATTCCTCTAGAGTCTAGAGGAACTATAGCCGGTTTTATTTCAGCTGATGTTAAATTGAATCCTTTGGCAGCTAATTTCTCGATACTTAATGTAATATGAAACTACCAAGTCTCTGTATCTTATTAACGCCAAGTTTTAATAATCAACACCATAATTCCCTACAAAATCTTCAAAATAATTAAGACACTTTGATGGGAACTTTGCAATCTACCATCAGATGGAAAAACAAATATTGATATATGATAAACCTAAGATTAATACTATTATTATTATTAGACAGTTTACAAAGTCCCCTTTTCATATTCACCACAACCATGTTTACTCCTCTCTCACAATCGCTTTCTGTCTCCCACACTTATCTTAATAGTAGCGCTCAGATAAGCCACGTGTCTAACATATGTTGTCCGATTCATATGACTGATTGCTAGATATGGATCGTAGGTACCATCCAAAGTCTTACCTGGGCACATGAATTGTCATTTACAATTTTTGCTATCTTGGATGGTCTCGTTGACCAAATGTAAGCTTCTAATTGGGCTTGAGAGTGTATTTGTGAACGTGTGTGCCATTTTCATAATATGGCTCAAACACAGCAGCCCCATATGTGAATGCGCCTGTTTGTCGCTCACACTCATTTGTTTTTCTTCACACTATAGACTCACTTTCACACACTCGATTACAACATTAAAATAGTTGCCTTCCGGTTTATTCTGTATTCGTTATTCACCCTTCAGAACTCTCCCCAACACCCGAGGGAACGCTGTTGCTGAAGGGGTGTGTATGTGTGAACGTGTGTACGTAAAACTGTACGTGTGTGTGATGTTGTGTGTGTGCCTTACTATCTGTCTGTGATGTACATGCATTCATAGAAGTTACTAGTCTTCATTATAATAGGCTATACATGTAATTACATTTATGAAATTGTATTTTGTTTACAACAATAGAATACATCTATATCAATTGTTATAAAACTAATAAAATGTCTTCTATAATACAGAAAGATACAATACATAACAAAACGTAATAGGTCCCTTGATTTTTTGAGTGACTGAACTACTAATAATAGTAGCAGTAACACTCCCGTTTAAAAAAAAAAAAAACTCTTACGAAATGCAGAAAAAGTAATCCACCCAATTTAAAGTACGTTTTTCTGTGGATGCCTTTTCAAGTTTTGATAATTTTTAACAATATTTAGTATTTTCAAACAATCATTTAAAAATTGAACCCAGACGTCCAACGACGTTCTGCACAAACTTTGTTTACGTACCGGTACATGGTTTTGGTATTTTCCTTTGAAAATTGATGTATTTAATCTTACCTTATTCAGGAAACCCTACTGATGTGCGAACATCAGGGTTTGGGGGTGTCAACCCCTAAGTTAGATTACGTAAACATGCTTCCATTGATAATGCGTGTCGGCAAGGCACGTGCAGCGGATGTGTACATACCCACCCGCCTCCGCTGACGACAATATTGTCTTTACCCTAACCTAACAACCTAAGCTAACCTGGGGGTTGCCGCCCCCAGACCCTTGCTGGTATTACAGATGGTGTAGAAGATGTCAAATCACTACAAAATAACTGCAGGAGAGCAAAATACACACCCAAAATCGCACATTATAAGAAAATGGGTCAACAGAAAATGGTGATGTGCGAGGGCAAACTCGTCGGAGATAGATTCGATGGATTGTCATAAGATATTGCTTAAAACTTTGAAGTATTGCTAAAAACTCCTAAAACTTTGAAATGCACCCTTAAAAATGCATACTTTAAGTAGGATCACCTAGTCTTTATGTATTATGTAAGCGAGTTTGTTTTAGTAGGCGGGGAGTGTTACTACTACTCTTACCTAAGTACGTACCTTATTCAGTCCTCTGATCGCATATTTCTATTTTGTCACTTTGCTTTTATATACCCATTGTTTTCTATAAATATTGTAAGTAGTATGTTTATCCATATTAGTTTGCGATGGAAGAGTTTCCCCATTACTTTAAAACACTCTCATTATGGGAAGTTTCCCTAACGTTGCCAACACTTATGACAAACCAGGCATGCAGACTAATGTTAGGCATCCAGGCACCGCGCCCCAAGAGCCACCATATCCCTAGGATGCGCGCGGAACTATGTGATCACGTGACCCACCCCACTCTTATTTGTATTCTACTTGATCCACTCTTACTTGTACTCTCCTTGACCCACTCTTACTTGTACTAACCTTGATCCACTCTTACTAGTACTTTTATTTTACTTGTATTTTCCTTGTACCACTCTTACTTGTATTTTCCTTGTTCCACTCTTACTTGTACTCTCCTTGTTCCACTCTTACTTGTACTCTCCTTGTTCCACTCTTACTTGTACTCTCCTTGTTCCACTCTTACTTGTACTCTCCTTGTTCCACTCTTACTTGTATTTTCCTTGTTCCACTCTTACTTGTACTCTCCTTGTTCCACTCTTACTTGTACTCTCCTTGACCCACTCTTACTTGTACTAACCTTGATCCACTCTTACTAGTACTCTCCTTACTTGTATTTTCCTTGTACCACTCTTACTTGTATTTTCCTTGTTCCACTCTTACTTGTACTCTCCTTGTTCCACTCTTACTTGTACTCTCCTTGTTCCACTCTTACTTGTATTTTCCTTGTTCCATTCTTACTTGTACTCTCCTTGTTCCACTCTTACTTGTACTCTCCTTGTTCCACTCTTACTTGTACTCTCCTTGACCCACTCTTACTTGTACTCTCCTTGACCCACTCTTACTTGTACTCTCCTTGACCCACTCTTACTTGTACTCTCTTACAGTGGGTCACAAGAAGCCTTTACATAACTCAAAATAAATGTGCAAACAATAAATAACTATTAAATTGAATACAAAGGTGGAAGATTTATATTAATTGTTTGGATCTAGCAAAGAACTTTTGTTTCACGTACTGCCTGGAGACACATGACATTAAACCGTTTGTTAACCCCATGATACGAATACTTACTATATTTGTCTACCATTTGTCTTTATTTGGGGTTCTGCTATATCTACTAGAAGTAAGTCCTGAGTACTTCGTATGGATAGTAAAGTTTTTGTGTTCAGTGTATGTATAATTCAACGTAAATCTTTCTCCCCCCCCCCCCCCCCCCCCACAAACACACTCTCTCTCTCTCTCTCTCTCGCATTCTCTCTCCCTCACCGCCCCCTCCTCCCTGTCACACCCACACTACCTCGCTTGTATTATTCTTGGCCCAGTGTAAAGCTGTTGATCAAAATCTGCCGGTTGAGTGCTTGCATGACTAAGCTTATATAATGACAAATGCGCATAATGTACACTCTAAAACATAAATCCCGACCCAATATGAATCCTCGAACACCATAAACGAGCCTCCACAATGTAAGTGGAAGCTAAATTGTTAATGAAAAGATTAATTTTAGTTCGGCATAAATTCGAAAACTTAAAAGAAATTATATACAGTATGTCCTAGAGTGTCATGCTTGCGCAAACATCTAACGATTAAAAAAAAAAAAAAAAAAAAAAAAAAAAAAAAAAAAAAAGCGGTGAGCGTTTACTAGTGAATCCCAATATGGTTCAAGCACTTTCTCAACATAATTCGCCAAAATACCATAATTATCGATCCGAAAATTGACCAGTAATTTCCGTCCACTGTTGTAACTAACTACAGTCTGTTTCTTCCAGCAGACGGTAAATTGGTTTGTCCTGATTTTTATTACTAAGTTAGTATTACGAGTTTGTAGCACACAATATTATCAGTTATGAAAACTTGCCATAAATACTGTATGGTGCAGAGACATAGTAATTTCACATTGTTCCTTTAAATATCAAGACATCAGGTACTAAGAGATTCAATTTACCATCACCTGAAATATACCCGACTATACTCTCTCTCTTTCTCTCTCTCCCCTATCCCAGAAAGAGTCCTTGTGTCCCCCCCCCCCCACCTCACCCTCTCCCTCCACCCACCCTCTCCCTCCCTACCTCAATATGAACCCCGTCCCCTAAGCCTTTGAGGTAATAGCTACTTATTTCTCCGCTTAGCTGGCAAAATGGCCTCAGATTCTGGAGGTCACAGGGGAAAGCAGGAATATCAAAGCAAATGACTGGGGGAATAATTTAGTAGCGGTTGTCCACAGATTTTATGCGGCCAGTCTTAACATATATTTAAATCAATGACTTATTTACTTATCATTTATATTGATTTATTTATATATTTTGTTACTATATTTGTTCATTATACAATATCATTATAATTTGTATTTGTATTATTTTGCGTACTATTAATGGGATTGTTAGATCAACTGCTCTAGTTGTTTTTGAGTTATGAATGATTGGGTGTTGACATATCTAGTCTCGTCTTTTTCCATGAACAGATATACACTGAAGTAAATATCCCACAAAATAATAACAAAATCAAAATTATGACTTTCGAAAACCTTATTCATTAATTCGGTCTCCGTAAGAACACATTAACAAGCTATAGTCTGTTCATTATAAGTTGGGCAACATTCTAGACCACAAATCTCTATAACTCAAAAAGAGCTAGATCAAATGCATTGTAATTTACCACACTTATTCCCTGCCTGACCTTTTCCAAACGGTAGAAGTATTAGTTTGACTACTCTAGCCGTTTCTGAGTAATATAGGTTAGCAGTCAAGATTTTTGTCCTAACTATAATGAATGGACTATAGTAATGCTTATGGTTAGGTATGATTGTAACCATAACAATTACAATATGCATAATTACTATTATATGTATTATCATTAAAGACTCCATTTCAACAAGGTATTAATGGGATGAATATGACCTGTATTATTATATTTCTTAAGGTCGTTGCACACTGACACAAAAGGCCCTCCAGGCGAGTTCCCGACTCAAAATTTCAGCCTGATACGGCGAATCGGTAACATTATCGTGAATATCGGGATTTAGCCGTGGGTGACTCTCACGGTACAAGCGACGTATCGGGGGTCGATACGAGATTTTGAGCTGTTCAAAAGTTTGTGGGAATCCCCCGGCAACTGTAAAAAATCGTCTGAGTCTGGTCTCCATCACGAACTCGCCGTATCACAATCGTGTGGTCCGTATCAAAGACGTATGGTCCGTATCAAAACCGTATGCCCCTATCAACGTCGTCTGGTGCGTAAGCCTGCCGTGCGGACCGAATGTAAGAAAAAAGGCACCGGTAAATAAGGCACAGGAAAAAATGGCATATTCTCCTGGGTAGGAAAAAATGGCATATTAAGAAAATCTATCATAATGTTTAATTAGGCAACTTTATTTTCTAGGATTTATTCCTAAATGACTAATTATTCAAGAATTAAATAATTTTAATATATTTGTTATATATATATATTGTACTTCTATATTTTGCTTTAATTACACTATATTTCTATTTAACCTAACCTGACCTAATGTGAGACCTCAATTGGACTATGCTGTTCAGTTTTGGTGGCCTTATTATAGAATGGATATTGACTCTCTGGAGGCAGTCCGACGAAGAATGACGCAAATGATCCACATTGTTAGAAATTTATCATAAGAGGAGAGGCTGATAAACCTTGGCTTGCATTCATTAGAAAGACGAAGATGTATATTATGAGATATGATAGAGGTGTTTAAGTGGATGAAAGGTATCAATAAGGGAGATAGAAATAAGGTATCAAGGCTTAATAACGGCGAGATAAGAGATAACCCGTTCAAATGGCTTCAAATTGGATAAGTTTTGCTTTAGAAAAGATATAGGTAAGCACTGGTTTGGGAACAGAGTTGTGGAAGTGTGTGGTTAGCTCAGGAACGGTAGAAAATTTCAAGTGCAAACTTCATAGTCATATGAATGATATTGGTTGGGTGTGAATGGGATCTACCTCGTATGGGCCGGTTGGCCTTATGCAGAATTCCGGTTTCTAACCTAACATAATATAACCAAATCTATGGTGAGTACACTACCAGATACATATAATTACATTATGCAATATTGCATATTTCATCAAACACATTTTATTGATCTATTACTTCTTAAAACAACATTTTGTTTTATGTGCCATTTTTTCCTAGTCCATAATATGTGACAAATTTTCCAGTGCCTTTTTTTTCTGTGCCTTTTTATTTCCTGTGCCGTCTTTTCCTGTGCCTTTTTTTTCGAGTACCGTGCGGAAAATTGGCAACGGTGGCAACCGCGCGTCTAGCCTCAATCCGGTTGCACGTCTCACGGCGTCGATACGATTCTTCTGAGTTGTATCGCAGTCTTTTGGGTCGTATCTTTTCCGTGGACTAGTCGTGTACCCTTCGCACGACTTTTCCTATCTTCTTCGTAGCATTCGTTTCTCCACTGTATCGGCATCGCTAGAGTCTTATCAAGTTGTGCGGAAGAGATACGGTAGAGATACGACTCTAACCATGCCAGCCATTTTTGCCGCGATCTCTAGTAAATTCGGCAAGACACAGGATTTGAATGTGTCGTGGGTGTTCGTGCCAGTCTTGAAGGGCTGTCGTGTCAGTGTGCAACGACCTTTAAGGGGGGATGATTGTTTTTTCCAGACCCCCTTCTCCCTCATGCTTAGCCTCATAAGTCGAAACATTTTAAGACATTCAGTTCATTAGTTTGGCGATTTAATTACCTTTTACCCCATGTTTTTGTCAATATTAAGACGTTTCCTGCCATATAGGTATCGATGTATGCGTGGCGAGCGATAGCAAGCCTGTAATTTAGGAGCAACCAGCCTTCGGCTGACACATTTTTCTACCGAAAAATTTTCAAATTTTCTAGAAGTGGGTTCTTGGAGATGCTTATTTAAGCTTGATGAAAGTCTAGGGAGGAAACTAAAAATAAATATATATATAAATACATTTACACATCATTAAATCGACCAATAAATGAACCCTCACCCACTGAAGTTTCTTTCCAGTGTGTAAATGTTTGTGTAAATATTTTATTCTGTTCTAGCTTATTAAAGAAAACGTCATTCTACATTCTGCATAATGAAGACTAAGAGAGTAGCACGACTTCCTATAATGGACACATGTACACATTATAGCTCAGTCTCCATTAATTTCCCCTCTGGCCAGCCATCTGCACTCATGAACTCATACAGTACCGGTGCCGTCTTTTTAGCTTTACTTTGGCTACTATTAGACAATTATATTCAGTTTAAAAAAGGCCTCCCGCAATTAACAGGCTTCGAACTGTTTCACTTAATCCTTTTCACTACCACAGATCCTCCTTAGCCCTAGAACAGAGAAGCTCCTGTAACTGGGACATACCCCGAGATGTGGGGTACAGCATACCCCTAGGATAAATTATTTGTAAAAAAATATATTATTAGGTTTTCTCCACTAACCAACTTTACTCCTAAACTCGATTAATGAAATCAACAAACACATGTGGCAGTCCGGGGATTTATGACTTATATTTAGCCTTCAATGGTTTCAAAATATTATTTGGCTTTCTGGCCATCACCTGAAGCATATTTGAGCAAGTTTCCGTGAGCATTAAACTTAGCAGACACTTTGGTGTGAACATTTCTAAATAAAATAATTACCTTGATATATAAATATATATGAAAACAAAATTACTGACCAGACTAGTTGAAACAATAGAGGCTGATGGCCTGATGATGGGGGAACCCACTGTGCAGCCCAGAACACCCAGAACATCCATGCTTACCTGTTGAAAATAAAGAAACGCAATGTATTAGAAACATTCGTATGAAGAGGTAATTAGTACTGTCAAATCACTGTAAATCAACTGTAAAATTATGGGGAATTTATCGATGCACAATATGATGGTTACATAGTCACAACAGGCGTATTATAATTTGGGCATTTAAACAAGAGGTTATACACTTTTATTACCTGTTGAAAAGTAGGGGAATGCAATTAATTAGAAAAATGTGTTAACAAATGTAGATACTGTCAAATCACTGTAAATCAACCATAAAATGATGGGGAATTTATCGAGACACAATATGATGGTTGTACAGTCACAACAGGTGCATTAGAATTTGGCATTTAAACAACAGGTTAAAACTTTAATTTCGGAGTTACATACATCCAAAGCGAGAAGTGGGGTGTGAGATACCCCAAAGGAGCTATAGAGTGGTGGAGGGAGGGAGCTAACTGAGCAAAACCTCTTGCCTCCACCAAAGCTTGCCTCAGACTGACGTTTGCACCCCTCACCAAGCAGCTGGCTGCTGACGTAATGCGGTGACACCGAAATAACACGTTTTGCACACCTTTCCGGGGTATCAGACACCCCACTTGTGGGTTCTAGTATTAATTAAGGGGACAATGGTTATTTTGTTGGGTCTATGTATTTATATATTCATTTATTTTGAAGTTTACTCGCTAGACCTTCATCAAGCTTAATAAAACACTACCTAGACATCCCTTTAAGATAAATTTGTACATTTTTCTATGGAAAAATTTCCTGGCCAAAGGCTGATTTCTCTTATGATTACAAGCTCGCTATCACTCGCCAGGATAAAATCGACACCGAAATATCACGAAAGTTCTTGATATTGATATAGAAATGGGACGAAAAGTTTTAAAATCGACAAACTAATGGGGCAAATGTCTTGAAAGTAATGGGGCTAAACATGAGGAAGAAGAGGACCAGAAAAACGACCCATCTCCCTTAAGCAGCACAAAATCGTCTAAATTTTGCTGGAATAAAATATAACACGTTGTATATTGCTGGTACAGAATGCGTTAAGGTACTGTCAGAAACGGCGACTGTGTGTGGGACGGGTGGGATGGTTAAATGTTGGACTTAAGAGGAGGTGGTTGTTTTTTCTGCCCCCCCCCCCCACTCTCCCTTATGTTTAGCCCCGTTGGTGTTCATATTTTAAGACGTTCAGCCCACTAGTTTGGCGATTTTAAGACCTTTCTCCCTATTTCTTTGTTAATAGTATGACCTTCTGTGTAATTTAGGTGTCAATATTTTTTTCCGGCAACTGATAGCGAGCCCGTAGTTTAGGAGGAATCTGGCCTTCGGCTGGGACATTTTTCTACCGAAAAATGTACAAATTTATCTAGAAGGGGGATCTTGGGGATGTGTTTTTAAGTTTGATGGAGGTCTACATCGGAAAATAAAAAACTTATAACAACTTTGAGAACACCATCGTCTTTTTGAACATATTACTCTACTTCATTCAAGTGTTTTAGCTGTATTGTACCTTTAGTTTATGACATTAGGACAGTAAATAACTAGTGATATCGACGGAATTTGTATATATATATATATATATATATATAGTTTTGTTATTTTTGCCGTAGAAATTACGATATTATTCTGGCAATTGCGCTTCCTGTCCTGTGACTGTAAAAACAAAGGAATAATGTTAACAGTGTAGAACCTATATCGAATTATGCTAGAATCTGTCTTACAGTGTACGCTTAAATACACTCTTGCTGCACACAACTTTTCAGAGCATCATCGGACTTATTGAATCTTCTTATTCAATCTTTCACCTATTGTCCATTTTATATCTGCCGACTGTAAACTGAATCCGTTAGCAACTGATTTATCAATACTTAATGGACAAATGCGAAATCTCAACATCTCTGCGTCATAATTGTGTGACATTTTCACATGTAACAACATAACTCACTACAAAATATTTGTATTAGTTTAGTAATTATGATGGTGACATGGCACTTTGCCGTCACCTGGCATTGATAGACTATAGTTCATGCATTTCGAGGATCCATTTATAAAGTTCGAGGAGTCAAGAAGGGTCAGAATTTTTGAGCTAGGGTGTAGAGCTCAACATTATTTGTTCTTAAGGAAAATTATGCAATATGGCTGTTACTGTAACACTTTTAGCGTGGTTCTCCCCACTAAGGGTCTGCTTTTGTGTGGAGTTTTAGCGCGCTGCCTTTCAAACGGCCCCCTGATCCGCCGACTTCAATTTGTTGTCTCCCTTTCTCCAGTTATTGTGACTGAATGTGCTTTTGTGGAGCCAGCGAAAGACTCATTCATGTATTCCATTTGGGTAAATTCTAGAACACTGTTATATCTCAGACTTGTTTTCATCTCAACTATCAGAATGCCCTTCACAAACATTATTAAGGATTCGGTTTAAGGTCAATCATATAAGTCAATGAAAAAGGTAAACGATTAAACTTGATTATAATTCATCCACATTTCACTAGATTCCCAATTTTAATTGCAGTATATATGACATGCAGAGTGACCAAAATTGATATAAATATTCTTGAGGTTAAGGTCAAAAGGGAAGGTGATGAGAGGGAATGTTTTGGGTGTAGTCTCTGTCTCACTCTGACTCTCTCATCCTATTTCTCTCTCTCTCTCTCTCTCCTTCTCTGAACATTTCTCCCAAAGCATATATATTCTTCACAAAGAACCTCGTCTAACCTACCACCATTCGGTAAAAGCATAACAACTGAGTCCTACACAAACTTCACAAAAACACATACATTTATAATAACTCGAGAGAGGGAGCTAACAAAAGACATGAATGGGACTTTAGCTGCTTTGCGATAAATACGGATGTCAACCTATCGTGCCTTATATATTTTCAGGCATATATTTTGTCATTATAATATTCAATGCAATGTTTCTGTTTAGTCTGATTCAACCTCAAAGAACCATGGGAAACAGCGCAGCCTCCCCATCCTCTTTGGGGATAATTGACGTCACAAGCCTCGCCCCAAGCCACAAAATCACTCGCTCCAACCTCCATGTCCCACGGTAGTCCCCGAACAGCTTCACCTGTCTTATTGTCCTTCATCTCGCCACTACCTGAGTCACCAGAGCGAAAAGAACACAAATTCAGGATTCAGTTAAAAGGAACAAGGAGACCTTCATGCCAGCAACCCCAAGACCCCAAGGTGGAATGGAAATGGGACCTATACCTCACCTGGTTCAACCATCGTCAGCCCACCTTCACCAAGGCAAGCTCCCTTTTTGAGGTAACCTGCAGGGGGTTGACGAGGTATCCGGTCAGCAAAATCCGAGTCGATGTATCCTGGCCTGATACTCCTATCCACAAGGTACCCTGTGGATGTGCAACGAGGTATCCTGTCGACAAAACTCGTAACGACGTGTCCTGTTATGGTCCCGCCGAGGCATCCTGAGGGGCTCAGGTGGTGTCCTGTGGGTGGAACAAGCTTGCAAAGATGAGTCTAGGTGTTGAGGGATTGTAATAGCACAAGATCACACTTGAGTCAGTTCAGGCTCGAAGCATTCAGTCACCTGCTGAACAAAAGGCTTGTGTCACATCCGGGTAACAGCGAGTTCTCTCGTTGCCAACGCCTCAGACTTGCAGTGTTCCTAATTAGATCCTGTTGAGGAGGTAGTACGTAATAATCTACCAAAGTCACTTGTCCTGCAAGATCACCACTAGCAAAGAAGACGACGAACTACAAGAAGATGTATGCCCTGCATCGTGGGTAAGAAATAGAAGCTCAGCAGCCAGCGTTCCACCACCACTCCCGAGAACTTGTGACCCCCGGAAAAAATATCAAGTTGTAAGTCAAACTTACACAATACACACTCTATCTCTTGTTACCCTTGGCCGTATATATTATAAACTATACTGTAGGTCTCAAGAATGACTCCATTTGAATGAGCATCTATTTAGATAGATTTGATTAACATAGAAACCTCCGAACAACATCACGCTACATATACCTCATACTCAGCTCGTTTCCCTCTATTTTCGTAACACCATCATTAATATATTGTATTTCACAGGTTCTACCCATCTATTGTATTGTTCATATTACATATATTCATTTGTGCCACTTTCCATATTATTGTTCGTCACTTTCTGTTCTCCAGTATATATGTTCACACTATTTGTAACTTAGTCAATAAAACCTTATATACCTAGTTTGTGTACTCTGTTCTAGTCTTAGCCATCTCAGCCAATAAAGGACCATTCGCTCACTTAAGGTGTACAGGTTGGGCCCCTATGTGTACCTAATAATTATAAAGGTACCTAGAATCTTAGCTTCATATACCGGAATAGGGCATATGAATAGGGCGTGGTTTCCACAAGACTGGAAAACACATCACTCTACCACACACCCTGCTGACAGCCAGAAGTGTCCCGCACCCGCTAGGGCATCACTTCACCCACCTTAATCCACAGTCCTCACACTTTGGGACTTAGGTAGAATTCACCTCACCATTCTACATCATTGAAGAATTACTATTGATGCTGATACTAATTGTTCCTGCATAGTTACTATTTGTTGCTGAATATTCCTGTCCTGCTTTTGTTCCTCCTGATTCTACGCCTACTTACTCAATAAATACAAGGCTGATTTTTCTTGTGTTATTATGACTTCCCATTAGTTCATTAAACTATAATTGGGTGGTGGCAAGCGATAACCGTTACCGTTATTACAAGTATAAGATTACTAGTGGCTACCAGAAGAACGCTACTATCTAAGATATATAATATATATACAGTATATATACATATATATATATATATATATATATATATATATATATATATATATATATATAGAGAGAGAGAGAGAGAGAGAGAGGCAGGTATAAATATAATTTTAGCAATGTTAATTTTTTAGGAGCTGTAATGTTGAAGATATTATCCGAATACAAATATGTGTATCCATGATTACTGCTACAAATACAAAATTATCTTGTAATGGGATTTATATTGCCAATGAAAAGACCAAAGCGTTCTAGTACAGCGTGTTAAGTACTGTAATTTAGATACAATTGTTCTTGTAAAAACATCATGGCAATTATATCATAAAACTTTTACGAGCTGGATTCACGCAACCATTTCACCTCCTGTGTTATACATAGTGGCTTTTTTCTGTTTCATTTTTTTGTGAAGGAAATTGGAAGGCATTATGCTTTCAGGCTTTTGATTTCGTTCAAATGACATTATTTGCCTGCTTAATTAAGTATACTGTATACTCATGTTACAGCTATATGTAAACAGAAACTGATGTTAATGAATGGAAATTTACGATATGTTGTGTTTATAATTAAAATATCTCCATCATTAGGCATATTTCGTTTATTATCTACTGGGTAAAAATATAGCATATACGTAAGCTCAATTAATTATATATATATATAAAGAGAGAGAACGAGAGCAAGAGCGAGAGCGAGAGAGAGAGAGAGAGAGAGAGAGAGAGAGAGAGAGAGAGAGAGAGAGATACATACTAGCCGTTAAAGTACATCCCTATTACACCATGAATTCCTCAAATAAGTCTCATTTCCATAGTCCAAGGTCCCAAGATGTGGGGCACTAATGGGACACGAATTCTACAATGCTAAACACACATGCCCTGTACGTATGTGTGTTAACCCTTTCAAGCTCCAATACGCATTTCTGTTCTGTTTTTGGCTACTATTAGACGATTTTATTCAGATTAGTAACGGTATATGGAAGTCAAAGGGTTAATCGAGATAGTATTTACCCTTTTAATACCCACAGATACTTCCTAAGCTGCATAAAGTAGTCTAATGTTAGCCAAAATAAACTGCTAAATGGCGCCAGAGCTTCAAAGGGTTAATATTGAAAACAAATAATACTATAAATAAGGATGATATTACTATATGATAATATTATAGATGCTTTACTATAGAGATACTGACTATTAATCTGATTGCGTGTGATAACATGCAACCTTGGAATGCAAGATGTATGTCCTAAGTAAAGTTGATTAATATAATCTATTTAAATACAAGAACACAGAAAAAAACCGCCTCATATCGAGTGATAGTTTATACCCCACTATTTTCAACAGGTCATTCCGAAGTTGAATAAACTCGTATATTATTAGCCAGGATAAGATTAAAAAGACATCATCCGTACTGAGAGTATACAGATGACCTAGATAGTATGTGTACTGTATTTTATGCTGTTGTAATGGGTTGAGTGTACTGTACTTCATGCTGTTGTAATGGGTTGAGTGTACTGTACTTCATGTTGTTGTAATGGGTTGAGTGTACTGTACTTCATGTTGTTGTAATGGGTTGTGTGTACTGTATTTTATGTTGTTGTAATGGGTTGAGTGTACTGTACTTCATGTTGCTGTAATGGTTTGTGTGTACTGTATTTTATGTTGTTGTAATGGGTTGTGTATACTGTATTTTATGCTGTTGTAATGGGTTGTGTGTACTGTATTTTATGTTGTTGTAAGGGGTTGAGTGTACTGTACTTCATGTTGTTGTAATGGGTTGTGTGTACTGTATTTTATGTTGTTGTAATGGGTTGAGTGTACTGTACTTCATGTTGTTGTAATGGGTTGAGTGTACTGTACTTCATGTTGTTGTAATGGGTTGTGTGTACTGTATTTTATGTTGTTGTAATGGGTTGTGTGTACTGTATTTTATGTTGTTGTAATGGGTTGAGTGTACTGTACTTCATGTTGCTGTAATGGGTTGTGTGTACTGTACTTCATGTTGTTGTAATGGGTTGTGTGTACTGTATTTTATGTTGTTGTAGGGGGTTGTGTGTACTGTATTTTATGTTGTTGTAATGGGTTGAGTGTACTGTACTTCATGTTGTTGTAATGGGTTGTGTGTACTGTATTTTATGTTGTTGTAATGGGTTGTGTGTACTGTACTTCATGTTGTTGTAATGGGTTGAGTGTACTGTACTTCATGTTGTTGTAATGGGTTGAGTGTACTGTACTTCATGTTGTTGTAATGGGTTGTGTGTACTGTATTTTATGTTGTTGTAATGGGTTGAGTGTACTGTACTTCATGTTGCTGTAATGGGTTGTGTGTACTGTATTTTATGTTGTTGTAATGGGTTGAGTGTACTGTACTTCATGTTGTTGTAATGGGTTGTGTGTACTGTACTTCATGTTGTTGTAATGGGTTGTGTGTACTGTATTTTATGTTGTTGTAATGGGCTGTGTGTACTGTACTTCATGTTGTTGTAATTGGTTGTGTGTACTGTACTTCATGTTGTTGTAATGCGTTGTGTGTACTGTACTTCATGTTGTTGTAATGGGTTGAGTGTACTGTACTTTATGTTGTTGTAATGGGTTGAGTGTACTGTACTTCATGTTGTTGTAATGGGTTGTGTGTACTGTACTTCATGTTGTTGTAATGGGTTGAGTTTACTGTATTCCATGTTCCTGTAATGGGTTGAGTGTAATGTATGCCATGTTCCTGTAATGGGTTGTGTGTACTGTATTTTATGTTGTAATGGATTGTGTGTACTGTATTTTATGTTGCTGTAATGGGTTGTGTGTACTGTATTTTATGTTGTAATGGGTTGTGTGTACTGTACTTCATGTTGTTGTAATGGGTTGAGTGTACTGTATTTTATGTTGTTGTAATGGGTTGTGTGTACTGTATTTTATGTTGTTGTAATGGGTTGAGTGTACTGTACTTCATGTTGTTGTAATGGGTTGTGTGTACTGTATTTTATGTTGTTGTAATGGGTTGTGTGTACTGTACTTCATGTTGTTGTAATGGGTTGTGTGTACTGTACTTCATGTTGTTGTAATGGGTTGTGTGTACTGTATTTTATGATGTTGTAATAGGTTGTGTGTACTGTACTTCATGTTGTTGTAATGGGTTGAGTTTACTGTATTCCATGTTCCTGTAATGGTTTGAGTGTAATGTATGCCATGTTCCTGTAAGGGGTTGTGTGTACTGTATTTTATGTTGCTGTAATGGGTTTGTGTACTGTATTTTATGTTATAATGGGTTGAGTGTACTGTATTTTATGTTGTTGTAATGGGTTGAGTGTACTGTATTTTATGTTGTTGTAAAGGGTTGAGTGTACTGTATTTTATGTTGTTGTAATGGGTTGAGTGTACTGTATTTTATGTTGTTGTAATGGGTTGTGTGTACTGTATTTTATGTTGTTGTAATGGGTTGTGTGTACTGTATTTTATGTTGTAATAGGTTGTGTGTACTGTATTTTATGTTGTTGTAATGGGTTGTGTGTACTGTATTTTATGTTGTTGTAATGGGTTGTGTGTACTGTATTTTATGTTGTAATGGGTTGAGTGTACTGTATTTTATGTTGTTGTAATGGGTTGAGTGTACTGTATTTTATGTTGTTGTAATGGGTTGTGTGTACTGTATTTTATGTTGTTGTAATAGGTTGTGTGTACTGTACTTCATGTTGTTGTAATGGGTTGAGTTTACTGTATTCCATGTTCCTGTAATGGGTTGAGTGTAATGTATGCCATGTTCCTGTAATGGGTTGTGTGTACTGTATTTTATGTTGTAATGGGTTGTGTGTACTGTATTTTATGTTGTTGTAATGGGTTGTGTGTACTGTACTTCATGTTGTTGTAATGGGTTGTGTGTACTGTACTTCATGTTGTTGTAATGGGTTGTGTGTACTGTATGCCATGTTGCTGTAATGGGTTGTGTGTACTGTACTTCATGTTGTTGTAATGGGTTGTGTGTACTGTATTTTATGTTGTTGTAATGGGTTGTGTGTACTGTACTTCATGTTGTTGTAATGGGTTGTGTGTACTGTATTTTATGTGGTTGTAATGGGTTGTGTGTACTATATTTTATGTTGTTGTAATGGGTTGAGTGTACTGTATTTTATGTTGTTGTAATGGGTTGTGTGTACTGTACTTCATGTTGTTGTAATGGGTTGTGTGTACTGTATTTTATGTGGTTGTAATGGGTTGTGTGTACTGTATTTTATGTTGTTGTAATGGGTTGAGTGTACTGTATTTTATGTTGTTGTAATGGGTTGAGTGTACTGTACTTCATGTTGTTGTAATGGGTTGAGTGTACTGTATTTCATGTTGTTGTTATGCGTTGTGTGTACTGTACTGCAAGTTGTTGTAATGGGTTGTGTGTACTGTACTTCATGTTGTTGTAATGGGTTGTGTGTACTGTACTGCATGTTGTTGTAATGGGTTGTGTGTACTGTATTTGATGTTGATGTACCGGGTTGCCTGCTGTACTCTACTGGGTACCCTACAGTACCAGTAACAGAGACTGGTCAATGTCCGCCATATTGGTGTCACTGGCGTAATTATCTTTTCTTTACTTTACGCTCATATGTCCGATCGCGCTAATAAGTCATGTCCCAGCTGTCATTACGTTTGGCTCGCTCTGTGATGTAATAATGTCTATCAGCTGTTGAATAGGGTGACTAAGTGTAGGAACAAGGTTGTATATCTCACTCAAAAAGAAGAAATCAAGCTTAGATATTGCTGATACCAATTATTGATCAAAACATACTTGGTGCCGAGACATCACTTATTAGCGCGACTGTACCCAGAGTAAATTTGCAGCAATGCCAGTACAGGGTAAATAGTTTAGTATTTGTATATAAATTCCACATAATCACAATTAAAATATCATGTCGTTGCTTAAAATTCACGGCGCCAAATTGCCCAGTTACGATTCTCGGTCTATAAGGAAGTTGGAGCTGTAGACATCGATATTCAGCAGAGCTACCATATATAATAACGTCGTAGAACATTTACATATACATAAAACCAAATCTAACATACTTTCTATACATCACAAGGCTATGTTATTATTGCATTTCTGTTTAAAATCGATGTTTACAGATCCAACTTCCTTATAGCCCAAAACTCGCAAGTGGTCAATTGGGGTCCAAAGAAACCCGGTGCCGATCTCTCTTTCTGAGGGATCTCTAGGCAGCAGTACCCTTTAAGGGGGGGTGACTTTTGTTTTGTATTTCTGTCCTTTTCTCTCTTTCTCTGGCTTGTATCCATTTGGCCCCATTCAGCCTACTGTTTAAAGACGTTTATCCCCATCCAGGTGTCATTTTTTTACTGGTGAGCGGTAGCGACCCAGCATATTTTGTATTTCTTTGACAGCAAGCTAAATTTGTAAATTTTTCGATAGAAAAATTTCTCTGGCGAAGCCGGATTTCTTCATATAATGCTGGCTCGCTATCGCTCGCCAGGAAGAAATCGACACCTAGATGGGGATAAACGTCTTAAAATAGTTGGCTGAATGGGACCGAATGGATACAAGACAGAGAAAGAGAGAAAAGGACAGAAATAACAAAAAGCAGGTCACCCCCCTTAAGGGGAGATGGGCCGTTTATTTGCCTTTTTAGTGATCTTTTTTATGATTTTCGTAGTTTCCTCCCTAGACCTCCATCAAACTTAAAAAAACATCCATCAGATCCCCATTCTAGATTAATTTGTACATTTTTCAGTAGAAAAATGTCCCGACCGAAGGCCGATTACTCTTAAGATTAAAGGCTCGCTATCGCTCGCCAGGAGAAAATCGACACCTAAATGGCACAACAGTTCTTAAAATTGACAACGAAATTGGGCAAAAGGTATTAAAATCGCCAAACTAATGGGCCGAACGTCATAAAATCTGAAAACTAGTGGGGGCTAAACATGAGGGAGAAAGTGGTCCAGAAAACCGGCCCATCTCCCCCTAACACTATTTGGTCCGTGGGAGGAAGTCTTGGGGCTTCCTCTGTTTTGCTCCATTAGTTTGCAGATTTTAAGACGTTTCAGCCCAATAGTTTGGCGATATTAAGGCGCTTCACCCCATTCAGGGGTCGTTTTGTTCTGGGCAAGCGATGGGCAGACTGTCACAGAAGAAAAAGTCGACCTTTGGCAACATTTAAGTTGCAGGGGGTCTGGGTGGGTATATTTTTAAGTTTGAATGAACTCTGGGAAGTCGTTTTTGCTAACCTAGGAGCAAACTAAACTACATTGCTCTAAAATGGCATATGCAAATAAAATAATAAACACGAATTAATAAAAACATATATCATAAAAGCTCACAAGACGTCAGACCAAATAGTGTTAACCTCTCGCCTGACATAATTCCTAGAGTATTAAAATAATGCAAAGACAAAGTTAGCTACTCTTTAACAGCACCATTTGATAACTGTCTTAATTCGGGCCTACTCCCTGATGAGTGGAGACTTGCAAATGTGGTACCACTTTTTAAATAATGTGATAAATCTATTGTTTCAAAGGATCGTCCAATTGGTTTGACATCTTTTGTAGGCAAACTATTAGAATCATGTATTGCGCACAAAATCAGAGATTATCTAGAACGTCACTAATTATTAAAAGTCTCCCAGCATGGATTCACTTAAAGTCCTCTACCTAATTTACTCACTAATTTATTGACCTTTCTTTCAAAAGTATACGAAGCTGTAGACAATGACAAAGAGTATGATATAATTGATCTAGATTTCAGTAAGGAATCCGATAAAATCCCCCAAGAAAGACTGTTGAGGAAAATAGAAGCTCATGGAATAGGGAATGGAATAGGGAATGGAATAGGGACAACTATATTAAAAGTGGTGATGGGCTGGTCTATCAGAGTGAGAACTGAGCGATCTCTGCCATACCCATAGCTTACTCTGACTGTTCCTTTTACTTATATATTTTCTAGATCTCAAGTGACGGCGTCTCTTCCGTGGATTGACCTCCCAATCTACCAAGATTGGAAGCCAAAGCGTCACATTTTTCCTTTGCCTCTCAACTTTCTCTTCATAATTGCTGAGGGGCACAGGGCCCTGGGTGGGTCTTTGGTTTCCCGGGCGTTTCCGCGCCCTCCTCAGCTCCCCGCATGGAGTGGCTTCGGTCACCCAGGCTTTATTGTGGTCCGCAGGGAGGGTTCTGTGGGGGCACTCGGTTATGGCCTTGGCCTTGCTCGGGGCCTTGGGGCTGTTCGGCCAGGCAGCTTGGGGAACAACAACAACTATATTAAAATGGATTAGGCCATGGTTAATTAGTAGGAAGTAAAGAGCTAGCATGAATGGTATACAATCAGACTGGGGCATAGTTAAGCCTCAAGTCCCACAAGGATCTATTATAGGCCCTCTGTTGTTCACCATTTATTAAATTGACGACCTTGATGTAGGAATAGCTAGCAATATCAGTATTTTTGCAGAGTGACTGATTCTGATAATGATACTCAGGCTCTCCAAAGAGATCTAGGTACGGTCGCGCTAATTAGTCATGGCTGAGCTGTCATTACGTTTGGCTCTCGCTCTGTGCTGTATTAATGTCTGTCAGATGTAAAATAGTGTGGGTATGTGTAGGAACATGTTTGTATATTTCACTCGATATGAAGAAATGAAGCTTAGATATTGCTGATACCAATTATTGATCAAAACATACTTGGTGCCAAGACATCACTTTTTAGCGCGATTGTACACTAACCGAATGGGCAGTAAATTGGCAGATAAAGTTCAATGTATATAAATGCAGTGTAGAAATACTTGGGAAATCAATAGAAAATGCATGATATAAGTTAGCTAACGTGGATATAAGTAACTCAGATAATGAAAAATATTTGGGAACTGATCTGAAACCAAAAAATCAATGCACCGCTGTTCAAAATACGGCTAATAGAGTTCTTGGATAAATATCTAGAAGCGTGAGTAACAGATCAGCAGACGTTATCTTGAAACTTTATCTAGCGTTAGTGAGGCCGCATATGAATTATGCTGTTCAATGTTGGTGACCTTATTACAGAATTGACATGGATTCCTTGCAGAGAGTACAACGAAGAATGACAAAAACTATCCATAATATTAGAAATCTTCCATATGAAGAAATCAGGCTTACATTCGTTACAGAGACGCAGAGTTAAGGGGGGGGGGGGTAGGTGTTCAAGTGGTTAAGTGAAATAAATAATCGGTACGTAAAAGATGTGCTGAAGCTAACGGTATAGCGAGAGAACTCGAACAAATGGTTTCAAATTGGATACAGTTAGTTTCAGAAAAAATATAGGCAAAAATAGGTTTGGTAACAGAGTTGTAGTTATGTGGAATAGGCTACCGAGTGCTATACTAGTATCAAGAACGATATAGAGCTTCAGGATAAAATTAGAGAGGCATATGGATGAGATGGGTTGGGGGTGAAAGGAATCTGCCTTGTGTGGGACAATCTGTTTTCTGCAGACTCCCGTTTTCTTATGTTTTTATGTTCATTATATTTAAGAAAATATTCAATAATTTAGTATTGAATAGGAGAAAAGTATCAGTCAGGACCTTTAGGCTTTTTTCTGGACCCCCTTCTCATCCCCATTAGTTTTTGAGATTTTAAGACGTTCGCCCTATTAAACTGACTATTTTAAGGCCTCTTACCCCTTTTTATGTTAATTTTAAGACTTTTCGTCTCATTTAGATGTAGATTTTTTTTTCCTGGCGAGGGATAGCGAGTCTGGAGTTTAGGAGGAACTAGCCTTCGGTCAGGGCTGTTTTCTATTGAAATATGCGCAAACCTATCTCTATGGGAGGTTTCAATTTTTTTTATTTTTATTTTTTTTTTGAGCTGTGAGGTCTAGTGAGGAAAAAATAGAAAGAGAAAGAAATCTCCATTTAAGACTACCTCGAGTAACTCCAGTACAACGATGCCTTAATTTCTGGTATTTCGGCCAACGATAGACGATGTTATTGTGCATAGGAAAGGCCTCTCACAGTTACAAGCCTACAATATATCAGTGGTAGATAATAAACACCGGTGGTTCCTTTGGTAACTCGCACTTAGAAAGGAAGGCGTTTTGGTTGGGATAGAGCCGGAGTGGTATAGCGCCTTCATATATAGATAGAGAGATAGATAGAGTGATAAATAGATAGCTAGGTAGATAGATAGAGCCAGAGTGGTGTAAAGCCTTCATCTCTCCTTGGGGTACCGTTGGCTTTATGACTTCAGGGCTATTGGAGGGAGAGGGAGATGGATGAAGAGATTGATATATATATAGAGAGAGAGAGCGAGAGAGAGAGAGGGGGGGGGGGGGGTGAGGGGGAGGGTGGAGTGTGACAGTTCGGGTATAGATTTTAGACACACAAGCACATAACACAGACACGCATGACACATATACACAAACACACAATTTCACTCATAAACACACACACACACACACACACACACACACACACACACACACACACACACATATATACAAACTATTACACAGGCACAAAGACTCACGCACACACACATAATGTCACAGGGAATCTGTGAAACTCGGGATTTCACATAATCCCTGAAATCAGAGACTTCATGCAGTGTGACCTAGCCTCCATTGATTACGTGAAACACCTGATTAGCTCAAAGACTGTGAAATAACAGACCACAAACACACATAGTCCCCCCCCAAAAAAAAAAAAAAAAAACACACTGAACACACGCTTGCTTAAGGGGAGACTGACCGTTTGTTTGGTCTATTAATTCATGTATTCATATATTTTTTTAGTTTCCTCCCTAGACCTCCATCAAGCTTAGAAAAAACACCCCCTAGATAAATTTGTAAATTTTTCGGTAGAAAAATTTCCCGGCCGAAGGCCGGTTCCTCTTAAAATTTCAGGCTCGCTATCACTCGCCAGGAAAAAATCAACACCTTAATGGCTTGAAAGGTCTTAAAATTGACAACGAAATGGGGCGAAAGGTGTTAAAATCGCCAAACTAATGGGCCAAACGTCTTATAATCTCAAAACTAATGGGGCTAAACAGTAGGGAGAAGGGGGGTCCAGAAAAACGGTCTTCCTCCCCTTAACCATTATGGGTTTATATGAAGGAGCTTCCCCACAGTTACGCTGTCAATTTATGTGTGTGTGGTATAGGTTATTAAATATCCTGTAACAAATTTGTATCCCTCCCCACTATCGGGGCCCGTGTCTTCAGATTGTTGGATAGTGGAAAACATATAGGGTTATTGCTACATACTGTATAGCGTGTATCCACTGTATATAAATGCAAACTAGCAAAAAAAACAAAAACAAAACATTATATATACTGTATAATATTATATATACCGGTATATATAATTATATATACATATCAAATAAATCTACGGCTAGACAACATCAAATTCAAAAAAGCTAAATTTCAATGCAACAAAAGAAACCAAAACACATTAGATATCAAATTTATGTTATAATTTCTTTCTCAAATCAAATATTATTCTGAACTGTAAAGGCTAAAATCTATTAACATTTTCACCTACCGCTAAACAGCGTCCAAAGTATTATGCTAATATCCAACCATGTGAGGACAAGACTTAGCAAAAACAATCATAATAAACGAGAATATTAAAATGAAGGACTTTACAAAGCAGTTCAAATTATCCTGTAATACAAATTAATATCAAATCCTAGTAATCTTAATCACATCGAACCCCAACATAAAGCAAAAACGTACATATGAATTACTTTACTCTAAGAATAAAAAAATAAGTGTTGAAATTCATATAAAGGAAAATTGTCACAAACAAATCGAGCTCACCATGACACCACCAGTCTCCAACGAAAGACGATGAGGGACTGATTAACTGAACACATTTTAGCTCTATATGTAAACTCAATATATGGTGAAAATAAAACGAAATCAAATGAAAAACCAAACTACATGAACACCCAAAAAGCAACCAATTGTACCTAATAATGAACCTTCAACTATTATTGACAAAATTTATTTCTGGTTTGTGCTTATTTATTAGCATTATTTCGCCTATTAAAGCCTCATACGTGCTTCTAAACCTGCCGATGATTTCAAAATCCCTCTCCGAAAAAGGGTGATCTTCATTACGGGAGTGTTCCCTTACTGCAGAAAATGACACTTCAAAAATATTCCAGACCTGAAGCTTTTCCCCAAATGCTCATATATTCTCATTTTAAATGATCTACTCGAACATCCAATGCAGTGGTGATGGGCTGGTCTATCAGAGTGAGAGCTGAGCAATCTCTGCCATACCCATAGCTTACTCTGACTGTTCCTTTTACTTATATATTTTCTAGATCTCAAGTGACGGCGTCTCTAACGTGGATTGACCTCCCAATCTACCAAGATTGGAAGCCAAAGCGTCACATTTTTCCTTTGCCCCTCAACTTTCTCTTCATAATTGCTGAGGGACACAGGGCCCTGGGTGGGGCTTTGGTTTCCCGGGCGTTTCCGCGCCCTCCTCAGCTCCCCGCCATGGAGTGGCTTCGGTCACCCAGGCTTTATTGTGGTTGGCGGGGAGGGTTCTGTGGGGGCACTCGGTTATGGCCTTGGCCTTGCTCGGGGCCTTGGGGCTGTTCGGCCAGGCAGCTTGGGGAACAACAACAACAACAACAACATCCAATGTACCCAGCCTGACAACTGGGACAAGTGAATTTATATATATATATACCGGTATATATATATATATATATATATATATATATATATATATATACTGTATATATATACTGCGAAAAACGGTGTGGGGCAGGTCCTTATTATTGTTATCCCGATATGTACCGGTATTTGTACACGCACATCCACTTACGCACAAACACAACGTGGTGATACCTAAGCGAATGGTCTTATTTCATATTACCTTTCGTGATAAGAATAATGCAATTTCAACATTATCTGCAGTATGTTCGGTGATATTGGATATATTATTAAACTATTCTCCTATCATCACGTTTCATTATATGTTCATGAATAAACAAGGATCAGATACTTGTTTTTGAAGTTTCTGCTGTAGCTTATTTTTTCGCAAATATCGCGGCATTCATCTAGAACATTATAATGAATATGCATTTCAGTACTCAAAGAGATACGCGTCGTGTTCTGGTTAAGGGGACATTTTCATTTATTTGATTATTTAATGTGTTATTTATTTAACAATATTTGTTTTTCCAGTTTGTTTTTAGTTTCCTCCCTAGACTTCCATGAAGCTTAAAATATTACCCCCAAGATCCCCAGATAAAATTGTACATATTTCAGTAGAAAAATATTTCTGACAAAGGCTGGTTCCTCCTAAATTGCAGGCTCACTATCGATTGCCAGGAAATAATCGACACCTAAATGGCACGATAGGTCTTACTCGCCAAACTAATTAGGCGAATGGTGTTAAATCTAAATACTAGTGTGGTTAAACATGAGGCCCCCCCCCCCACCCCCCCTCTTAGAGGACTGATATGGTGATACTACAATTCATATTTATTTTCACTAACTCACCAATTAACTTACAAATAAACCTAACTAATGAACTCCATAAAAGTAATGAATATATGTGGTACTTCAAGGACTCGAACCGAGGATACTCACACCGAAATTCCGCACACTAAGCACTAGGGTATCAAGACAACCCTGAATCATTTCAGAAATATATGTATTCATGATTTTGCAAATAAACTGACAATAAATATCGATGCATTGTGTTATTCATTACATGAAATTATGATTTACAATTACAATAATTATTAAGAGTATATTCTTTGTAATTTATTTGTATGTTTAATTACAATGAATTAATCGATTGTGTTATACATTACAAGGAAATTATGATTTACAATTGCAAGGATTATATAGACGGGTGGTAAGGCTGAGCTAGTGGGGAGGAGGGGAGGTGTAGGGAAGAATGGAGGTATAGGGGAAGGAAGGGGAGGGTGGGATGGGTAGGAAAGGGCGTCGGGGGGGGAGGGTAGCAATAGGAAGGTAATATTGACAATGAGGGGGTGTATTAGGGAAGTAGGGGGGGGGGGGTAAATGGGTATAAGGGGCGAGTTGGACAGGAAGAAGATGAGGAGAGGGGGATGACGACACCTTCATCCTAAGGTGGGGGGGAAGGAAAAATATTATAAGGGGAAGGAGGAAGGTATAAGGGGGAGTAGGGGGTAGGGAGGGAGGAGAAAGCATGATGTAAGAGGAGAAGGGGTGTTGGGAGAGAGGAAGGATGAAGGAAGAGTAGGGACTAGGTTGGGGGTAGGAAGCATGATATAAGTGGAAATTGGTGGGGGAGAGAGGAAGGAGGAAGGCATAGGGGGTGGGTGAGGGGGGAAGCAGATATAAAAGGGGAAAAGGGGCGCGGGGAGAGAAGAAGGAGGAAAGCACAAGGGGGAGTTGTGACAAGGGTGGGGGTGGGGGGTCGGAAGCATGATATAAAGGGCAAATTGATGGGGGGGGGGGGGAGAGAGGAAGGAGAAAGGCACAGGGGGAGCAGTGATAATGGTTGGGGGAGTAGGTATCTCAGCGGGGGACATGGACACATATCACCAGTGCCAGAGTTAGTGCCTGGACACACGCGGCACAGCTGCAGGTTTGGACACTACAGGCATTGGAACTATGACAATTTTATATAATTAGGCGTAATCAGTTGTAGTGAACCTTGACTTGGGGTAAGGTAGTTAGACCCGTGACTCACTCTCACTAACACACACACACACTCTCTCTCTCTCTCTGTCAATATATATATAATCAAGAGTAGGACCAACCTTAGGAAGGAAGGAATTCAAGGTTGACGTTTCGAGAAATCTATGCTCATCTTCAGGTCTACAAAACCAAGGAAAAACTGTTTTAGACTAAACATAACGGTAGCGTTCAATAACACTACAGCAGCCTTATTTACAATGTTATTATATTTTTCTTCGAGGGATATAGTGTTTTATTGTTGTTTTTGATGGTTTAAGTGGAGGATTTGCATTAACTTACCCATTTCTATCAATCTGAAGATGCGGCGTCAAATGGCGTAATTTATTGGGTGAATCGCTCTTTTACAGTAGGTGAGGGAAATTTTGGGGTAAATTGGATACATGATGGGTTGAGGGACCGCCCCTTGACTTATTGTTATCCTCGTGTTGATCTGTAAGGGGAAAAACAGGTTGCCGATTCATTGTTTTGGTAAGTAACGACTAGATTATGGCGGGTGAGTCACGTTCGCGCCATTTATTGGGTGAATCGCGCGCCGCGTTACAAATACAAGAAGGAGAAGGAGTCAAGTAGACGGAATGCTTTGTTTACAATCGGGACTGATTATGTTCGGTGTTATTTTTCGGTGAAATCGGGTTTTTTCAAGTTGTTCATAGCTAAATTTCTCCATGCAGACTATAATGAACAAAATATGGCGAGTCTATTGGTCACTATTTTCCCTAATAAATTGTTTCTCATAGCGCTGCAGTAGTGTTTTTTTAAGATTATCGAGGAAAATACTTAAGAATATTATACTAACAATAATAACACCACGACGTGTCGATAGTTTAGATTTAGAAACTTGACCAAATTTTATGGAAAACCTGGGATAAGGTAAGTAGTTCTAAACGAACGTTTTTGTTTTTTTTTTATTTGCAAAATTCTAACACGAATCAAGTTTATACATAGGTTGAGGTAAGAAAGTAAATACAAAGCTGAGACTAACACATACACTATATAACCTAACGTAAATATGATAAAGAAAGAAAGAGTAAAATCCTAAAAACTATAGGGGATAAACTCACCAGAAAAGGTTAAGCTGAGCTCTGGAACTCTCTCCCAGAATCAGTCTTTCCCTCTTCCTATGACTTAAATTGCTTCAAACTCCGTGTGTCCAGGCATTTTGGCTCGAACGTCCCTTGATTTTGGCCCTGTCACTCTTTCAACTATGGGGGAGGCACTCGCTATAGGCAATTCTGTTTTTTTCCTCCCTCACTCACATGGAAAAAAAAAAAATCTATCACGCCGTGGTGTAGTTGATTAAAGTATCGACACTCGTCCTGACTTTCGGTGGTTCGAGTCCGGCTGGGAGTATATACAAATTTAGTAGCTCACGTGTATTTGCGAGATTTACTTGATATTAATGACTCTCGTGTTTGGCTGGGCCAGAGTTTAATGAAATCTCTATAACCCGAGTTGCGTGGGGAAACTTATAAAAATCCCTGTATGGTATCCCGACTATGGATCGTACGACTTGTGTATGAAATATAATTTGTTCTCCATGTAGGGCATTCTTCTACCGAAAAAGTAAAAATTATTCTCGAAGGAGGATGTTGAAGAGGTTTCTTTTTAAGCTCGATGGAGGCCTAGTGAGGAAACTAAAAAAAATACTACAGAAATAGATAAATAAACAGTATAATAGCACCTACCCCCTTATCATGAAGTTGCATTGTTTTTGGCCATTTTATCATACATAGTAAGAACTGGAGAGCATGGATTTATCTGTGCCTATTTAGTACGGGTGACAACAAAGAATGGGAAGGATCTCTAGTTTGACCCCCTGTATGAACACGATGGCTAATCCGAACTGAACCACCGAAAAGGTAAACTATGTGAAGGCAAGCGATAGTAAACATGCATGGATTTTATTTTTGCTTCATGTGTAGTGTTGTTGTTGTTGTTGGGGATTAACCTTGATTAATCCGGTGACGTCGATGTTTGGATTATTCCACCTACTAGTTTTGAAATTATAAGACGTTCGGCCCATTAGTTTGGCGATTTTAACACCTTTCCTCCCATTTCGTTGTCAATTTTAAGACCTTTCGTTCCATTTAGGTATCGATTATTTCCTGGCGAGCGATAGCGAACCTGCAATTTTAAGAGGAACCGGCCTTTGGCCGGGAAATTTTTCTACCGAAAAATTTACAAATTTAGCTTGAAGGGGGGTCTAGGGGGTGTTTTTCTAAGCTTGATGGAGGTCTAGGGAGGAAACTAAAAAAAATATATGAAATAAATGAACTAATAGACCAAACAAACGGTCTGCCTCCCCTTAAGGGATTAACCCTTTGAGGATCATGACACGTTTTGCCAGTTTATTCTGGCTATCATCAAACAATGTTATTCAGCTCAGGGTAAACTTGTGGTAGCTAAAGAGTTAATGGAGATAGTAATTGCCCTTTTGATTCCTAGAAATCCTTCCTAAATAACATACAATCGTCTAATGAGAACCAAAATAAAATATAATAATGCGTCATAGATCCACAAGGGATAAATATAGCTATACAATGCAGTAGCTGGGGATTATTAATGATACTGAGAGCTATGATGAAGATGATGATAATTATTATGATGATAACTGTGATGATAATGATGTTGATGACAATAATGATAATGATGATAATTTTGGCGATTATGTTTCATGATGTTGTATATTATGATGATAATGATGATAATAATAATGCTGATCAATATTATAATATTGATGATGATAACTATGATAATAATAATAACTATGATGATAATATTGATGATAATGATAATAATGATGATGATAATATATATTTTTTTTTCTATGTGATTGAGGGAGGCAAAAGGCATAACTGCCTATAGCAAGTGCCTCCCCCATAGTTGAAAGAGTGACAGGGCCAAAATCAAGGGACGTTCGAGCCAAAATGCCTGGACACACGGAGTTTGAAGCAATTCAAGTCATAGGAAGAGGGAAAGACCGATTCTGGGAGAGATGATGATAGTTATGATAATAATGAAGATAACTATGATGATGATTATAATAATAATAATAAAATAATAATGATGGTATCTATAATAAACAAATAACACTAACAAAAACAAACGAAGAAGCTATTAATATATCAGCAGTCACGAGTCGATAACCCTGTGCGGCCAATATAATAACAATATCTCAATACATAGAACACATACCGAAAAAAAATAGATATAATAATAAAATAAAATATGAATTAAACGAGCTAATACATAAGCAATACCTAAAGAAATAAAACACGCCAAAATATAATACTAATATAGATACCAATAATAACATAACATAAGAATAAAACGAGCTATTATAGTATCGGCAATCACGCGTCGATAAACCTTTGCGGGCGCCTCGGAAAGCTGACCTGGAGGTGAACTTAATCAAAGCAGACAATAGGAAGGGTCAGTATCAAAGAGTGGCGTGCAGGATTTACGGCTCTATTTACATGATCCGGAGGTGATGTCTTGTCTGCATCATTGGTGAGATTGAGGGGGTATTTCTATTTATACTGTATATATATTATATATATTTTTTTTCAATGTGTGTGTTTTTTTGTTATTTATTTTTTTGTTATTTTTATTTTTTTATATGCTCTTTAAACCTCCACCAAACTTTAAACACAAATATATATAACACCCGTAAGACCCCCCCTTGGAGATAAATTTGTACATTTTTGGGGGTAGAAAACTGCCCCAGCCAAAGGCAGCTCCCTGTTTAATAATCTAATTTATTCATTTCAATTCCAACACTAAACACCTCCCAACGAAATTAATGAAAACATGTGATCTTCCCGGGATTCGAACCTGGGTTACCGCATACAGATCTTAAACACTTTAACCATTACACCATCAAGACAGGTAAAGTTTAAGTACATGACTACGATTGTATATCCATTTATCGAACACTGGATATCAATCTAATCATGAACTCAAACCCAACGCACACTGAATAGCCTAATGTTTAAGTGAAAGGAAAGAAAATTTTATGGGGCACAGATCTCTAAGGACCGACCTCGCTATGAAATGATCCTGAAACTTTATGAATAACCTAATTTATTTATTTCACTCCCAACACCAAACACCTCCCAGGGGAGGTGTGGTGGAGTGGTCTTGCCACTGGCCTGGTAATCCAAAGGTCCCGGGTTCAAATCCCGATGTATCAATGGGAAGATATTATTGGGATGGAATTTGTGCTGTACCTAGTATCAGTGTATTACCACAAGCCCACCGAAACGTCAATAAAATACCCTCATTGTTCCCTGATTAAATAGCACTGTATGAATATTCCCATATTCAAAATATGCTATAGGGGTGCAATGCCTGGTGAGTTATCTGCTCAACAGGTGGCGTTGTGTGTGTGTAAGTGTGAGAGTCCGAGTGTAGGGGGTAAGACAGTGAAGCACGGGAACGAGGTGGCTTCAGAGATGGGGTCGTTTCGGGCCATGAGTGAGCACCGTGCCTCATGTGAAGGCAAGATGGCAGGTGCTCGTTGTACTCTACGTGCTTCACATGTCTCATTCCCTAGACTGGAACAAGACCTCACAGGCTTCACTGTTCATTGTAAAGCGGTGAATGTTAAGGCTCTCAGCCTATGCCCGAGAGGAAGTAAGTTGGAATATAGAAAAAAAAAAAAAAAAAAATGAACTTAATGAAAGCATGTGGTCCTCCCGGGTTTCGAACCTGGGTAACCACATACAGATCTTAAACACTCTAACCATTACACCTTCAAGACAGCTTAAGATATAAGTACATTATTACGATTTTATATCCATTTATCGAATAATAGATATCAATCTAATCATGTACGCAAACCCAACTGCACACTGAATACCCAGGAAAAAACAATCGACACCTAAATGGAACGAAAGGTCTTAAAATTGACAAAGAAATTAAGTGAACTATAAAATCACCAAACTTATGGGGCGAATGTATAAAAATCTCAACACTAATGAGGCTAAATAGGACGGAGAAGGGGGTTCAAAATAAAAACAATAATACAAATAATAACATACAGTATATACAAATAAATAAAAATACCAAGAAGCTAGCCGGGAAGCGTTGACAGATATATTTCCAGTGCGAGGTCTGTTTTGAGTCCCCCCCCCCCCCCGAAAAAAAAGGGAAAAATGGGGATTGGGTCTGTTGATATAGGTTAAGTGCACACACAACATATATACAGAGTGTACACATGCCTTAATCATATTGCAACATACACATATGTACTTTCAGGGCAATACTATCATTGTTTAATATCCCATGATAATATACCGTACTCTGTAGTATCGGCAGCGTTGCACCAAATATATCCGGCACCGCTGCACATGTTTTCATCAGTAACATCCGGTCGGCACTCAGCATAGCAGTGCCTCCCAGCTCTCTGTATATCTTTGGCTAATAAGAACCTATAAACTTATCTCTGGACTTTTATTCTACATCCTTGTGCAAGAAAGGATTATCAAGGTTGTTGTAGTTATACATGACAACCATACAGGGTGTGAGTTTACAGTATACATACATACATATAATATACATACAAACCTAAGTATACGTATATACAACCCCTATATGTATACCTAAAGCTGGCGCAAAACGAAAACTTTTACCGTCAAAATGTTCAGGCAATTAGCCTACGGTCGGCAGCTAAAAAATATACTATTTATCAAAATTCAGCCGCCTACCATACAGATCTTAAAATACTCTAGCCATTACATCATCAATATTAAAGGTTAAGTTCATGACTACGATTTTATATCCATTTATCAAATACTGGATATCAATCTAATTGGGTGTGGTAGTACATCCTAGCATGTTTCACATGCTCGCACCCAGTCAGGGAACATCCTGACGACGTATACAGACTAAACACACATAACAAAGCCACTCCAACAGCTTCCTCTCTCTACAACACCCCTTCTCCCCTCTCTACACTTCAGAAAAATAGGAAAAGTAGAATGTAAATACGAGGTGCCGTTGTAAAGGCTTATCCCTCAATACTTCATCTGATCTGATCTGATCTGATCTGATACTGTAGTCTCCGCAAATCTATTTGCTGATACCAGTGCAAAAACAAAAACAGTTTCGGAAACTTCTCCGGGCCGAAGGCCAGGTACTCCTAAATTACAGGCTCAATAGCTCTAGCAAGGAAAAATTCGACACCTAAATGGCACGAAAGGTCTTAATATTGACAAAGAAATGGGGTGAAAGGTCTTAAAATTGCCAAACTAATGCGCCGAGCGTCTTAATATCTGAAAACTAATGAGGCTAAACATGAGGGAGAAGGGAGATCAGAAAAAAAAACATCCCCATACTGCCCCAGAGCAGTATACAATCTTTGGACCCCTTAACCCGTACAGCCCCAGCGACGCGCCTGATGCGTTGGCGATGTATGTAACACACAGCCCCAGAGACGCGCCTGGCGCGTCACCCTAATTGCGCCGACCGTAACCTCAGGTGTAGCCACTCAAGAGGGCTCAGATTTGTATGGGAACTGTGTACGTATCCCACGCAACCGTGCCGATGGTTGAAAACTCTCAAAGTCCACGTGCGTGCGCGTGAGCGCGCAATAACCTGTTTTTTTGGGGTAATTGCCTTCAATTTTTTACTCTTGTAAAATACGTTTTCGGGGGCTCTGTAGGACCATTCTTTAAGCTTTTTGAGCAGTTTTTCGTGGTTTTTCCTTCATTCCTAACCCATTCGCTATTGTTTCTGGAATAAAAAAAATGTTTGAAAACCGGCCGGGTTCTGGTGAACAAACATTACAAAACTAGCCGGGGCTGGACGGGTTAATACCAGCCATTTTCTAAACAATAATTTTTCCATGGAGAGACACGATACTTCCTTAAGACATTGTATATAACTTAACCCTACCTAATGCGAGGAAGAGGAGCCTTTTTGAATCTCTCTCTCTCTCTCTCTCTCTCTCTCTCTCTCTCTCTCTCTCTCTCTCTCTCCTCCCCACCCCCAGCTCTGTTTTGCTCCATTAGTATGACAATTGTAAGAAGTTTGATCCTTTGGTTCGGCGATTATATAACATTTCCTCCTTTCAGGTGTCGATCATTTTCGGTCGAACAGAAATTATGGAAAGACAGAGCTTTTGTCCGGGATATTTTCTACTGAAAATTGTATAAATATATTTTTAAGGGGGTCTGGGGAAGTGAATTGTTATGTTAGGGACAGAGTAAAACTAAATCGAATCCTGGTGGATCACATAATTATATGCTTTCATTAGAGGTGTTTGGTGTTGTGGTGAAATTAATAATAAATAGATTACATGAATACTAACAAAAACAATAGAAGGGAAATTTTGTTATAACTGTGATATTGGTATTGCATATAATTATTGAAAGAAAATATATTTTCACATTATTATTTATTATATAATATAATACAAATATATCATACTCCAGTTCAAAATAATGATATGGAAAATACTATAGTGCCAATACAAAATTAAATATATTTATCAATCTAAGGGTCAAACAGGTAAACAATTATAATAGAAATAGACAAGCATGACGTGGCTAAAATCACAATGCTGCATAAATGAGACTATGTAAATATGCTTGACATGGATTAATGAATACACTCCAACTTTTTAACAGTCAGGGTCCAAAATGACTGGATTTGAAAGGCTTTGTACTGACGCCAAATGAAATTCATAAACTAATAAAGGCTAGATTTATTATATTTGATTTGATAGTGGAATGTCATAGGCTATTGTGAGTGAATATATATATACCTTATGTAAATAACTAATATCAATCACTATTTATCTTTCTCTCTCACACTCAATAACCTCGCTCTCTCTCTCTCTCTCTCTCTCTCTCTCTCTCTCTCTCTCTGTGCGTGCGTGCTTGTGTGTATGTAAATAATAATAATAAAGTAGGTGTGCAGTTTTCGCATTACCCAAAAAAAGAAAAAAGAAAAAAAAAATGCATACGCAACTCTGCGACCTATAATTCTGCAAGTAGTATTGAATCTCTTAGGTAAAATTGGTTTATATACAGCATATACAGTATATATATATATATATATATATATATATATATATATATATATATACAGTATATATATATATATATATTCTGACATACGGAGCCCTGTATGTTAATTTAAGAGTTAGAATTAGAGTTGAAGGAGCCAAACTACCCAAGCGGCGAAGCAAACTAGCGAGCGAACTAGCGAGGGGGGAAACCAGCTAGCCTGCATACCAGCAAACAAGCCTTCACACCTGCGTGCGTCATAGGGGACCCTGCAAACTACTTGATGACCGACGCTATGACGTATGATCGACGCCAGGAGCTGTGAATGGACCAGGCACCTGTTATGCGACTCGAGGAGCTATGATTGGAGCGGGCACCACCCCCCACCTCCTGATTCGTTCCTACACCATCATTGTTTAGTATATAAGACCCGAGTTGTGGGCATTCAAATCAGTCTCATTTGGAGTTGGGGAAGGTGAACTTGCAGCTGGAGGAAGACGGGGTGAAGTATTATAATGGGTTTGTGACTGTCAGTCAGATTATATAAGTGTGTTAAGTGTGTTCGGTGTAAACACTTACGTTATGTTGGTTAGTGAGATATGTGATTGGGAATTAACGTTAACGCTACTATTATGTGCTTAACTATTTGATTGCGAATTAACGTTAACGCTACTATTTATGTACTTAACTATTTGATTGGGAATGAACGTTAACGCTATTATTATGTACTTAACTATTTTAGTTGACTAACTTGTGGACTAAAGCAACTCTTTAAGTAGTTGGGTTATGATGAAAGTAATACTATTGTTTTATATTAATACTTACGAGTTCTTTCATTTTCTTTTAATTAAGCTTACATTGCTTAATGGTGCTTAGTACGGTGATGCTATTGTCTCATATTAGTAATATCGCCTTAGACTAACATGGCTGTGTTAATATTACTTCTAGTGATTTCCTAAGCTGAAGAAAATTCTTTTAGCTTCAAAATATTATTTTTGCTTTTCATATTATTTGAGTGAGACCTGAATCGAATCTATGAAGCGATCCTGTAACTTTATTTACTCATAATCAAACCTCAATGTTACGTGGTTAAGAAATACATTTAACTAATTATTAAATATATATCTAACTTTTTATGTGACTTTGATATAAATCCTGATGATAATAATAATATAATACTGTTAACGTAAGACAAGAACCAAGAATAATTACATTAAATGTAAATAAAAGGACATATAAGAAAACTATCTATTCATTTCAAAAAGGGTAAGAGACAGAAATATTCTTACTTTAATATTTATCTTCCAAGACTTTTTATAGAATTAATAGTCCTTCTTTAGATATAACTTCTTCGGTTCATAACCATAGCCTACTAAGCTTCGGTTAAATAATAATTCTTTATAAATACTACATGACTTTAATTAGTTTCAGTATTTTTCATAATTAAAGAGTATCAGTCAATAAAGGATACTAAGTCCTAAGATCCAAAAGGAAAGGAAGCAACAACAGGAAATAATTTTATTAGATTTTACTTTTGTTTTGCCTTCAGCTGACTGATACCTTAATATATATCTCTGTGCTATCTAGATTCATCAAGTTAACCACTTGAGGATCAAGATACGTAACAGAAGAGTGGCGACCTTGCCAGGATTCGTTTCATACAGTTTCACTCAGTTTCATTACCGTTTCACTACTTAAAAACCAAATATTAATCATGCCTCAACTAATTAATGACGAAGATGCTAGAGTTTTCATGGAATCAGAACCCACATCCCCTGATATTGACTGTCTGTCAAAATCTGAACTGAAAGTGCTTGCCTCATATCTCCAATTAACTGTCACAAACATGTCCAAAGTAGAGGTGGCTCAGACCATAAAAACCCACCTGTTCCCTGTAGAAGGCGGGGAGGGTGACGGAGCAGTTGGTGGGATCCCGAGTAATCCTAGCCAACTTGATGAACAATTGCCACCTGGTTTTACCGTTGATCAAGTACTGGAACTAGCTAGAATAAAGACCGAACAAGCCAGACTAAATGCCGAACAAGCCAGACTAAATGCCGAACAAGCCAGAGCAAATGCCGAACAAGCCAAAGCAAATATCGAAGAAGCCAGAATAAAGACCGAACATTATGAATATCAATATCGTACGGCTCAACTAAATGTCAATACAAATGCTCCCGTAATTGCTCCCCCTCTGGGATTGACTATGACTAGTGTCATTCCACCTTTCACTGAGGATAATGTGCAGGATTTCTTTGTTTTGTTTGAGGAAGTTGCTGGAGGTATGAAGTGGACAAGAGATCAATGGCCTTTTATGTTACAAACCGTTTTGACAGGGCAGTCTCGAGCCACGTATTTGTCAGAAGTAGCAGAAGTTAGGCAGAATTATGACAATCTCAAAGAAGCTATCCTAAAAACCTATCAATTGCAGCCTGAGGCTTACAGGCAATCTTTCCGTAAAAACCAGAAGAAAGTAGAAGAAACCCATAAGGTATTTGCCAGGACCATGACTAAAATTTTCAATCATTGGGTCAAGAGTAAGAAAGTCACAAGCTACAACGATCTGAAGGAGTTGGTCCTGTTAGAAAATTTCCTATGGAAAATTGATTCTTCTGTATCCTATCATTTAAAGGGCAAAAAGGTAGATTGTCTTGCCGATGCCACTGACATGGCTGACACATACGTGCTCAACAACAAATTTCGTGGAAAGAAGCCCTACGATAATTCTAGCTCTAATTATAAGTATCCCAATCACAAATCTGACAGACCCAGTCACAAGCCTATAACGTCTTCCCCAGCTAGCCAAAATAGAATTGTTCCCCCAACTAAAAATGCGACTCAGGGCAATGGTAACAGAGGTGGGCCCCAAACTAATAGTAATGCTCAAAGAGGGAACGTTCCCGTATCCCCTAAAGTATGTACTTTTTGTGGCAAGAGAGGCCACCTAGCTTATCAGTGCTGGGCCAAGGAGAGAACCGAGAGATCGGGGCAGACAGTTGCCGCCGTATCTCAAACTCCATATGTGCCTGTAATGCAGGACTCTCGACAGAAGGAGTACCTAGCACCAAAAGTTCCTTTAATGCAGGACTCCCGACAGAAGGAGTACCTAGCAGCTAACGTAAATCATCTAGACAGGGGTGTAGTAGCATGTGTGGTGCAACCCACTAGGGTTAAGCCAATAATAATTTCACCATCAGTGCAGGACAGTTACCGTCCCTTTATTTCATCTGGCAACGTGAGATTAAATGGTTGTATGCATGAGGTAAAAATTCTGAGAGACAGGTTCTACTAGCACCCTCATGGTGAATCCTTACACTGAGTGCCCACCTGGCGAACCAGTTGTAATGAGAGGTGCTGGGGGCCAGTTTTATGCATACTTGGTAAAAGGCGAAATTGAATGTGATTTACTACAGGGTGAGGCCACCATAGCTTTGTGTAGGTCCCAAGATATCCCTGTGCCTGGGGTAACGCTCCTTTTGGGGAATGATGTAGCAGGTGAGAAGGTCCGACCAGACCCCATTTTGTCACTTTCCCCTGTTAACGAGCCACTAACCGGTGAGCTCGAAAAGGAGATGCCAACAGTTTTCCCTGTGTGTGCTGTCACACGTTCAATGTCTCAAGTAGCAGTTCCCTCAGACAGAAATGTACCGAATGTAAGAGTTGATGAAAGGGATGATGAGAGTGTGAATGATGCTCCAACTGTGCCTGATGATGTGACTGAGGTGGATTTATCTGACACCTTTATGGCTCATCTTGACCCTAACGATGACCATGAAACCCCTCCAAATTGTCCTAGTGGCCTGGTAGAGCTACAGAGAGATGATAGTGAATGGAAGGAGTTAGCTGCCAGGTCCGTGAGTGAAGATGAATGTGAGAAGGAGGGTGGTGAATGTTTCTACCTCAAAGGAGGAGTATTGTGGCGAAGATGGAGACCGCCACACAGACCAATCGATGACGGGGCTTGGGACGTCCATCAAGTAGTAGTCCCCAAACCTTGTCGTAGAGATATCATGGAAATGGCACATTGTATACCATTGGCAGGACACCTAGGTGTGAGAAAAACTCTAGACAGAATCAGAGCCCACTTTTACTGGCCAGGAATGCGTGCAGATGTAATGGAGTTTTGTAGAGTGTGTCACACTTGCCAGATGACAGGAAAACCCAATCAGAAGGTGCCTGTACATCCTCTGGTGCCCTTGCCCGTTTTCGAGAATCCTTTTACTCGGGTGGTAGTGGACATTGTAGGCCCATTGCCTAAGACTTCCCAAGGTAACATTTATTTATTAACTATCATGGACATGGCAACTCGCTACCCAGAGGCTATACCCTTAAGGACTACCTCTGCTCCAACTGTCATCAAGGAACTGCTCAAATTCTTCACCAGAATGGGTTTCCCCTATGAGGTGCAAAGTGATCAAGGAACTAATTTTACCTCTAACATTTTCCAGCAGTCCCTGAAGGAGTTGGGTATCGAGCATGTTAAGTCTAGCACCTACCACCCAGAGAGTCAAGGGGTTCTCGAACGATATCATCAGACATTAAAGGGAATGTTACGTAAGTATTGTACAGAGACTGGAGTTGAGTGGGATAAGGGGGTACCTTTTCTTTTATTTGCTACTCGTGAGGTTCCAACTGAATCCCTGGGTTTTTCCCCAATGAGCTAGTTTTCGGTCACCAGGTAAGAGGTCCTTTGCAACTATTGCAGGATAGCCTAGTTGGCCAGGAGGGGAACCAAAACCTCCTCAAGTATGTTTCAGATTTCAAAACCCGGCTGAGATCCTCATGTGAGTTTGCCGCTCAAAACTTGACGGTGGCTAAAAGCTCCATGAAGAAATGGTATGACAGAAAAGCCCGTGAGAGGGAGTTTAAACCCGGTGATGAGGTTTTGGTCCTGCTCCCCCTTTTTGGCCAACCTTTATCTGCCAAGTTCAGGGGCCCATATAAGATCATTCGGAGGGTGAGCATTACCGATTATCTAGTAACTACCCCAGACAGGAGAAAGCCCACGCAAGTATTCCATATAAATATGTTGAAGCCCTACCATAGGTCCCCTGATTCCTCTCCTCCAGATTCTCCCACTGTGGCAGTGAATGTCAGGACCTGTGAACAGCCTGGTGCGGACGAAGTCTTCAGTTCTCTTACTGACCCGCAACAGACTGTTCCAGAGCCTGAAGGTATCCATGCAGACTTTGACTTGTCATGTAGCCTATCCAACTTTCAGTATAATTCAGTGGCTTTGAGGGAATTACCATCTAAACTATGTCACCTTCCCTCTGATCAAGCGAACCAACTAATCTTTGTTTTATCTCAGTCTCCCAGTGTGTTCCGTGATACTCCAGGGCTCACTTCTTTGGCCGTGCACGACATCGACGTAGGGGATGCAACTCCCATTAAACTATCCCCCTACCGTGTCTCGCCACAACGCAGGAGTATACTGCAGGTCGAGCTTGACTTTATGTTATCTAATGAACTGATCACTAGGGCCTTAACACCTTACGAGCGGCCTATGCGGTTTATTTATGTGTACCGCACAGCGGGGTGTTTTTAGCCAAAATAGGGCTGTTTACGTGATCATTTTCATGCCTAAATAAGACCCAGAACGTAAAACAAGTACCTATCCCTGAAAGGGCATAAACAGAGCTTTCGAATGACACCATAACGATCCTTGTATGATGGATAGTTTTCTTGCAATAACCGTGCAACGCGAGTGCAAAAAGCAGGTAATTCGGTACTTTCAGTACATAATTGAGTATGTAGCGAGTGAGAGAGGGAGGAGGGAGCTGAGATTTGTGTCAGTAGGTTCGCCGCGGTGGTCTGGAGCAGTCATACGCTCGCTAGTCTCCTGCCACCACTTGTCTCTCTCTCTCAGCCACATTACGTGCTGAAATTGCCACTCGACCTATGTCGAGCGCCGCCACATAGTCCAGCTTTATTTAACTCGACTTATGTTGCTCGCCGCTAAATAAGGGTTAAGCCAGTGGAGTAGTCCAGTCATACTTGTGCCAAAGCCAGACGGGAGCCATAGGTTATGTATGGACTATAGGCAAGTCAATGCTGTCACAAAGAACGATACCTACCCACTGCCACGGATCGACGACTGCATTGACCAGATTGGTACAGCCACCTATATCAGCAAGATTGACTTGATGAAGGGATATTGGCAAGTAGCTCTCACCCCTAGAGCGAGGGAAATATCATGCTTTGTAGTCAACAATCAAGCCTTCTGCTGTAACGTAATGCCCTACGGCTTGAAATACGCCCCAGCTACATTCCAGCGCCTCATGAATTTGGTGACTGAAGGGGTACCTGGGTGCGTTGTCTACATCGATGATATTCTTATCTTTTCAGTCCTGGGAGGAGCATCTTTACCAACTTAGATTGCTATTCTTAAATCTTGCTGATGCCAATCTGGTGGTTAATCTTAAGAAATGCACCTTTGTAAAGAGTACGGTCCAGTATCTAGGATATACGGTAGGTCAGGGGCAGGTTGCACCTCCTCAAGTAAAGGTAGAGTCTATTCTAGAATTCCCAACTCCTAGCACTAAGAAACATATCCAAAGGTACCTAGGCATGATTGGCTATTATAGGCGTTTCATTATAAATTTTTCAAAGTTGACAGCTCCCCTGACAGATCTTCTCCGTAAGGATGTGAAGTTTTTGTGGTCCTCTGAATGTGAAGAGGCCTTTATTGCTACCAAATATATATTATCTAATTATCCTGTACTCCGAGCTCCTGATTTTAACAGATCTTTTTCCCTGGCAGTGGATGCGAGCAATACCGGGGTTGGTGCAGTGTTGCTCCAGGAAGACGACTGTGAGGTATTGCATCCTGTGTGCTATTTCAGTAAAAAATTAAATTCTGCCCAACGTAACTATTCAGTCATTGAGAAGGAGCTGTTAGCATTAATTTTATCCCTTCAATACTTTGCTGTCTATGTGCAATCTGCCTCTGGTGCCATCACTGTATATACTGACCATCACCCCTTAAAATGTTTGCATAGGTTCCAAAATAAAAACCAACGACTGACCAGGTGGAGTTTGTTGCTGCAGGAATACTCCCTGGATGTCAAACATATTAAGGGGGTCCAGAACGTGCTAGCCGATTGCCTATCACGTATCTGTTAAAGATTACATTTACCGGGTTGGCCTCATACAGCAGCAAGTTTAATTTAATGAGAGGATTTTGGCAATTAGCTCTCCCTTGTAGCGAGGTAAATATCATGCTTTAGTAGTGCGCTGTCAAGCCTTCAGCTGTGAGATGCCTTGCAGTTCGAATAACGCTCCAGCTACGTTCCGGCTATGTTCTGATGTGGTACCTGGAGACGTTGCCTACTTTGGGTGATATCCTTATTATATCCTCATTATAATCTTGCTGTTGCCAATCTGGTGGTGAATCTATTTATGTATTATGTTTAATATTATGTACTATACTCCTTAAACTCTTTTCTAGGGGGGAGGTCTGACATACGGAGCCCTGTATGTTAATTTAAGAGTTAGAATTAGAGTTGAAGGAGCCAAACTACCCAAGCGGCGAAGCAAACTAGCGAGCGAACTAGCGAGTGGGGAAACCAGCTAGCCTGCATACCAGCAAACAAGCCTTCACACCTGCGTGCGTCATAGGGGACCCTGCAAACTACTTGATGACCGACGCTATGACGTATGATCGACGCCAGGAGCCGTGAATGGACCAGGCACCTGTTATGCGACTCGAGGAGCTATGATTGGAGCGGGCACCACCCCCCGCCTCCTGATTCGTTCCTACACCATCATTGTTTAGTATATAAGACCCGAGTTGTGGGCATTCAAATCAGTCTCATTTGGAGTTGGGGAAGGTGAACTTGCAGCTGGAGGAAGACGGGGTGAAGTATTATAATGGGTTTGTGACTGTCAGTCAGATTATATAAGTGTGTGTTAAGTGTGTTCGGTGTAAACACTTACGTTATGTTGGTTAGTGAGATATGTGATTGGGAATTAACGTTAACGCTACTATTATGTGCTTAACTATTTGATTGCGAATTAACGTTAACGCTACTATTTATGTACTTAACTATTTGATTGGGAATGAACGTTAGCGCTATTATTATGTACTTAACTATTTTAGTTGACTAACTTGTGGACTAAAGCAACTCTTTAAGTAGTTGGGTTATGATGAAAGTAATACTATTGTTTTATATTAATACTTACGAGTTCTTTCATTTTCTTTTAATTAAGCTTACATTGCTTAATGGTGCTTAGTACGGTGATGCTATTGTCTCATATTAGTAATATCGCCTTAGACTAACATGGCTGTGTTAATATTACTTCTAGTGATTTCCTAAGCTGAAGAAAATTCTTTTAGCTTCAAAATATTATTTTTGCTTTTCATATTATTTGAGTGAGACCTGAATCGAATCTATGAAGCGATCCTGTAACTTTATTTACTCATAATCAAACCTCAATGTTACGTGGTTAAGAAATACATTTAACTAATTATTAAATATATATCTAACTTTTTATGTGACTTTGATATAAATCCTGATGATAATAATAATATAATACTGTTAACGTAAGACAAGAACCAAGAATAATTACATTAAATGTAAATAAAAGGACATATAAGAAAACTATCTATTCATTTCAAAAAGGGAAAGAGACAGAAATATTCTTACTTTAATATTTATCTTCCAAGACTTTTTATAGAATTAATAGTCCTTCTTTAGATATAACTTCTTCGGTTCATAACCATAGCCTACTAAGCTTCGGTTAAATAATAATTCTTTATAAATACTACATGACTTTAATTAGTTTCAGTATTTTTCAATAAAGAATACTAAGTCCTAAGATCCAAAAGGAAAGGAAGCAACAACAGGAAATAATTTTATTAGATTTTACTTTTGTTTTGCCTTCAGCTGACTGATACCTTAATATATATCTCTGTGCTATCTAGATTCATCAAGTTAACCACTTGAGGATCAAGATACGTAACAATATATATATATATATATATATATATATATGAAAGAAATGGTGACCATAATCTGTGACCTTTACCATTCACCTTGACCTTTGAATAACAAAAACAACAAATTTGGACAATCTTTGCATTGACCAACCAAATTTGCCAGCAAAATTTGGTGACGATACGTATCCCCCGTTCAGTACAGTTCTGTCGGTTTCATTTCATACTGGTTACTAAAACGATTTTATTTAGTTTATGAAGGTCCTCCATAAAATTAGCAGGCTTTCAACTATCTTAACCCTTTTTACTACCACAGATCCTTCATAAGCTCCACAAAATCGTCTAATTATAGCTAGAATACAATACAAATGACGTCACCGGGACACAAAGGGTTAAACAGTCTAGGAAGAGTTTAAAGACAAATATCAACACTCTTCTTTTGTTCTTTGACCTTGACCTTTAACCTTAAGGATTATAATATATATATACATGATTGAAATATATGATATTTAAGTAAAATGCAACTAACAGTCGTCAGCTTATCGAGATTTTTTTTTTTTTTATGATGAAGGTAACTTATGGCCTTGGCCTGTGACCTTGACCTTTATGTAGGATTATATTTTTGTTTCCTTTGATGTAACTCTAGAAAATCAAATAAGTGTGTCAAATTTCATTAAAGATCATCAGTTAGTTTCAGAGGTATCAAAGGAATAGTTGACCTTGACCTCTGACCTTCATCCTGACCTTCATGATGTCTAAAAATTTAACATTTTAATTTTACCTTAATGCATAAGTGTCTCAACGAATGTTGTGAAGTTTACATGAATAGTAAAGACATTAGCATATTGACCATATATTTGACGTTGACCTGTGAACTTGACCTATCAAATGGAATTATGTTTATTCGCGTATGACCTTGCTCTAGGCATTCCGAATATGCATTAGCCTATATGCTGAATGAGAATCTTACATTAAATAAAAAATACTAGTAACAATCATATATCGACCTTTAACCTTGACCTATGACCTTGACCTTCGACCTTAGAATTTCTTATCATGGATTTAGTTAGCTTAACAGCAATGTTCGTATTAACTAGCATTATGAATATGGTGTAGCCTAATTCGTATAAAAAACTTATTGATTACAAATAGTGATCATATACTGTGACCTTGAACTTTGACCTTTGACTAAAAGTAAAATACATATATTTGGATGGTCGTCGCATTGACCAACTGAATTTGCCTGTATAATTTTATGACAATACATTAAACAATCAAGGAGGAGTTTAGGGAAAATGACAAATACTCATATTTTGACCTTGACCTCTGACCTTAACCATTACAATGTTAATGTGAAATGTTATATATATTAGGCTATATATAAGTAATAACCCATAACACAGCCAGTTTTCTAAAATTTTAGTAATCTCTTTTAATAAATAATAAAAGTTGACCTTTGACCTTGACCTGTGATCTTTATGTAGGAGTACATTTTAGTTTGCATTGACATTGTCCATGAACATCAAATACGCATGCCTAATTTCATTAAAACACATCAGTTAGTTTCATAAATATTAATAGAATAGTTGACCTTGACCTTTGACCTTTATCTTGACCTTTATATGTCTCAACATTTATTATTTTCCTTTTCACTTAAAGTGCAGCTATCTCACCAAATATTGTGAAGTTTGCATGAAAAGTACAGAAAATAACATATTGACCTTGACCTGTGACCGTGACCTTTCATATGGAACATAATAATTTATTGTATGACCTTGGCCTAGGTATTCCGAATATACATGGTAAGCCTAGTGAGAATATAACAGTTAGTATGAGAAATACTATTAAAAATACTATTTTGACCTTTGACCTTGCCCTTTAGATTATTTCCCTAAAATGTGTGAAATACGATATCAATGTTACCAGTAACTTGTAAAGTGAAAATCAAGACATTTGAATAAAAACTAAAAATAAATAGTATCAGTTGACCTTTCACTGTGACTTGTGACCTTGACCTTTATGTAAGAGTACAAAATTGTTTTCCTTGACATTGCCAAGGAAAATCAAATAAGCATGACTAATTTCATTAAAAACCATCAGTTAGTTTCATATGTAATTATAGAATAGTTGACCTTGACCTGACATTGACCTTGACCTTCATGATATGTCTCAACATTTATTATTTCCCTTATCATTTAAAGTGCAACTATATCGCCAAATTTTGTGAAGTTTGCATGAAAAGTATTGAAATTAGCATATTGACCTTATATTTGACCTTGACCTGTAAACTTAACCTTTCATATGAAATTGTTTAGTTTATTGTATGACCTTGCCCTAAGTACTCCGAATATACATGGTAAGTTTAGTGAGAATTTAACAGTTAATATAAGAAATACTAGTAAAACAAATATTTTGACCTTTGACCTTACCCTTCAAATTTTTTATCTAAAATTTGGTCAATAGGATATCAACGTTACCAGTAACTTGTATAATGAAAATGAAGAAATTTGAGTAAAAAACTAACACACATGAAATATTGACCTTATATTTAACCAAGACCTTTGACCAAACCTTTAAGTTAAATTGATTTTTTTTTTTGACAGACCTTCGCATCGACCAAATAAATATACCTGTGAAATTTGGTGAAAATCCATCGAACGGTCTAGGAAGAGTTACCGGACGGACGACGGACGACGGACGACGACGGACGACGACGACGACGGACAAGCTGAATTGTGGTGCACAGTATACGGGCGGGACCTGTGTGTGCGATACCACTCTGCTTCGCAGAGTTGATAATAATAATAATAATAATAATTAAAGTTGCAAGCAACGTTGTTCGGGGTTCGAGGGGTTTTGCAAGCAGGGTATTGTGTTGGATACAAAAGTTGTGTCACAGACATCAAAAGATCATTTAACTTATCGGGCATGGAGAAACTACAAAAGGAACAGATTGTGCAAACAAATAAGAACGAGAGAGGGAGAGATTGCCTGTATAAGGGATCTGCCTCTATTAATTTAGTAACAGAGTTGTAGATATGTGGAATAGGCTACCGAGTGCTATAATGGGATCAAGAACAATAGAGCTTCAACTTGAAATTAGATAGAACGAGAGGGGTTGGGTGTGAAAGGGATCTGCCATGTGTAGGTCAATCGGCTCTCTGCAGACTCCCGTTTTCTTATTTTGTTTATGTTCTCATTTGTGAGGGTGAGAGTATGGCAAGAGAGAATAGGATGTCATAAACGTAAGGAAGATAGCAATAAATATGAGAGAGAGAGAGAGAGAGCGCGGGATGGGTTGGGTGTGAAAGGGATCTGACATGTGTGGGCCAATCGGCTCTCTGCAGACTCCGGTTTTCTTATGTTCTCATTTGTGAGAGAGAGAGAGAGGAGACTAGGATGTCATAAATGTAAGGAAGACAGAGATAAATGAGAGAGAGTTGTTATGAGATGGGTTGGGTGTGAAAAGGATCTGTCTTGTGTGGGCCAATTGGCTCTCTACAGACTCCCATTTTCCTATGTTCCTATTTCTTACAATTGTGTTTTGGTTGCAGGTATATAATAACATGGGTGTATAGTAAGTAGTGTAAATAACAGGTAACGTTTATGAGATGGGTTGGGTGTGAAAGGGATCTGCCTTATGTGGGCCACTTGGCTCTCTGCAGACTCCCCTTTTCATCTTGGTTGCATGTGTGAGGGATCTGCCTCATTTGTACCGGTGTGCAAAACAAACAAGAACGAGAGAGAAAGAGATTGGCTGTGTAAAGGATCTGCCTCTATTCGCTTTGGTAAAAGAGTTATAGATACTGTATGGCACCGGCACTAAAACTAATAGAGTTTTCCCATGCTAGAATAAGAAGGGCTATAGAAAAAATGAACAGAAGTAAGTCACCGGGACCGGATGGGATACACCCAAAAATCATAAAGGAAGGAGGTGAAATGTTAGTAGAGCCATTGAAAATGTTATTTGAGGTATCGTTTAATACAGGACAAATCCCGATGGACTGGAGAGAGGCGAACATAACAGCTATATTTAAGAAGGGAAAGAGAAATGGCCCAGGGAATTATAGACCAGTCAGTTTGACAAGTGTTGTGTGTAAACTAATGGAAACGGTAATTAGAGAAGGAATAATGGAGAATATGAAGTCAAACCAATTTTTCAGTGGGAGACAGTTCGGATTCTTGCCGGGGAGGTCGACGGTACTACAGCTAATTAAGGTGGTAGATGATTGGATGCAAATTCTTGAAGATGGTCATGTAATAGACGTGGTATATTGCGATTTTATGAAGGCCTTCGATAAGGTCCCACATAAAAGGTTAATAGAGAAAGTTAGAAGCTATAATATAGGGGAGAAATGTGTGAAAGGGATAGAAGCCTTCCTGAAAGATCGGAGACAGAGGGTACTGGTGAATGGAATAGGCTCGGGGTGGAGGGAAATTACAAGTGGGGTACCTCAGGGATCTGTGGTTCGTTATATTTATCAATGACTTACCTGAAGTTATAACTAATGGAAGTGAGGTATACCTGTATGCGGATGACACTAAGCTGTATAGAAGAGTGAGGAGTAAGGAAGATGTGGGTTTGCTTCAAGGAGATGTGGAGGGCATGAAGGGATGGTCTGAGCATTGGTTAATGCCTTTTCATCCAAAAAAATGCAAGTACATGCGGATTGGGACAAGCAAGATAGACAAGGTAGGATACAGTATGTATGAAGCGATGGAGGAAGTGAATGCAGAAAAGGATATAGGAGTAGTGATAGACAATAAGTTAAATTTCTCAGAACATTTAGCAGAAAAGATAAACAAAGCCAATAGAATTGTAGGGCTGATAAGGAGGACATTTGTGTCACTTGACGAAGAAATCTTCAGGAATCTCTATACAGCGCTGGTTAGGCCGCACCTGAAATATGCGAACCAGGTGTGGGCTCCATATATGGTAAAGGATATAGAAGCAGTGGAGAAAGTGCAGAGGAGAGCTAGCAAGCTGGTACCAACGTTGAAGAACGCGGGCTATGAGCAGAGGTTGAGGACACTGGGGCTTCCGACACTGGCATATAGGAGAAAGAGAGGGGATATGATAGAGACTTTTAAGATAGTGTCAGGAAAGTACGATGAGGATGTGTGTGAAGGTATCTTCTTGATGAGGGAGGGAACAAGAACGAGAGGACACTCTAAGAAAATTTACAAAGAAAGAAATAGGCTTGAGAAGGCAAAGAACTCATTTTGTGATAAGAGTGGTAAATAAGTGGAACGCACTGCCCCAGTATGTAGTCGATTCCGAATCAATAAGGGAGTTTGAAAGTAATCTTGATAAAGCATGGGGAAGACAAGATTTGAAGTTTGATTATAAAAAAAAAATACAGAATAGTAAAAATGTTGCGTCTGCTACCGCCGCCGCCAACACCGTGAACGACCGCAGCAGTGCAAGTACTGGTACTGAGCTGGATACACAGGCCTAGTTTGCCTTTTTCCAGAGGATCTACTGTAAGAAACTGTAAGAAAGTATGTGGAATAGGCTACCAAGTGCTATAGTGGGATCAATAACAATAGAGCTTCAACATAAAATTTGATAGGACGAGATGGGTTGGGTGTGAAAGGGATCTGCCGTGTGTGGGCCAATCGGCTCTCTGCAGACTCCCATTTTCATCTTGGTAGCATGTGTAAGGGATCTGCCTCATTTGTACCAGTGTGCAAATAAGAGAGAGAGAGAGAGAGAGATTGGCTGCGTAAGGGATAGATCTGCCTCTCTCGTAACAGAGTCGTAGATATGTGAAATAGGCTACCTAGTGCTATAGTGGGATCAAGAACAATAAAGAATTTCAAGATAAAATCAGATAGACATATGGACAAAATGGGTTGGATGTGAAAGGGATCTGCCTTTTGTGGGCCACTTGTCTGCAGATTCCCATGTTCATCTTAGTTGCATGTGTAAGGGATCTGCTTCATTTGTACCGATGTGCAAGCAAACGAGCGTCAGAGAGAAATTGGGTGTGTAGGGGATCTGCCTCTATTCGTTTAGTAACAGAGTTGTAGATGTGTGGAATAGGCTAACAAGTCCTATAGTCGGATCAAGAACAATAGAGTTCAACATAAAATTAGATAGGACAAGATGGGTTGGGTGTGAAAGACTGCCACGGGTGTGTCTGGCCACCATTTACAATACCTCTACAGATGGGACCAAGAGAATCACCTCTACAGTACCTCACTTGAGGAGTGGAAATAATAGAAAAGGCATTAGGAGGAACAAAAGCATGGCCTGCAATATAGAAAAAGTCAAGAAGAGTGAATCAAAGAAAAACATTTATCATGCAGCCATGCAAGCCCTTTATATAAAGAGTATAATCTTAAAATATAGAGAACAACCTGGTACATGTATTATTAGGGTAAGTGTTTTTATAGAATAATGATTGCCTTCACAATAAGGAAAAAAATGAAATTCCCATACTACTATTCTGAGATAGGTCAAATTGAGTTCAAATTATCATCCAAATATAGCCTGACTGAAATTGAGGGAAGGTATGCAAACACGGGTAATACCTTCTACTGGTTCAGCTTTTAGTGGGTAGAGAACAGTGTTGGCTATACTTTTCTATAGGACAAACCTGTCCCTATATACAGACCTATTTCATATGGACTTAATTATTTTAGAGTAAATTTAAGTAATTTGCTAAATGAACTAGACAAATACTCAATTAGTTGCATTGTGAACACATCCAAACTAACTCTTCTATTGCAAATATAATGGAAAAGCGTGGATACTCTCAACATGTAACACAACCAACAACTGAAAATGGCACCCTAATTGATCATGTTTATGCTAAGAGATGAGGAAATATGAAGGTGAAAGTTATTCCCACATATTACAGTTATCATAGTGAATTTCCATTGAAATTTGAATGCCCCTTTTTGTATGTTTTTCCCCTTCTATTCTTATTCTGTCTAATTCGGTTGTCTTCCGGACGGCCTATATCATATGCCACCCTGGCCTGGCTAGTTTATTGGCTCCTGACTTTATTTGTGTCTATGGTCGCTGGTGCGGTCAAGCTGACTCGATTCCCCTCAGTGGTGTATTATGTGTGTATCTCTGTGTGATTTATTTCTTCCTTAGACCTGATTTCTCATTCTTCGCCCTTGATCACTTCTTAATTGGTGCTGCAGTGTAGCAGTTCTTGACTCACCCTTCGGCCCTACCCTATAAGAGGAACTCTGGTGCGGCTGAATTGGTGAAATGGTGAGAAATGTCTGCGTATCTTCACCTTCCTAGATTTGTTCACCTCTTGCCCTTCCCTACCTATCATATCTTGATTGGTTGTCCATCTTGATCTAATCCTTCAGGCCAGCCCTATAAGAGTTTTTTTGGGGAACTCAGTGATCTGGTTAAACTATTTTAATAAATATCTTTTTAACCCTTAACCATCGGCGCTCGACATATGTCGAGTTAAAGAAAACGTGCCCATATGCGGGCCTCGACATATGTCGAGTGCAATTTTGAGCACGTAATGTGCTCTGAGAGAGAGCTGAGTGGTACTAGGAGCAAAGATTGCTTCCTGACCGCTCGCCACCACCACCGTGGGTCGACTGAAATTTATTACACCCTCCTCCACCCTCTCTCACTCGCTACACAGGGAATTATGTAAGGAAATTACCTTATTTTAGTGTTTTTGCACTCGTGTTGCACGATCGTTGCAAGAGAACCAGTGGTCGTAGAAGGATGGTTCGGGTGTCATTCGAAAGCTCTGTTTATGCCCTTTCAGGGATAGATACTTGTATTATGCTCTGGGTCTTGTTTATGCATGAAAAAGAGCACGGAAACAACCCCATTTAGGGTAAAACCACCCGCTTGGCGGGTAGAAGTTACCGACCCACCCGCTCTTAAGGCGTTAAATATGTAAGATATGCAATAAATTATGTAAAATATATTGTTTTTTCTTTATATATATAATTGTTATTATGAAGTTAAATTGGTTTCACAGGGAAAATATATACTTGAACAATTGTTTCCGCTGACAAAGAAATTATAGATTCTTGGAAAATACCGTACACTACCAAAGATTATTCAACATGGAATTTTAATGGAATAGAGCAGCTTAGTAACGACAAGCCAATACTCCCCCTCCCTGTGATTGTGCCAGCTTTTGTAAGCAGTGCAATAACTTAATAAAGGACAGAAAAGCTGCAGGATGCTCTGGCATTCTAGCTGAGATGATTAAGGCCTCAGGTGAGAAAGGAGTAGGTGTGTTCAATGAGCTAATTAACTTCATCATCAGAGAGGAAGTAATCTCTGATGAATGGCACAAAAGTACATTATATACTGTATACGAGCAAAGGGGACTCATTGGATAGGGAAAATTATAGGGGCCTGAAAATACTTGATCAAGTCATGAAGGTCTGTGAGAAAGTCTTTGAAGGTATGATATTGACGATATGCAGTTTGGTTTCATGCTAGGACACGGCACAATCCAAGTCATGAAGGTATTTGTGTGATAATGAAGATGTATGAGGACTCACAAACGGCAGTGAGGGTGAAAGATGTACCGGTACTGAGTGATGAGTTTTCAGTTCTCGTCGGAGTCCACCAGGGCTCTGTGTTAATGAAGGCCTTTCCTCTTTTTTTTTATGGTTCTGGAGGCACTATCTGGTGATTTCAGAGTTGGGCTCCCCTGGGAACTGCTATAAGGGTCCTGAAAATGCTTGACTAAGTCATGAAGGTCTGTGAGAGAGTCTTAGAAGGTATGATAAGGGAAAGATACTGTATGTACTGTATGTACTTAAAAGATAGGGATCTGATGTTGTGTTTGCAGACCGGGAGAAGGCCTTTGATAAGGTGGCCAGAGAAGTTGTGCAGTAGGCTAGGAGAAAACTTGGCGTTGAGGAGTGGCTGGTGCATGTGATAATGAAGATGTACGAGGACTCACGAACGGTAGTGAGGGTGAAAGGTGTACAGCTGAGTGAGGGACATATACAGTACGGTACTAGATATTTGGTAAGGGTTAGCTTTATATCCCATGTACTGGGTACTAGGGACATATACTAGGTGTTAGGTGGAGGTTAGTTTTGTATCCAAAGTACTGGGTACTAGGGACATATACTAGGTGTTACGTGAGGGTACTGAGTGATGAGTTTTCAGTTCGCGTCAGAGTCCAACAGGGAAGTGTGTTAAATAAGCCCTCTCCTCTTTTTTATGGTTCTCGAGGCACTATCTAGTGATTTCAGAGTTAGGCTCCCCTTGCAACTGCTATAAGAGGCCTGAAAATGCTTGGCCAAGTCATGAAGGTCTGTGAGTGTGAGAGAGTCTTTGAAGGTATGATAACTTCATAGTCAGGCAGCTGCAGGAAAGATATGTAAGAGGTGTTTTTCCGGTCCCGTCGCAAGATCTACCCGAAAAACTGTTTTTCTGGTCCCGTCGCAAGCCCACCTTTAGCAAGCGAGACACCAATATTCTCTTGCGACGGCAAGAGAGCTCCGGAGCTGGGTTGACGGCAAGCCGAAACATCTCACTCAACTTACTGTTTCTCCATTCTAATTTATTTCGGTATATTTGTTTATCCAAACATTATGTTATAATTTACTTGCCTATTATTAGGAAGTAGAGTAATAAGAGCTCACAGTAACGTATATCCAATTGTTGAATGTGGGACAGTACGCTTGGTTAAATTTTGTCCACGAAACAACAACAAACCCCAGCTTTGACTAGGCCGAGGCTAGTATCAGAATTGCATTTATATAATCCTTATGATAATTAAATTGGCGGTGAATGTTATTCCGATGAAATGGAAGTTGTATAGCCTAGCCTATATATTTGTAAGATGTGCGCTGGCTTGGAGCAAGCCTGTGTTGTTTTTCCTGTCCTGTGATGATCTTGCGACGGCTCGGTTGAGACGGTGGTCTTGCGACGGGCCCGGAAAATCACGTCTCTACTGAAAGTAAGAAGTTGTGCAGTAGGCTAGGAGAAAATTTGGCGTAGAGGAGTGGCTGGTGCGTGTGATAATGAAGATGTATGAAGACTCACGAACGGTAGTGAGGGTGAAAGGTGTACTGAGTGAGGGACATATGCTAGGTGAAGGTTAGTTTTGTATCCCACGTACTGGGTACTAGGGACATATACTAGGTGTTATGTAAGGGTTAGTATTGTATCCCAAATACTAGGTACTAGGGACATATACTAGGTGTTACGTGAGGGTTAGCTTGGTATCCCACGTACTGGGTACTAGGGACATATACTAGGTGTTACGTGAGGGTTAGTTTTGTATCAAACGTACTGGGTCTAGGGGACGGCAGCCTCCACCCATAATACTAGGATAGGTTAGGTAAGGTTGTTAGGTTAGGCTAATGGGGATGGATGTAGTTTCCGAGTGTACGGTCGTCATGTTTACATTTGTCGATCGCCGTTGTTAACCTGCCCTTCCCTACCTATCATGTGTTGATTGGTTGTCCATCTTGATCTAATTCTTCAGGCCAGCCCTATTAGAGTATTTTGGGGGAACTCAGTGGTGTGGTTAAACTATTTTTAATATATATTTGTTTAAATATGTAAGATATGCAATAAATTATGTAAAATATATTGTTTTTACTTTATACCTATACATATAATTGTCATTATTAAGGAAATTCCATTGACTATTTACATCGCTAGGCCTAGCTTCCTTATTTCTATTAATTTCCTCCAGTTCACAATGAAACCTATTGCTAATTTCCTTGTTCTTCAGCAGCCGCGGCGGTGTCGGCGTTGGACGCTTGGGATAATGTTCCTGTCTATTTTGAAGGCCATTCGATACAATAATATGTTGAAAGCCCCCCCTCACCCCCCCATGACATGTTATCATCATATATATTGCCAGTAGGGGGCAAACAACCAAAAAAAATTGCCGCAAAGCCCTTCCCTCAACATATTATTGTATCCAATGGCAGTCAAAATAGACGGGAACATGATCGCAAGCGTCCACCGCCGCCGCCGCCGTCATGTTTACATGGTCGATCGCCGCAGTTTGGTTAGGCCTATTTGCCCCCCTCAACATATTATTGTATCCAACGGCATTCAAAATGGACGGGAACATGATGGCAAGCTTTCGGCGCCGCTCCACCGCCATGTTTACATGTGTCGATCGCCGTGGTTAAGTTCGCGTCTATTTTGACGGCGATTTTTTTCGGTTATTTGCCCCCTGCTGGCAATATATAAGATGATGACAATATGTCATGAGGGGGGGGCCTCAACAATGACCTCTAACCTCTGTATATCAAATAGGGCTAGAGCAAATTGGCTGCAAATTTCCACATCTAGGCTATTCCTTGACTGACTCTTCCCAAATGGTAGACA
>CM064482.1:66057155-66142155 GCA_032716605.1 Paralithodes platypus
CTTATTCCCAGATTTCAGAAAAGCCGATTAGGGTGGGATAAGAAGAGCCGTAAACGTGGACCCTATTGTTAAACAATTAAGTCAGGATAAGCCACAGGTAAGCGTGACAGCTACATATGACCAGTGTATTTCTGTCACTTCACAATGCGCAACAGAAATATAGCCCCAAAAGAAATTTTAGATCGATACAGAACCAACCAAAATGGATGAATAAGAAACTAATGAGATCTTATAGGAAAAAGGAAAGGAATATATAGAAAAATTAAGAAAGGCGAAACTCACCTACGTCTGTACTATCCAGAATCTATCAAGACAGGTCAAAAAGGAAATTAGGACAGCAAAAAAGAAATTATGAACTAATGATAGAGCCAGACGACTCAAAAAATAACCCTAAATCTTTTTTACCAACTATATAAATCTAAAGTTTAGAAATGTAATAGGCCCCCTTAAAACTTCGATAGGAGAAATGACAGAAAATTGATTTAGAAATGTGCCATACATTAAATAGTATGTTGCTATCCGTTTTCACAAATGAAAATTTTGGCACAGATTCCAGAAGTCAGGTAAGGTAGATAGCGATGAGTATAGAAAATAGGTTAAGTACGGTTACTAATAAATCCGACAATTGATGTGCGTAGGGAAATTGACAGACTGAAGGCCTCATAAATTCACCTGGTCCTGAAGAGGTATATGCTAGAGTATTAAAAGAATGGCAGAGATGAGTTAAGTTACCCATTAACATTTCTTGTTAACAAGTCATTACAGAAACAGGTATAGTTCCAGAAGCTTGGGAAGCTTGCAAATGTAGTTCCGATCTTCAAAAAAGGTGATAAATCCATACCATCAAATTATTCGTCGCCATTAGTCTCCACTTGGCAATCATAGGAAAGCTACTAGAGTCAAGGTTATTGGTCTAGGAAATATGGAGAAAGCCACTTAGAAACATTTAAACTTAATCAATTCTTCTCAGGCATGGATGCACGTCAGGGGACGTTCTTAGGCCTTAACTAATTTGGTCTTAGCTGTTTTTCCTTCAGAGCTCTATATGAAGCAGTAGATAATGACAAATCATAGATGATATTATATATTTAGATTTCAGTAAAGGCTTTCGACATGGGTCCGCTCATGAGAGATTGATTAGTAAAAGTTAAAAACAAAAAAACAAAAAATAGGCACGTATGGTAATATGGTGGCGGGGCGTTGTTACGGATGGATTAGAGTCATGGCTAATTGGTACGGAAGCAGAGAGTCCATAGAGCATAAATGGTTCGACGATCCGAGTGGGGATTCAGTGGTCCAAGGGTGGGTGTCCTCGCCCTAGGGATCTGTATTGGGTGCTCGTGTTAATTTATACTATACATAAATGACCCTTGATTTAGTATAACTAGGTAGGATAAGTGAAAATTCGGGGCAGACGATACCAAAATAGGGATGACCAATAGATTCTAGACTAGTCGACATAGAAGTGTCGTCCAAAGGGATCTAGATGACCTACATATGGCGAATGGCCTTAAAGTGGCAGATGAATTTTAGGAAAACATTGACAAATGCAAGGTATTAAAGATAGGAATGACGAATACTTAATGCAAAATATATACTAGCCTAAGGCTCTGTCTGAATTAGAAAACTCAGACTGGCGAGAAGAGATTTGGTTGTGCTTTTGTTAGGGGCAACGATTTGAAGACCTAGAAAACAGTGATATAAACGTTAAGGTAACAGCGCAAACAGGATTCTGGGGTTCATTCTCAAGGAGTGTGAGTAACAGAACTGCCGATGTTATCTTGAAACTTTACTTGTCATTAGTTGAAACCTCATATGGATTATGCTGTCGAATTTTGGTGTCCTTATTACAGAATGGATATAGATTCCTTGGAGAGAGTACAGCGAAGAATGACAAAAATGATTCATAATATTAGAAATCTACCATATGAAGAAAGGTTTGAACAAATTAGGCTTTCATTCGTTATAAATACGCAGTGTTAGAGGGGATATGATAGAAGTGTTCAAGTGGTTCAGTGGGGTAAATAAGGAGACCTGACAAATGTACTGAAACTCAGTGATAGCGAAAGAACTGAACAATGGTTATAAATTAGATATATTTCGTTTCAGAAAAGATATAGGCAAATATTGGTTTGGTAACAGAGTTGTAGATGGGTGGAATAGGCTACCAAGTGATATAGTGGGATCAAGAACGATAGGGAGCTTTAAGATAAAATTAGATAGGCATATGGACGAGATGGGTTGGGTGTGAGGGGGATCTACCAGGTGTGGGCCAATCGGCTCTCAGCAGATCCCCGTTATCTTGTGTTAATCTCTGACCGGTTTGGTGGGGTCAGTACTCAAGGTGAGTTGGGCCTATAATTGGGGTTGAGTGTGACAGGGATCTGCCTTGTATGGGCCGATCGGCTTTTTGCAGACTCCCATTTTCTTATGTTCTTATGTTCTTATGTTAACTGTGTAAGTTGTATAGGGTAGCCTTAGATAAGATTAGGATGAAGGTGGGATTCCCATTGCTTGCTCTATCTTGCCAATAAGAGGTGTCAGACGTGAATGGTTGTCCAGAGCAATTGGTTTTAATTGCTGGCTGGCAAAGCTGTGCAAAGAGTTTTCATTACCATTCATAGACAACTGGAGCCTCTTACTACGGTAACGATAGCTTGTACGCAAGGGACGGGGTGCATTTAAGTAGGAAAGGGATAGGGATGCTAGGAAAGTTAGTTGATAGAGCAGTTGAGGTGGGTTTTTAAATTGGAAATGCCCATCAAAAGAAAACAAAATAAATTAGGTGATAGAAAAAATTGTCAGGAAAGGAAATTAGATGTTATTAATAACAGTGAAACAATAGGTGACAATGCAGTAATAGAAGTTAGTCATATAAATAGTGGTACAATATCTACCTTAGTACAAGATAATAACAACAGTCACTAGTCACTAGTCAGTGACAGGAGGAGGTTGTGTTAATCTGAGTTCCTGCCCGGACCACCTGCTCGTGACCCCAGTGACCATACGCACCTACCTGTGTTTGGATGCAGTGGCACTCGTGTATAATTATATAAAAGTGTTTTAGCTCAGTTTTAGCTGTTAGTTGACTTAATTGTTTTTGTTTTCTGTACTTAGTTGTTTGCTCCTCTCTTAAGCTTTGTGGGATCATGGCAGGTATGGAGTGCGAGTCCTTTACTGAACTGCATCATCTTATTCTCCAGGTAAGGGAAGAGATGGTTGTGGTGAAGGAAGAGGTCTTGGCTCTAAGGGAGGTTAATGTTAACTTCAGAGGGAAGTGGATTTGATTAAAGACGAACATCTAGCTTTCAAGAGGAAATTAAGTCGAGTAAGGGGAAAAGGGAGGAAGTTGATGACAAATTGTATTCATGGCAGGTTGTTAAAAATACGGGTGGGAAAGTCACACTCAAGAAGCAGGATAGTAGATAGGTATTGTGTGACAAAATTAATACATTCTCTCCTTTGCGAGACGAATGTGAGGGAAAAGATAGTCAGGATAAGGGAGGGTTAGACGAAGTGCCTGCCGCCAACTCAGCTCCTACCGCTGATGCTGTGCTACCTACCACCACATCCACCCCCACCACCACCACCACCAAGGATGCTTCTGCCACCACCAGGGGTTCTCCACTTGCAGCTGCTGGATCCTCCCGAGGGAAAGGTAAGTCTGTGTCCCGAGAAGGTAAGTCTGTGTCGATTGTGGGCGACTCCATGGTAAGACATTTAGTTAGGGCTAGCCCGCACTAAACTTAGGAAGGTTGTGTGTCTGCCTGGCCATGAAGTTGGGAGGGTTTTAGAGAAGATGGACCACATCTTGGAAGATAGTGGAGATAACCCCCATTATCTTTCTCAGTGCCGGGAGTAACGATGTTGGTAAGGGTAGAAGTGAGGAACTGCTGCAGCAGTATCGGGATGTGTTAGATAAGGTTAGGATGAAGGGAGGGATCCCTGTAGTATATTGTATCCTACCCAGAAGAGGAGTTCCCAAGGAATGGACATCCAGGGCGATTGGTATCAATTGCCGGTTGGAGAAATATTGCAAAGAAAAAGCAATACCATTCATTGATAACTGGGATACTTTCTATGGTAGAGATAGGATGTACGCAAGGGATGGAGTTCATCTTTCACGGTTAGGGGTTTCCACATTAGCTAGTTCTTTAGACAGGGTGGTTGTGGGGTTTTGAACAGAAATATTGAGTGTAAAAGAGAGGTTAAATGGAATTTTATTAGCGTCAGGCGAAAGCGATAAGGATATTCAGTCTCATGCTAAAATATATGACAATATTGCTAATGATAGTAGTGATGGTGCAACGGAAGAATGAAATGTAGTTAGAAATAAAGGTAAATTAGGTATAAATAATGGAAGTAAATTGAGAGTATATTACACAAACTATAGGATTCTGATGTAACAAAATGAACTAACTTAGAGCCCTTGTTATCAAAGAAAATATAGACATAATAGCACTAACTGATACATGGATTAATACAGAAACCAGGCATTTTTTAGCAGAATTTGATGTACCAGAATATAGTTTGTTTAAATATGACCGAACAAGTAGGAGGGGCGGCGATATAACAGTGTTTGTCAGGAGTCCATTAATTTAAAAAGCTGTATTAAATCAGATAGTAGATTAAATAAGGATAATGAAAGTGTTTGGGTAGAGGTTAACGAAGATAGTGAGACCATAGTTATTGGAGTTATGTATAGACCGCCAAATATGAGTAGAAATTACGGTACATCATTATGGGAGGAAATTAAAATGGAATCAAGGTTTAGCAATGTGTGCATTATGGGGAATTTTAATTTTCCGAATATAGACTGTTAGCATCAAATAGGCGACTCTGATTCTGAAGAGTTTATTGAGGTAATACAAGATAGTTTTTTATCTCAATTCACAGATACGCCGACTAGAGGTAATAATATTCTCAATTTAGTTTTCAGTAACAATGAACATATGATAAATAATGAAGAGATTGGGGACCACCGAGAAAATAGCGACCACAATTCTGTGTACATTAATATACAATGGAATGGTAATACCAGAGAGAATACAACATTAATACCTGACTTTCAGAAAAGCCAATTATGGAGGGTTAAGAGAGCCCTATTAGCGGACCCTATGGTCAAACAATTTAGTCTGATCCAGGTGTCCAAATGAGTGTATCCCTTCTCAGGCACCTGTTATCTTAAGTCAGGAAGAGACGTCAACCTTGGTAGATACATACGATAATTTTATCAAGTAAGTCAGTATTCAATGCGCAAAATAAATATAGTCCCCAAAAGAAAATTTAGATCAACACAGAACCAACCCAAATGGATGAATAATAGACTATTAGATCTTCTAGGACAAAAGAGAGGAATATATAGAAAAATTAGGAAAGGCGAAATTCACCTACTTGCTTACTATCAGAATCTATCAAGACAGGTAAAAACGTATATTAGGAAAGAAAAAATAAATTATGAAATTAAGGTTGCCAATGACTCAAAAAATAATCCTAAAGCTTTTTACCAACTATATAAATGCAAGGTTAGATGTAATTGGTCCCCTTAAAACTTCGATAGGAGAAATTACAGAAAATGATTTAGAAATGTGCAGTACATTAAATAGTCAATTTCTTTCCGTTTTCACAAATGAAAATTTGGCACAGTTTCCAGAAGTTCGTAAGGTATATAGCGATAGTATAGAAAATAGGTTAAGTACGGTTACTATAAGTAGAAATTATGTGCTTAAGGAAATTGACAGACTGAAACCTCATAAATCGCCTGGTCCTGATGAGGTATATGCTAGAGTATTAAAAGAATGCAGAGATGAGTTTAAGTTACCCATTAACATTTCTTTTTAACAAGTCATTAGAAACAGGTATAGTTCCAGAAGCTGGGAAGCTTGCAAATGTAGTTCCGATCTTCAAAAAAGGTGATAAATCAATAGCATCCAATTACCGTCCCATTAGTCTCACTTCAATCATAGGAAAGCTACTAGAGTCAATTATTGCTAGGAAAATGAGAAACCACTTAGAAACATTTAACTTAATCAATTCTTCTCAGCATGGATTCACTCAGGGACGTTCTTGCCTTACTAATTTGCTTAGCTTTTTCTCAGAGCTATATGAAGCAGTAGATAATGACAAGTCATATGATATTATATATTTAGATTTCAGTAAAGCTTTCGACAGAGTCCCTCATGAGAGATTGATGAGAAAGGTTGAGGCACATGGAATAGGTGGCCGGGGCGTTGTTAGGATGGATTAGGTCATGGCTAACTGGTAGGAAGCAGAGAGTCAGCATAAATGTTACCAAGTCAGAATGGGGAGCAGTCAAAAGTGGTGTCCCCCAGGGATCTGTATTAGGTCCTCTGTTGTTTATTATATACATAAATGACCTTGATTTAGGTATAACTAGTAGGATAAGTAAATTTGCAGACGATACCAAAATGGGGAGAAAAATTGATTCAGATAGAGATATAGAGTGTCTGCAAAGGGATCTAGATACCTTACACGAATGGTCAGTAAATTGGCAGATGAAGTTTAACATTGACAAATGCAAGGTATTAAAGATAGGGAAGATGCATAAAAATGTTAAATAATTATAAACTAGCTAATATGGAATTAGAAAACTCAGACTGTGAGAAAGATCTAGGTGTGTTTGTTAGCAATGATTTGAAGCCTAGAAAACAATGTATAAGTGTTCGTAACAAGGCAAACAGGATTCTCGGGTTCATATCTAGGAGTGTGAGTAACAGAACTGCTGATATTATCTTAAAACTTTACTTGTCATTAGTGAGACCCCATATGGATTATGCTGTTCAATTTTGGTGTCCTTATTACAGAATGGACATAGATTCATTGGAGAGAGTACAACGTAGAATGACAAAAATTATCCATAATATTAGAAATCTTCCATATAAGAACATAAGAACATAAGAAAATGGGAGTCTGCAGAAAGCCGATTGGCCCACACAAGGCAGATCCCTGTCACACCCATCCCAAATTATAAGCCCAGCTTAAAAACACCATTAGGACTTACCTCACCGAAACGGTCAGAGGTCAGAAAAACGGGGATCTGCAGATCCCCACACCTGGGCCACACCTGACAGATCACCCTCACACCCGCCCATCTCGTCCATATGCCTATCTAATTGTATCTTAAAGCTCCCTATCGTTCTTGATCCCACTATAGCACTTGGTAGCCTATTCCACCTATCTACAACTCTGTTTCCAAACCAATATTTGCCTATATCTTTCTTGAAACGAAATTTATCGAATTTGAAACCATTTGTTCGAGTTCTTTCGCTATCACTGAGCTTTAGTACATTTTTCATGTCCCCTTTATTAATCCCACTAACCCACTTGAATACCTCTATCATGTCCCCTCTAACTCTGCGTCTCTCTAACGATGTAAGCCTAATTTCTTCAACCTTTCTTTATACGGAAGATTTCTAATATTATGGATCATTTTTGTCATTCTACGTTGTACTCTCTCCAATGAATCTATGTCCATTCTGTAATAAGGACACCAAATTTGAACAGCATAATCCATATGGGGTCTCACTAATGACAAGTAAAGTTTTAAGATAACATCAGCAGTTCTGTTACTCATACTCCTAGAGATGAACCCGAGAATCCTGTTTGCCTTGTTTCGAACGCTTATACACTGTTTCTAGGCTTCAAATCATTGCTAACAAACACACCTAGATCTTTCTCACAATTCGAGTTTTCTAATTCCATATTAGCTAGTTTATATTTAACATTTTTATGCATCTTCCCTATCTTTAATACCTTGCATTTGTCAATGTTGAACTTCATCTGCCAATTTACTGACCATTCGTGTAAGGTATCTAGATCCCTTTGGAGGCACTCTATATCTCTATCTGAATCAATTGTTCTCCCCATTTTGGTATCGTCTGCAAATTTACTTATCCTACTAGTTATACCTAAAATCAAGGTCATTTATGTATATAACAAACAACAGAGGACCTAATACAGATCCCTGGGGGACACCACTTTTTGACTGCTCCCCATTCTGACTTCGTACCATTTATGCTGACTCTCTGCTTCCTACCAATTAGCCATGAAGTAATCCATCCCAACAACGCCCCACCTATTCCATGGCCTCAACCTTTCTCATCAATCTCTCATGGGGGACTCTGTCGAAAGCTTTACTGAAATCTAAATATATTATATCATATTACTTGTCATTATCTACTGCTTCATATACCTCTGAGAAAAAACTAAGCAAATTAGTAATTAGTAATTATTAGTCCCTGAGTGAATCCATGCTGAGAAGAATTTATTAAATTAAATGTATCTAAGTGGTTTCTAATTTTCCTAGCAATAATTGACTCTAGTAGCTTTCCTATGATTGATGTAAGACTAATGGGACGGTAATTGGATGCTATTGATTTGTCACCTTTTTTGAAGATCGGAACTACGTTTGCAAGCTTCCAAGCTTCTGGAACTATACCTGTCTCTAATGACTTGTTAAATAGAAATGTTAATGGGTAACTTAACTCATCCCTACATTCTTTTAATACTCTAGCATATACCTCATCAGGACCAGGCGATTTATGAGGTTTCAGTCTGTCAATTTCCTTAAGCACATCATTTCTACTTATAGTAACCTTACTTAACCTATTTTCTAGCTATCGCTATATACCTTACGGACTTCTGGACACTGTGCCAAATTTTCATTAGTTAAAACGGAAAGAAATTGACTATTTAATGTACTGCAAATTTCTAAATAATTTTCTGTCATTTCTCCTATCAAAGTTTTAAGGGGACCAATTACATCTCTAACCTTGGATTTATATAGTTGGTAAAAAGCTTTAGGATTATTTTTTGAGTCATTGGCAACCTTAATTTCATAATTTCTGTTTGCTTTACTAATATCCTTTTTTACCTGTCTTGATCGATTCTGATAGTAAGTAAGTAGGTGAATTTCGCCTTTCCTAATTTTTCTATATATTCCTCTCTTTTGTCCTAGAAGATCTAATAGTCTATTATTCATCCATTTTGGGTTGGTTCTGTGTTGATCTAAATTTTATTTTGGGGATGTATTTATTTTGTGCATTGAATACTGACTCGATAAAATTATCGTATGTATCTACCAAGGTTGACGTCTCTTCCTGACTTAAGATAACAGGTGCCTGAGAAGGGATACACTCATTTGGACACCTGGATCGACTAAATTGTTTGACCATAGGGTCCGCTAATAGGGCTCTTCTTAACCCTCCATAATTGGCTTTTCTGAAGTCAGGTATTAATGTTGTATTCTCTCTGGTATTACCTTTCCATTGTATATTAAAATACACAGAATTGTGGTCACTATTTCCTAGGTGGTCCCCTATCTCTACATTATTTATCATATGTTCATTGTTACTGAAAACTAAATCGAGAATATTATTACCTCTAGTCGGCGTATCTATGAATTGAAATAAAAAACTATCTTGTACTACCTCAATAAACTCCTCAGAATCAGAGTCGCCTATTTGATGCTGCCAATCTATATTCGGAAAATTAAAATCCCCCATAATGCACACATTGCTAAACCTTGATGCCATTTTAATTTCCTCCCATAATGACGTTCCGTCATTTCTACTCGTATTTGGCGGTCTATACATAACCCCAATAACTATGGTCTCACTACCTTCGTTACCCTCTACCCAAACACTTTCATTATCGTTATTTAATCTAATACCTGATTTAATACAGCTTTTTAATGTACTCCTGACAAAAACTGCTATACCGCCACCCCTCCTACTTGTTCGGTCATATTTAAACAAACTATATCCTGGTATATCAAATTCTGCTAAAAAATGCCTGGTTTCTGTATTAATCCACGTTTCAGTTAGCGCTATTATGTCTATATTTTCTTTGATAACAAGGGCTCTAAGTTAGTTCATTTTGTTACATAGACTCCTACAGTTTGTGTAATATACTCTCAATACAGCTTCTCTTCAACCTTGGTGGTGGTGGTGGGGGTGGTGGTGGTAGGTAGCACAGCGTCAGCGGTTGGAGCTGAGTTGGCGGCAGGCACTTCGTCTAACCCTCCCTTATCCTGACTATCTTTTCCCTCACATTCGTCTCGCAAAGGAGAGAATGTATTTGTCACACTCATACCTATTCTACTATCCTGCTTCTTGAGTGTGACTTTCCCACCCGTATTTTTAACAACCTGCCATGAATAAAAAATTTCATCAACTTCCTCCCTTTTCCCCTTACTCTACTTTATTTCCTCTTGGCTAAGCTTGAAAGCTAGATTTTCGTCTTTAATCAAATCCACTTCCCTCTGAAGTTTAACATTAACCTCCCTTAGAGCCAAGACCTCTTCCTTCACCACAACCATCTCTTCCCTTACCTGGAGAATAAGATGATGCAGATCAGTTAGAGACTCGCACTCCATACCTGCCATGATCCCAATAAGCTTTGCGATGAGCAAGAAACTAAGTACAGAAAAACAAAAACAAGTAAACTAACAGCTAAAAACTGAGCGATAACACTTTTATATAACACGAGTGCACTGCCCCCAAACACAGGTAGGTGTAATGGTCACTAAAGGTCACTGGTAAGTGGTCCGGGCAGGAGCTCAGATTAACACAACCTTCTCCTGTCACTGAATGAACTGAACTGAGAAAGCTTGAAGAAATTAGGCTTTCATTCGTTAGAGAGACGCAGAGTTAGAGGTGACATGATAGACGTATTCAAGTGGGTTAGTGGAATTAATAAAGGAGACATGAAAAATGTACTAAAGCTCAGTGATAGCGAAACAACTCGTACAAATGGTTTCAAATTAGATAAATTTAGTTTCAGAAAAGATATAGGCAAATATTGGTTTGGTAACAGAGTTGTAGATGGGTGGAATAGGCTACCAGGTGATATAGTGGGATCAAGAACGATAGGGAGCTTTAAGATAAAATTAGATAGGCATATGGACGAGATGGGTTGGGTGTGAGGGGGATCTACCAGGTGTGGGCCAATCGGCGCTCAGCAGACCCCCGTAATCTTGTGTTAATCTCTGACCGTTTTGGTGGGGTCAGTACTCAAGGTATTATAGTCAACCTCAACTGAAATGAGCTCCAAGGAGGTCAAGGTCGCCCTATGCGGTGTTGCCACATTTCTACTAAAACAAACCTTTTAGAAAACGGGAAACCAAGCAACGTTCTCTTATAATCACATTTAGAAGGGAAACTTGAAATAAATGTACAAGAAATTTTTATGTCTGGAAGGGTTATTGATATTCTTGTATAAAAGTTACAGAAACGAAATAATAGGTAGGCTATATTTGTATATAATTACATGAATAGACTTTTTATATAATTACATGATTAGACTTTCCATTAACCCCTTCTTTACCGGCATTATTATGTCACGATTTTCGTAGGCGTTGCATATCTTGTAAAAATGTTGAACGGGCCGCAAGCACGTCGCTTCTTTCCATGAGAAATTGGCGCCCATTAACCTTGGCAAATTTGAAGCCAATTTTCAACACAACTCTGCGAAGAGACTCAGGGCTACCAGTGTAGTTGATCTTTTCTCTGATCTCTTCCATGATTTTGTATATTGTAGGGATTTCATTCCTCTGGTAGAATTCCAAGATTGTTCTCCTTACACACATATATCGAAATCATCAAAATTTGTTACTGTTTGAGGACGATTTTTTGTTGGTGAGGAGAATATGGGCTTCTCAGGTTCCTTCTCAGTATCACCAATTTTGTTTAATTTGGAGCAAATTCGCTTCACTGTTGATTCACTCACGTTGGTAGCTTGGGCTGTACGAACAACAGCTTTTGAGGGATCTACCATAGGTCCTCTGTTTCCCTTCTCTCGTTGAAAATACCTATTTACATTGTACAGCATCTCCCTTGCCTGGCTATGAAGATGAGAGTAACTTTTTGCGAGTTTTTCCTTCCCATGGTGGTCGCGCTATGAATGAGGGTTAGTGACCGTCTGACCTGGGTGATGTTGTTGTCGTTGTTTGAGGCCCTTTAAAGCGTTGCCATTACTCGTATCCAGCTCTCTCTCTCTCTCTCTCTCTCTTTTGATGGGATTACATTGTTCTATATTGCATTTTGGAGATTGTGTATGTTTGTGTGTGTATCTGTAGGGTGTGTGTGAGTGCATGCGTAGCCAACAGAACCGCATTGACATTACTTGGCAACGTCGCATATCGTACCACTCCTTAAATCTATTTATAGCTGTCCCCAGAAAAATGGCAGCATGTTCTAAATAGCGTGCCATATGTTGTATAAATTCCTTCTATATATCCTTAAAATGATATGTTTCTTAACACCACATAACCATTAAAAATTGTAATATAATATATAGTCATAAAAGCTAAAATTAATTTGTTAATAGCCTGAAAAACTAACATTTGTTGTTAAAGCTTTGAATATTTGACAACACCGCACAGGGCGAGGGAAACCACCTTGTAGCTCATTTCATAGGAGGATGACTATTTTTTTATTATAATGAGATGGGTCTATAATTTGGCCTTGTAATTAGGGTTGGGTGTGACAGGGACAGCCTTGTATGGGCCGATCGGCTTTTTGCAGACTCCCATTTTCTTATGTTCTTATGTTCTTATGTTAACAGTCAAATAGATCCTAATAGAAGAAAAGAAGGTCCACCAGACACCAGTAAAAGAAATACATTGAGATTATATTACACAAACTGTAGGAGTTTATGTAATAAAATGGACGAACTTAGAGCACTTGTTAGCAATGAAAATATAGACATAATAGCGCTTGCTGAAACATGCATTAATACAGAATCCAAGCATTTTTTAGCAGAATTTGATTATACCAGGATATAGTTTGTTTAAATATGACCGAACAAGTAGGAGGGGTGGCGGTATAGATGTGTTTTGTCAGGAGTTCATTAAAATGCTGTACTAAATCAGGTATTAGGCTAAATAAGATAACGAAAGTGTTTGGGTAGAGGTTAGCGAAGGTAGCGAGACCATAGTTATTGGAGTAATTTATAGACCACCAAATATCAGTAGAAATGGAGGTAAATCTTTATGGCAGGAAGTGAAAATAGCATCAATGTTTAGCAATGTGTGCATTATGGGGGATTTTAATTTTCCGAAGATAGATTGGCAGCATTAGATCGGCGACTCAGATTCTGAGGAGTTTATTGAGGGGTACAAGATAGTTTTTTATTTCAATTCATTGACTCGCCGACTAGAGGTAATAATATCCTTGATTTAGTTCTCAGTAATAATGAAGATATGATAAATAATGTTGAGATAGGGGACCAACTAGGAAATAGTGATCACAAATCTATTTATTTTAATATACAATGGACAGGAAATGCTAAAGAGAATCCGTCACTTATCCCAGATTTCAGAAAAGCCGATTATGGTAGGATAAGAAGAGCCTTAAGGGTGGACCCTATTGTTTAACAATTAAGTCAGGATAAGCCAGAGTTAAGGTTGACAGCTACATATGAACAGTTTATTCCTTCACTTCACAATGCACAAAATAAATATATCCCCAAAAGAAGATTTCGATCGATACAGAACCAACCAAAATGGATGAATAATAAACTAATAGATCTTATAGGAAAAAGGAAAGGAATATATAGAAAAATTAAGAAAGGCGAAACTCACCTACTTATTTACTATCAGACTCTATCAAGACAGGTCAAAAAGGAAATTAGGATACAATTCCATGTGTTCAACTGTATTATCTCTCTCTCTCTCTCTCTCTCTGAGAGAGAGAGAGAGAGAGAGAGCAAATGCTGTACAATTCTATACTGGGGAGCCAGTAAAGTATTCATAATATATAGTGACTTTAAAAAGCGCAGATCAGTAGAATCAGTGTTCATAAATAAGTATAATCGTTTTAAGTGAAGCTAAGGAACGTACCAGTTAGACTTTATCATGGGGGTTAGTGTTGAAATATCTCCCTGTATCTGTTCTTCTAGATCTACAGGTGTGCATAGGAGCATTGTATAGGAGGGCGGGGGAAGGGTTTGGGGCAGAGGTTACTAATCCTCTTAGAGGATGCCGACCTGACACCCAGACCTATTGTCATAAATAGTTTTCTCCAATGTCAAACTGTTTGCATATTATTATTATATTAGGACACTTTCAATTTTTCTATCTATATTTATTTTGTATAGTATTTATTTTGTTCAAAAGTTGTACTGTAGGGCGACAACCATAGCGGGCATACAGCCATAGCGGGCATAGCTTTTACATATCGTCCAGTGTTTTTCTTTGTATATAATCTACATTGTTGTTGTTTTCAATGGTGAATTTGTAAAGCCTTTATACATTATATGTATAGTATATGTTGAACATCAGGGTTGACGTATCGGATACAATATACTGTACACTACACAATGAGGTCATCAACCATTATGAAATATAATTATCTACAGAAAATGGATATATTCTCCATAAGGCTCTTTTCCCATTCATAACGCATTTTGTGGGTTTTACCACCTCATGGTGTAGTGGATATATCGCAGCCCCGATGGCCTAGTGCAAAACCTGGGAAGGGATGTACAGTATATGTATATGTATATTCATGAACCATATTCATTGGTTATTTTATGTATAATATATAATCATATCTAGTACGGATTGTACAAACAGAGAGATTTGCTCTCTTGCCTTACTAATTTGCTTAGTTTTTTCTCAGAGGTATATGAAGCAGTAGATAATGACAAGTCATATGATATTATATATTTAGATTTCAGTAAAGCTTTCGACAGAGTCCCTCATGAGAGATTGATGAGAAAGGTTGAGGCACATACAAGATTTTGTAAACATTGGAATGGAAACTTTTATTCCTCATCAAAAGTACAGTAAAGATCTAATTCACCTAAATGGTTTGACCATAATTGTGCTAGAGTAACTGAACAAAAAGCAATAGCCTACAATGCATACACAAGATCAAAAACACATGAAGCCTTTAATTACTTTAGAAACATCAGAAATCATGCCAAAACTGTATTAAACCTAACTAAATCAAACTTTCTCCATAAGCAGGCAAATAAACTTCTAAATAATCCAAATGATAACAAAATATTTTGGTCTACTCTTAACTCATTCAAATCCAACTTCACTACTGCTTCATCCATTCCACCATTAAAATCTCCGACTGACAATCTTGTAAGTGACCCACGAGGTAAAGCTAACCTTCTTGCGGATATTTTCTCCACCAACTCAACCTTAGATGAAATAAATCAAGATGTCCCTGTACTTAATTTTAATTCGCCTGAAATTCCCTCACTTAAGATCCACACCAGACATGTCAAAACTATTTTGCAGAATCTCTCAGTAGATAAGGCTCCAGGTCCAGATGAAATTCCTCCAATAGTACTTAAGAATTGCTCCTTGGTGCTCGCTCCTGTATTGGCAAAATTGTTCCGTCTGTGTAATCATACCTCATGCTTCCCAGTACCCTGGAAAGAAGCAAACATCCATCCAGTTCCTAAAAAAGGTGCCTCTTCAGATCCATCAAACTACAGACCAATAGCTATAACTTCCACTCTTGGCAAAGTCTTTGAAATTATATTAAATAATCACATAATTAAGCATCTGGAGAATAATAAATTAATCAGTGATAGGCAATATGGTTTTAGACGATGTCGATCAACTGCAGACATTCTTTGCCTTCTTACGCATCAAATTAACCAAGCTACAGACCAACATGGTGAAACACATACAATAGCACTGGATATATCAAAGGCATGTGATAGAGTCTGGCATCAATCCTTATTGTCGAAGATGTCACACTACGGCCTTGCATCATTAGTTCCACTAATTTCTTCTTATCTTCATAACAGAAAAATATGTGTAATGGTAGATGGCCTTTATTCTCAATTTCACTCAATAAATGCTGGTGTTCCCCAGGGATCAGTTTTGGCCCCAACTCTGTTCCTCATTCATATCAATGATCTCATATCTACCAATCATAATCCAATACATTCCTACGCAGATGACTCAACACTCCACAGTTCCTTCACATTTACCAATTCTTTCACCCAACCCGATCTTATAAATTCAAAAATAAACACTGCAATTTCTCTGAACCAGGACCTTTCTAGAATTAATGAATGGGGACAAGAGAATCTAGTTTCCTTTAATGCACAGAAAACCAAGTACATTCAATTTTCTAACCGACAGAATCTCACTGACTCCCATATATTTTTTAATGATGTAAATATTCCCACTTCCCCTAGTATTGACATCCTCGGTGTAACATTAACTACTAACTTGAGCTGGACACATTATGTTAGAAGCATTGCTAAGAATGCCTCTAAAAAACTGGGACTCCTGTACAGAGTTCGAGAATTCTTCACTGACGAGCAGTTGGCCGTAATATATAAAAGTCATGTGCGTTCTCAGATGGATTACTGTTCACCTCTGTGGGGTGGAAGTGGAGTGGTTGCATTGAGGCAGTTGGACAAAATTCAAAATAAATCTATTAGATTAATCAATAATCCTGCAATCACACAGGATCTTCCTACATTATCCATACGAAAAACGTTGCATCCCTTGCATTATTCTACAGATATTTTCACAGCAATTATTCCGAGGAACTTGCTTCAATTGTGCCGCCTCTCCACATCTTTCCCCGTAGAACTAGGGCAGCTGAGAGCGCCCATGAATTTACACTTTCTCCTCCACAATGCAGAACTTCTGCTTATCAGAATTAATTTATCCCCAGAGCTACTACTCTTTGGAATTCACTTTCCTCGAATTGCTTTCCACAAACTTACAATCTACAAATGTTTAAATCCAGTTGTTACAAACATTTTATGAATGGAGGATGCCTTTAGGCACATGGACCTTTTTGTTTTATCTGTGTTTTTCCTTCCTCCGTTCATTGTCTCTTAAAAAAAAAAAAAATGGGGCGTTGTTAGGATGGATTAGGTCATGGCTAATTGGTAGGAAGCAGAGAGTCAGCATAAATGGTACTAAGTCAGAATGGGGATCAGTCAAGAGTGGTGTCCCCCATGGATCTGTATTAGGTCCTCTGTTGTTTATTATATACATAAATGACCTTGATTTAGGTATAACTAGTAGGATAAGTAAATGTGCAGACGATACCAAAATGGGGAGAAAAATTGATTCAGTTAGAGATATAGAGTGTCTGCAAAAGGATCTAGATACCTTACACGAATGGTCAGTAAAATGGCAGATGAAGTTTAACATTGACAAATGCAAGGTATTAAAGATAGGGAAGATGCATACAAATGTTAAATATAAACTAGCTAATATGGAATTAGAAAACTCAGACTGTGAGAAAGATCTAGGTGTGTTTGTTAGCAATGATTTGAAACCTAGAAAACAATGTATAAGCGTTCGTAACAAGGCAAACAGGATTCTCGGGTTCATATCTACAGTAGGAGTGTGAGTAACAGAACTGCTGATGTTATCTTAAAACTTTACTTGTCATTAGTGAGACCCCATATGGATTATGCTGTTCAATTTTGGTGTCCTTATTACAGAATGGACATAGATTCATTGGAGAGAGTACAACGTAGAATGCAAAAATGATCCATAATATTAGAAATCTTCCGTATGAAGAAAGGTTGAAGAAATTAGGCTTACATTCGTTAGAGACACAGAGTTAGAGGGGATATGATAGAGGTGTTCAATTGGGTTAGTGGGATTAATAAAGGGGACATGAAAAATGTACTACAGCTCAGTGATAGTGAAAGAACTAATGGGTTCAAATTAGATAAATTTCGTTTCAGAAAAGATATAGGCAAATATTGGTTTGGTAACAGAGTTGTAGATAGGTGGAATAGGCTACCGAGTGACATGGTAGGATCGAGAACAATGGGGAGCTTTAAGATAAAATTAGATAGGCATATGGGCGAGATGGGTTGGGTTTGAGGGGGTTCTGCCGGGTGTGGGCCAATCGGCGATCTGTAGATCCCCGTAATCTTGTTACGTTTTTGTGGGGTCGGTCCCCAGGGTACTGGCGAGTTTGGCCTATAATTAATTAGGCCTTGTAATTGGGGTTGGGTGTGACAGGGATCTGCGTTGTGTGGGCCGATCGGCTTTCTGCAGACTCCCATTTTCTTATGTTCTTATGAAAGATGTACTAAAGTTCAGTGATTGCGAAAGAACTGGATCAAATGATTTCAAATTAGACACATTTCGATTCAGAAAATAATATAAGCAAATATTGGTATGGTAACATAGTTGTAGATAGGTGGAATAGGCTACCAAGTACTATTATGGGATCAAGAACGATAGAGAGCATTAAGATAAAATTATATAGGCATATGGACAAGATGGGTTGGGTATGAAGGGGATCTGCCGGGTGTGGACCAATCGACGCTCTGCAGACCCCCGTTTTCTTTGCTTATGTTGACCTCTGACCGTGAAGGTGAGATCGGTCCTCATGGTGTTAGTGAGTTGGGCCTATAATTAGGCCATAGAATTAGGGATGGGTGTGGCCTTGTGTGGCCAATCGGCTTTCTACAGACTCACATTTTCTTATGTTCTTCTGTTTCTTAGCAATGATCTGAAGCCTAGAAAACAAGGCAAACAGGATTATCGAATTCATCTTTCGGAATGTGAGTAACAGAACTGCTGACGTTATCTTGAAATGTTACTTTGTGAGACCTCATAATTATGGATTGTGCCGTTCATATATGGTGCCCTTATTATAGAATGTAGGTAAACTTTCTAGAGGTAATCCACGTATTATGACAACAATTATCCACAATATTTGATATTTATCGTATGAGAAGAGGTTAAAACCCTCGGCTTACATTCATTAGAAAGATGATAATGTAGAGTAGATAATTATGATAGAGGTGTTTAAGCGAGCTGAGAGCATAAACTCAAGCGACAGTAAATTATAAAAGATGAATTATTGCGAAATAGCCCTTACAAATGGTTTTCTAACTACATAACATCTGTTTTTTGCTTTGGAAATAGGGTTGTGAATAATGTAGAATAGATAGCCTAGTACTTTAATCAGTTAAGAAACGATGGAAAGTGTCAAACGTAATTATGGATGATATTGGTTAGGTGTGAAAGGGACCTGCTTAGTGTGGGCCAGTAGACTCTCTGGAGATTTCCGTGTTCATGTCCATACAAGTCGTCTTTATTATATACGACTATTATGTACAAGTTATATAGTTTTGAGTAAGTTATTCATACAATGTAGGGCTACAGCCATATCGTCTAAGAAAACATTGATAATATAATAAAGACCTCTATTGGTTCTTGGATTATTGACAGAATAATTGTTTCCGCTACATGCAGGTGACAAACAGGTGAGCCTGGTACAAAGGTTGTTGAGGATATACCACAAATGGTTAAATATTTTACTCACACATAACAGTATAGGAATAATGAAAAACGTCATGCTGGTCTTTAAACTATAAAGAAACCTTTGCTGAATTAAATCTAGTCACACCTTCACAGAATATAATTAGGTTACCTGAATATGTTGGCACCTATATACAGTGTGTTACAGTCATATGAACCAAAGATAATTTATATATATATATATAATTATATATACCGTATATATATATATATATACCGGTATATATATTTATAAGAACATAAGAAACGGGAGTCTGCAGAGAACCGATTGGCCCACACAAGGCAGATCCCTTTCGAACCCAACCTCCTGGAGGGGGTTGGGCTGGTGGAATGAGGGGGGGGGGGGGGGGGGGCGGGGAGGGTCGTCAAATATTAACCAAACGCACTACTTGAAAATACTTTCTAAATGTTTACCAAATACAAACAGTTCAATTGGTTTGCTAGAACGGTATTTCTATAGAACATAAACCAACTTTCTTGTGTTATATCTAAAGGTGTGGGGTTGAATGCAAATGTCAATAATTGTATAAGCAAAGTAATTGATTTGCCAGGAAAAAGGAGAGAGAGTTACAAGGAATAGTTAGAATCTCAGAGACCTTGTGGTCCATTCCGAGGAGATACTGCAAGTGGAAGAAGGTAGACCGTTTAGTTCACTACACTCATTACAGTGTGTAAAGTACTATCTACTATCTTCTTGAACTGCTCTACTGAAGAACTGCTTACAATTTCTGAGAGAAGTTTGTTCCAGGTAGGACAGATCTTATGTGAAAAAGTTTTCACAATTACTAGCTCTAAACCTCTTCAAGTATAACTTCCAGCCATGGTTGAGTATTGTTTTCATAATGAAGCTATACATTTTGATATATAAATATATACAGTATATACAGTATATATATATATATATATATATAGAGAGAGAGAGAGAGAGAGAGGGAGGGGAGAGATATGTAGATAGATAGATAAAGAAAGAAAGAGAGAGAGAGAGAGAGAGCGAGAGAGAGAGATACTATAGGTAAGTAATAATTGAGAACAAAAGAATATGACAAGTGAGTGCTAACTCTGCCTCCATCCCTAATTAATGGCAGAACATTTTTAGCCCATGACCTCAGGTCACAGATGTGGGACTATCTCTCTCTCTCTCTCTCTCATGAAACGTAGTGATACTATACCTTTTTGCTAAAGTATTTATGCAATGTATATGTTTGGTGATTAAACCATCAACTGGCATATATACAGGATTACAGGTATATATATATTTTTTTTATAAATGCAGTATTTCATATTACGATTAGATATATATCAGTACGTTTTTCATTTTTTTTTTTATTATCTAAGACCGTGTAAATATATACAGTTCAATAGATCACAAAACAAATGTTAATCTGAGTTGTGTATTGAACCAAAATATACTGTGTATCTTGGGATTGAACCAGTGCGAACCCTGGTGGCTGGCCTCAACCAGTCACTATAGTCCAGCAGATTTTAACAGGCAGTTTTGGGCGTGGTCAGCTCTGCCTACACTGATGCCGGCTGTCCACTTGACCCTTTCCGTACGACAACCTTTCCAAATTACTCTCGCTACCTCCCCCGGTCGCATAATTACCAAGTCAAGACTAGTAGGTGCCATAGGGTAAATTAGGACCAATCACAGCTCGAGTTTACCCTAGGATGACTATTACCAAGTCACAAAACTAACTTCAACCATGCATATAACCCTGGACAGCCAACATTATAGAACTAATTCATGAAAATATAACTACGAAAAAAATAGGAAATTCTTATAATAATGCCCTCGGTACTTTAAATTATGCAAATAAATATATCCCATTATGTTTTACGATAGTAAGAGTTTAAAGCGTATCTGGCAAACAGTGTTTAGTCCCAGTATAGCGATCATTCGGCATTCAGTGTATTCGCCTTAATACTATATATCCTAGTATAATAGATACCTATTACTATTTCAATATAATACAACCATAGACAATGCCATTACATATAATTTGAATATGATATAAAGTTCTCGACTATTATGTTAAGCATGAACAGTCATGACAGAACCGAAATATTATCTATTGACTTTAGTGCACAGCGAAGGTTTTGGTTCTAATGTTATGACTCCTGACTTGTCAATGGGTTCATTTGGCTTAAATAATCATTATAATTTATTCCAAATATAAAAATATAATAGACCTACACTTGAATAAGTCAATTCTACATATAATTTAGTCCATAACACTATTTACGATACATATAAGGTAGGTTAAGTATGGATTATTGTTACAGTTCTGTAGTTCGAAATTCATTGTATTGATTGATTGATTGACTATATTTATTAAGAGTTAGGGCCTACATACGCCCTGATAGGGACAGAAAGTCGGCATATTTGTTAAAAGCACCCCAATACAGCATGATCACTCCCACAGGGATAACCCATGGGATAACCTACACAATTTTAGCAAAGTTATTTCCATCAGGGTCCCTGTTGTGAGGTAAGAATGAGAAGTCTACAAGGGAGTCGAACAAACTACAGTAGAAAGTGAAACTCCACCACATTGTAGACCCCCTGTACCATCTCAATGAAAGATCTAATAATACATATCCTAGTAATAGCCTACCAAGACAAATACCGTACAACAATTAATTTCTTAAAATATAGTAGTAGGCTATACAAAATCAGTTATTGCTACATGCAGAAATATTATTTGGTGGCCTATTACATGTTGCAAAGAATATTTTATGGCCTATTACATGTTGCGAAGAACATTTTATGGCCTATTAGCCTACATGTTGCGAAGTATATTTTGTGGCTTATTAGATGTTGTGATGTATATTTATGGCCTATTGCATGTTGCGAAGTATATTGTGTGGCCTATTACATGTTGCGAAGTATATTTTGTGGCCTATTACATGTTGCAAAGTATATTTATGGCCTATTACATGTTGCAAAGTATATTTTGTGGCCTATTAGATGTTGCGAAGTATATTTATGGCCTATTACATGTTGCGAAGTATATTTTGTGGCCTATTACATGTTGCGAAGTATATTCTATGGCCTATTACATGTTGCGAGGTATATTTTGTGGCCTATTACATGTTGCAAAGTATATTTATGGCCTATTACATGTTGCGAAGTATATTTTGTGGCCTATTACATGTTGCGAAGTATATTTTGTGACCAATTACATGTTGCAAAGTATATTTTGTGGCCTATTACATGCTGCGAAGAATATTTTTTGGCCTATTACATGTTCCGAATAATATTTGTTGGCTTAACACATGCCGTGAAGAATATTTGGTGGCTTAACACATGCTGTTAACAGTATTTGGGAGTTAGGCCACCTAGAGTTATTAACGGCATGTGTTAGGCCACCAAAAGTTATTCACAGCATGGGTTAGGCCACTATATATTCTTCACAGCATGTGTTAGGCCACCATATATTATTTATGGCATATATTAGGCCACCATATAATATTCGCGGCATGTGTTAGGCTACCAAATATTCTTTGCAGCACGTAATAGGCCATAGATATTCTTCGCGGCATATAATAGGCCAAAACAAATTATGCGCAGCATGCAATAGGCCATAAATATTCTTCGCGGCATATGATAGGCCAAAAAATATTATGCGCAGCATGTAATAGGCCACAAAATATTCTTCGCAACATGTAATAGGCCACAAAATATACTTCACAACATGTAATAGGCCATAAAATGTTCTTCGCAACATGTAATAGGCCACAAAATATATTTCGCAACATGTAATAGGCCACAAAATATACTTCGCAACATGTAATAGGCCACAAAATATACTTCGCAACATGTAATAGGCCACAGAATATACTTCGCAACTTTTAATATGCCACAAAATATACTTCGCAACATGTAATAGGCCTAATACATGTTGCGAAGAATATTTATGGCCTATTACATGCTGCAAAGATTATTTTGTGGCCTATTACATGCCGCGAAGAATATTTATGGCCTATTACATGTTGCAAAGAATATTTTATGGCCTATTACATGTTGCGAAGAATATTTATGGCCTATTACATGCTGCAAAGAATATTTTATGGCCTATTACATGTTGCGAAGAACATTTTATGGCCTATTACATGTTGCGAAGTATATTTTGTGGCCTAATACATGCTGCGAAGAATATGTTTTGGCCTATTACATGTTGCGAATAACATTTGTTGGCCAAATACATGCCGTGAAGAATATTTGGTGGCCTAACACATGCCGTTAACAGTATTTGGGAGTTAGGCCACCTAGGGTTATTAACCTGACAAGCGCGATATAGACCTAGGTGCTAGGGTAGTTATTTGTGCATTTCTAGCCCTGGATTCTGACAGAATTCGTTATATTTACAATATAAAGCATTATTTGTTTTCGGTATGCTTTTATTTTACATATATGATGTATATGAACCTTCAAGAGTGCTAAAATAAGTGGGAAAAGCATTTGGGTGGTGAAAAACGAAGATATTGGCCACCCGGTAATAATCTCAGGCGAGAGAGAGCCACAGGCAGCCCTCCCCTCTCGCTGTCTGGGAGTCAACTGAGACGAGCGGGGTGTGTGCCGGTGTCTGGGTGTTGCATAACGATCTTTTATGCAACCCACTTGTGCTACATTATCGCGGGAGAGAAAAATAACCGATAAATGATGATAATAAGAGGAAACATAGGTGATAATTGAGGAGGGGGGGGAGGGGGGAATAAGGTGGGGAAGGAGGGGAGGGAGATGGGTGAGAAACACATGGATGAGTACTTAAGGGGAATTATCTTGCCTAGAGACAAAATCCTTTGTTTTGATAGGCCCTTTTTTTTTTTGGAAGGCTTTTTTTATGGTCTTGCTTCCGTGAGGCCTATCGCGTTCCCTATAGGAAGCCTTCCGTGAGGCCTATCGCGCTTGCCGGGTTAACGGCATGTGTTAGGTCACCAAAAGTTATTCGCAGCATGGGTTAGGCCACTATATTCTTCACAGCATGTGTTAGGCCACCATATATTATTTATGGCATATATTAGGCCACCATATATTATTTGCGGCATGTGTTAGGCTACCAAATATTCTTTGCAGCATGTAATAGGCCATAAATATTCATCGCGGCATATAATAGGCCAAAAAAAATTATGCGCAGCATGCAATAGGCCACAAAATATTCTATGGCCTATTACATGTTGCGAAGAATATTTATGGCCTATTACATGCTGCAAAGAATATTTTTTGGCTTACTACATATTGCGAAGAACATTTTATGGCCTATTACATGTTGCAAAGTATATTTTGTGGCCTATTACATGTTGCAAAGTATATTTTGTGGCCTATTACATGTTGCGAAGAATATTTATGGCCTATTACATGTTGCGAAGTATATTTTGTGGCCTATTACATGTTGCAAAGAATATTTTGTGGCCTATTACATGTTGCGCATATTTGTTTTTGGCCTATTATATGCCGCAAAGAATATTTATGGCCTATTACATGCTGCCAAGAATATTTGGTAGCCTAACATATGCCGCGAATAATATTTGGTGACCTAATATATGGTGGCCTAACGGCTAACACATGCTGTGAAGAATATATAGTGGCCTAACCCATGCTGCGAATAACTTTTGGTGGCCTAACACATGCCGTTAATAACCCTAGGTGGCCTAACTCCCAAATACTGTTAACAGCATGTGTTAGGCCACCAAATATTTTTCACGGCATGTGTTAGGCCAACAAATATTATTATCAACATGTAATAAACCAAAAAGTATTCTTCACAGCATGTAATAGGCTACAAAATATACTTTGCAACATGTAATAGGTCACAAAATATACTTCGCAACATGTAATAGGCCACAAAATATACTTCGCAAAATGTAATAGGCCATAAATATACTTTGCAACATGTAATAGGCCACAAAATATACTTCGCAACATGTAATAGGCCATAAATATACTTTGCAACATGTAAGAGGCCACAAAATATACTTCGCAACTTGTAATAGGCCATAAATATACTTTGAACATGTAAGAGGCCACAAAATATACTTCGAAACATGTAATAGGCCATAAAATGTTCTTAGCAACATGTAATAGGCCATAAAATATTCTTTGCAACATGTAATAGGCCACAAAATATACTTCGCAACATGTAATAGGCCACACTAGCCTATATTTTAAGTAATTAATTGTTGCACGGTATTTGTCTTGGTAGGTTGTTTATTATTAGATCTTTCATTGAGATGGTACAGGTCTACAATGTGGTGGAGTTTCACTTTCTACTGTAGTTTGTTATACTCCCTAATTGTAGACTTCTCATTCTTACCTCACAACAGGGACCCTGATGGAAATAAGTTAGCTAAAATTGTGTAGGTTATCCCATAGGTTATCCCTGTGGGAGTGATCATGCTGTATTGGGGTGCTTTTAACAAATACGCCGACTTTCTGTCCCTATCAGGGTGCGTGCAACTCTTAATAAATATAGTCAATCAATCAATCAATACAATGAATTTCGAACTACAGAACTGTAACATTAATCCATACTTAACCTAGCTTATATTTATAGTGTAGGAGGTGTGTGGAGTGAGGAGAAGAGGGAGGGGAGTGAAAGGTACAGCATGGTGGACAGAAGAGGTAAGAATAGCTGTGGAAGAAAAGAAGAAAGCATATAGAGAGTGGTTGGGTAGTAGAGGGAATGAAGATTCCGAGAGACAGAAACGAGCGAGGTACGTGGAGAGTAAGAGGGTGGTAAGAGAGTAGTGAAGGAAAGTAAGAGAAGAGTAGATGAGGAATTTGGAAGGAATCTGAGTGTAAAATGGAGGGAGAGTAAGAAACTGTTCTGGAAAGAAGTCAAGAAAGTTAGGGAAGGTAGCAAGGGAAACAGTAAGGGTGTGAAAGATAAGAATGGGAGAATGCTAGCCGAGAAGCAAGAGAGAGTCGAAAGATGGAGGGAGTACTTCAGTGAGTTGCTAAATGAAAGGAATGAAGAGCCAGCAAACATAGCTGGATATGGTATGGGAGGGAGAAGAAGAGAAGTAGTGGAGGAGGAGGTGGGGATCAGGAGGTCAGAAGTGTGGGAAGCCATGAAAAGAGTGAAGTTGGGGAAAGCACCAGGAACAGATGGAGTGTGTGGGGAAATGTTGAGGTATGGTGTGGTGAGATAGTGATAGAATGGGTATGGAAAATGTGCAAACTAGCATGGGAGAAGGGCAGTGCACCCGATGACTGGAAGACTGGCATAATAGTCCCCCTATATAAGGGCAAAGGGGAAAGAGGAGTGTGTGGTAACCACCGAGGAATATGTCTTCTAAGCGTAGTAGGGAAGGTATACAGTAGGGTAGTGATTGAGAGAGTGAGAGTGAGAACGGAGAAATGGATAGGCGACGAGCAGGGAGGTTTTAGGAAGGGAAGAGGATGTGTAGATCAGATTTTACCCTGAATTGTGTTGTGGAGAAGTATCTGGAGAAGAAACAAAAGGTGTATGTTGCCTTTATGGACTTGGAGAAGGCCTATGACAGAGTGGATAGAGAAGGTTTATGGAAAGTACTTAGAATAACGGAGTAGAGGGCAAGTTGCTGAAAGCAGTGAAGAGCATGTATGAGGGTGCAAAGGCGGCAGTACGTGTGGAGAGTGAGCAGAGCGAGTTCTTTGACCTGAATGTTGGTTTGAAACAGGGGTGTGTGATATTCCCCGTGGTTGTTTACTGTATATATGGATGGAGTTATGAAAGAAATACTATCAAGAGCAGTGGATGTTGGTGTATCGCTGAAAAGGGAGGGAATTGAGTGGAAGCTACCTATACTGCTGTTTGCGGATGATACAGTTCTGATGAGTGATAATGAATGGGAGTTGCAGGGTCTGGTAAATGAATTTGGAACAGTGTGCGAAAAACGGAATTTGAAGGTAAATACGGGGAAGAGCAAGGTTATGGTCTTCGAAAGGGGTGAAGTCACAGAGTGTGAGGTGAAGCTGAACGGTCAGGCTATGGAGATCGTCAACTCTTTAAGTATCTGGGCAGTGTGTTGAGTAAAGATGGGACTATGGATGAAGAGGTGCGGGAGAGGGTACAACAGGGGAAGAGGGTTGTAGGAACGCTAAAAGCAGTAACAAGAAATAGGGTGGTCAGTATGGAAGTGAAGAAGTCCTTGCATGACAGTGTGGTAATCCCGACACTGACTTACGGAAGCGAAGCATGGACGTTGGTTGAGAGACTCAGACCAAGAGTGAGAGCAGTGGAAATGAATTACTTAAGGAGTGCGTGCGGAGTTACATGGAGGGATAGACAGACTAATGAGGAAGTAAGAAGGAGGTGTGGTGTGGAGGTAGATGTGCTGGAAAGTGTGAAAAGGAACAACTTGAGATGGTTCGGCCATATGGAACGTATGGAAAGTGAGAGAATGACTAAGAGGGTGTACGAGAGCGAGGTGGAGGGACAGAGGGGGAGAGGTAGACCGAATATGAGGTGGAAGGATGGAGTGAGGAACTACATGAACGAAGGCGGTGCTGGTTGGGGGGAGGGGCGTCGACTGACTGGGGACAGAGGTGCATGGGGCGGTTCGTTCGTGGCCACCCCTTCGGGGATCGCGGCGTCAGGCAATAGATAGATAGAGATAGATATTTATAGTAAATAGTGTTATGGACTAAATTATATGTAGAATTGACTTATTCAAGTGTAGGCCTATTATATTTTTATATTTGGAATAAATTATAATTATTATTTAAGCCAAATGAACTCATAGACAAGTCAGGAGTCATAACATTAGAACCAAAACCTTCGCTGTGCACTAAAGTAAATAGATAATATTTCGGTTCTGTCATGACTGTTCATGCTTAACATATAGTGGAGAACTTTATATCAGATTCAAATAATATGTAATGGCATTGTCTATGGTTGTATTATATTGAAGTAGTAATAGGTATCTATTATAATAGGACATAATAGTATTAAGGCGAATACACAATGCCGAATGATCGCTATACTGGGACTAAACACTGTTGCCAGATACACTAACTCTTACTATCGTAAAACATAATGCGATATATTTATTTGCATAATTCAAAGTACCGAGGGCATTATTATAAGAATTTCCTATTATTTTGTAGTTATATTTTCATGACTTAGTGCTACAATGTTGGCTGTCCAGGGTTATATGCATGGTTGAAGTTAGTTTTGTGACTTGGTAATAGTCATCCTAGGGTAAACTCGAGCTGTGATTGGTCCTAATTTACCCTATGGCACCTACTAGTCTCGACTTGGTAAATATCCCCCCCCCCCGGTCAAGAGATCGGCTCTCTCTCTATATATGTGTGTAATATATTACCATTTCATATTTTCTTTCTTTCCACACCATCCAAGAGGTAAAAGTTTCGGCACGTAAGACTGTGTAGCCCACATGAATGCATAGATTATTTATCGTATAAATACGATAGAATATGACTCTTTTGTGATCTTGTATGTCTCTGTGACGTCACGATCTCTCCTACAGCACGACGTAGGACGAGTAGATCGTATATTATAAGATTGTAAATAAGTTAAGTTATAAAAGGCCTAATATGCTATTAAGCAATATTGCCATGGTCTTATGTAGTATATATGAATTTATCGTATATATTAATATAATTTATCGTATAGAGCAACCTAAATGCGGTACGATAATTTGGGCTCCTGGCGGTTTGCCAAGGCAGCAAGGTGTGCTTTTGAGGTACGCCAGAGCCTTCACGAACACCAACCAGTTAACATCTAATTTTCCGCCCTCAGTTGATCGTGCTTTTGTGCCTCTAATCACAATACACATACAGCAATACACACAGCTACACCATCACGACGCTCTCATCGACATCATGACTGACTGATAGATAAGCATAATATTCATGTCCATTCCCATGTAATCATTTATTCTTTCTTTAACTTGACTCGTGTCTCGGGACCGAAGTCTCGTTCCCCATTGTCCACCACCATATTGGGTAAAACGTTCTCCCTTGCCTCATTGCCACGTGGAACTATTGGTGAGTTAATTCCTGGCTAATATTAACCCTTATAACCTTACCCTATAATTATATACATTTATTATGTGAGACCTTTGGATATAAATTAGCTTGTTTCAGATTGAATTCAATTTAGAAATAGAGTATTCATTTAGATTGATTTTATTTGATTCATTATAGCTTAGTAATATTTAACTTCCATTGATAGTTTACCACATTGGTGCCCAGACCCGGGAACTAGCTACCAGTAAGGGATCTTAGGCAATGAGCAAGGGATTAGCCCAGGGATGCAGGAGCAAGGACCCCGGAGGGGTAGGGCTTGGCTATCTTCCTGTACCTCAGGCGCCGGTACCTCAGCGAATAGCCATAGTGGGACATTCTTATGCCACTAGGCTAAGGGCAGCTGACGGAGGTACTGAGTCGTATCGGGCGTCAGAGGGGGAAAGAACTTTCCGGCTGACCTACTTCGGGGTACCGGGAGCAACCGTTGACACCCTGAAAGCCTCCCCCCAGTGGGGGCAAGTGGTACGGTTTAGGCCACATATGATCTTTTTGTTTATAGGCGGCAATGATATACGCCCCGGTACAGTGCCCCGCGAGTTAGCTGACGCAATTAAAGAGGTGGCGCTGGATCTGGAGCGTGAGTCCGGAGGAAGCTGCAAGATCGTGGCAATTGAGAGCCGGACGAAAGTCCGAGGGTTCTCAGCTGCGGAATTTCAGGCTATAAAAAATTCTGTTAACCGCGCCCTGAGGTGTCGGTTAATAGAAACGAAGCACCGCTTTGTTTCCATAACACTCAGCATCCGAGACCTCGACCAGGATGGTGTCCACCTCGACTTAGACACCAATCAAGTCCTATATAACAAAATTGTAGGGCTAACGAAGCGTTGGCTAGAGAGGGACGCCGGGGTTGTGTCATTGCGCCTGCCTAAGTCCTGCTTCCCACCCATCGTCTTTCCCCAGTAATGTTCTTTTCAGTTTCAGACTTCCTGTGACATATGACCTGACCTAACATTTTTTCTTGTTCAATATGATCCATTAGTAGGTATTGCTATATAGTGTACTATTTTTTCTCCATAACATAGAAGTCCGCCGGTTGGCGTCTCTTAAGTAGCCTATTATTTGGCCGTTGTTTTTGTAACGTGATATATAGATACATAGCCTATAGGCTCACATGCAAAATGGATAAAGACCATAAAGAGACACCGTCTAGTGGGGTGCTAAGCAAAGCCCCTAAAAATCAAAGGGCGGGACTTCGGGGAGTGTTAAATAGGCTAATTGTGGACTTAAACACTTTCATCACTACTGCTGATCTAGAGGAATTGGAGGCTAGATTAGATAACGTCCAGGCTACCCTCGGTCGTATTACGGCTCTGAGTGAGGTGATTGTGGCTGACATGATAGAGGAGGAAGAGATAGTTACAGAGTGTGATAATCGCGCCCTCTATGACGAACCTGTCTTTAGAGCGAAGCGCCTATTACAGCGTGCTGTCGCAAGTAAGAAGGGAGGCGATAATGAGGCCCATAGAAGGGCTGACCCAAAACATACTGTACACCTCCCAAAGCTCAATCTTCCTACATTTGGGGGCAAGTTAACCGAGTGGTTAGCTTTTTGGGACGTATTTCGATCTACGGTTCATGAATCCTCTTTGGATAATGTCCGCAAGTTTCACTATCTGAAGGGACAAATGGAAGGAGAGGCCTTACATTTAATAGAGGGTTTTGCAGTAGTAGGTGGTAGTTATCTTGAAGCGGTACACTTATTAGAGTCCACATACGGGGATAGAGAGCAGTTGAAGATGGCCCATGTCGTTGCCTTGTTGGGGCTCGCAGAACCACAGTATAAGGTTGATGAGTTGACAAACTTCAGGGCAAATATGGAGTGCCATACTCGATCGCTAGATACCCTAGGGCTTACCACGCAGGAAATGATAGTCATTATCTTGCGTCAGAAGCTTCCTATGGCAATACTTGATAAGGTAAGATCATTTGAGCTGGGGGAATTCAAAACTCAGTTCAGTAAGGAGATCAATAATCTACAGTTGAACAAAGGGAGAATGTATGTGTCGGGAGGGAGTGAGAATGTGGAGAAGAGGGGAACAGTAAGCATGACAGTGGGGACTAAAGTAAAGAAAGAGGGTGTGTATAAGAAACCTGCTCAGATTCTATGTAAGCTATGTAGCAACAAACATAAATGGAGTTTCTGTGTAAAATACCCGACAAATGAGACAAAACTAGCACAGGCGAGAAGATTGAAGCTATGTGTAGGTTGTCTAAGTGGGGAACATGGTAAGCAGGGACAATGTACTGCTACATACTTAAGGCCCTGTCGGCACTGCAAAGGACATCACTTTGATAAGTTGTGTCCTACTGCAGATAAAGTCAAAGACGTCAAAAATGAGGGTACTACAACTGTGGCACTAGGTAGCACGCAAGACACCACTATATTGCCCACAATACAGATTCCCATGGAAGGTAATGACAGTAACAAAGTTTGTCGGGTACTTCTAGATCAAGGGTCTCAACGTTCCTTTATAAAGAGGTCCGTACTAGTGGGACTGAAGCACCGAATCGTAGGGGCTGAGACTCTTCGATTACAGGGCTTCACAGGGGTTACTGATAAACAAGACTACGAGATAGCGGAGATTTCATATTTCTATCGTAAAAACCGGTACTTTATGACTTGTATCGTAGTAGACACCCTACCAGAATATGTATCTGTGGGTGTGAAGAAGGTGGAACACGCATTACGTAGCAAAGGGGTTAACTTGTCAGATCCCATGGGAAATCAGAGTGAGGTGCATGTTCTACTTGGTGTGGATCATTATTATGAAGTAGTATACCCTGGATTTAAAAAGATGTGTGGTGTAATTTTAATCCCCACTAAATTTGGATACTGCATGAGCGGAAAGGTGCATACTACACAGTCAAAGGTCCTGGTCGACACGGTCTCGATATATAGAGTCAATGTAACCGCGGCAGAGGAGTTGGGAAGGGAGGATTCCCAACCTAGTGACCCTAAGATGGCTGCCGAGTTCGACCTGGAACGACTGTGGAGATTGGATCACATAGGCATTAATCCTATGGAGACTGATTATGACTCGGAAGTTGCGCTACAAAGGTTTGACGAGTCTGTGTGCTACTGTGCCTCAGACAAGCAATATAAAGTTAGTTTACCTTGGAAGAACAGTGAGATAAGCCTGCCTACCAACTATGGTTTGGCATTAGGTCGCTTGCGCGCATTGCAGCGGAAATTGTCTAACGAACCGAGCACGCGCCAGGCGTATGACGATGTATTTCGGAGTTATGAGGATAGGGGTTTTATTGAGAGAGTCGATGTCAAGGAACCGTGTAAGAAGGGTAGGGTTCACTATCTGGCCCATCATGGGGTAAAGAAAGACAGCGTCACCACACCAATACGGGTGGTGTATGACTGTTCTGCCCACCAAGGTCAACAACCCAGTCTGAATGACTGCCTGTTGACAGGTCCGTCCATGGTGTCGGACCTGTCCCAACATCTATTGCGGTTTAGGCTGGGGAAAGTATGCCTATACCAGTGACATCGAGAAAGCATTCTTGATGGTCAAGCTAAAGGAGGAAGATAGAGATGTTACCCGCTTTCTTTGGTTCAGCGACATTAGCGACTCTGAAAGTCCCATCATAATATACCGTTTTCGGGTTGTACTCTTTGGGGCCACTTGCTCGCAGTTTTTGTTAAATGCCACAATCAGAAAACATCTAGCTGACACTCATGAGGACACAAGTAAACTATCTCGCGGATTATACATTGACAATTTGCAGGGTACTAGCGATAGTCAAGATGATTTGTTGTATGCATACTGGCAAGCACGCAGATTGTTTGCGGATGCACATCTATTTCTCCGCGAGTGGGTTACTAATAGTGAAGATCTTCAGAGTTTAATACAGGTGGATGGTACGGCATCTCTTAACCAGGAAAAGTCCAGAAATTTGGGGATGATCTGGCAACCTAAACATGACATACTAACTTTTCAAACAAGGTCTTTTGCTCAGCAGACAGGAGCGCACACAAAAAGAAGTCTGTTGAGCAAAGTTGCGCAATTTTTTGATCCTTTGGGTCTAGCATTACCCGTTACCATAAGAGCTAGGATTCTAATGCAGGAAGTTTGGAGACGTAAAATAGGATGGGATGACAGTTTGCCCGAGGACCTGAATGACCAAGGGACATTGTTGTTGAATGAATATGCCATCCTATGTACTAAACCTATACCTCGTAAAGTGGCGGCGTTCGGTGACGTTACGTTACACACGTTTTGCGATGCTAGCGCCACGGCATACGGGGTAGCCATATATGTTGTTACTTCATTTGGGGCACATTTAGTTACAGCCCGGGCCAAAGTAGCCCCGGTTAAGAAGGTAACTATCCCTAAAATGGAATTGACTGCCATGCTGCTATTAGCACGTCTGGTGCAACATGTACGCGCAGCATACGAGAGCGAATTAAATATTGAAATCGTTCACGTATGGTGCGATAGTCAGGTCGCACTCAACTGGATACATAGCAAGAAGTCTCTGCCAGTTTATGTGCGGAATAGGGTAGATGAGATTAGAGCCCTTTTGCCAGACGTTGCTTATCATTATGTAAATACAAAGGAAAACCCTAGTGATCTCATAACTAGGGGTATAACGGCTAGCCAGTTAATGAAGTCCGAATTGTGGGTGGCATGGTCCAAAGTGGCTGCTCCATGAAAGTGAATGGACGATATGGCATGCTGTTGGTGAGGGACTTCTGCCACTGGAAAACGTGGCAGTTACAGCCCAACCAAATGAGCCACCGGGTCCTATCATGAAGTGGGCAAGATTCGGTGACTATAATAAACTAGTCAGGGTTGTAGCTTGGGTGTTGCTATATGTATCCAATCTCAAGCTTAAAGTAACGGGCCAACTCTGCAACAGGGGTCACAACATTGATGCTCGTGAATTTAAAGCAGCTGAAGTAACTTTGATCAAATGGGTTCAAGTAGAAACCTTTTCCAATGAATTAGAATCCTTGAAAGGCTCGAATAAGACATTAATGCCTAATATAGTGCGTCAACTAAGGTTGCACCTAGACAATGGCCTCATCAGGTGTGAGGGTCGCCTGAAGTGGTCGGGTGTACCAGACGGCACAAACCGACCTATACTTATGCCAACAAGACATCACGTTACTGATCTATTGATCATACGTGCACATAGGGAAGTAAAACACTACGGGGTATGTCATATTATATCAAATTTACGTCTCACATGGTGGATACCCAGAGTTCGACAAGTAGCTCGACGCGTAGTGAGAAAGTGTGTAATATGCCAGAGACTAAAGGGTAAACCATATGCAACTGGACCAGCTCCACCCCTACCTGAATGCCGTGTAAAGCATGTAGAACCTTTCCAAGCGGTAGGATTAGATTACACAGGGGCATTGAAGACGAGGGAGCATGAGAAGGTTTATATATTATTGTTTACCTGTGCGACGTCTCGAGCGGTACACCTAGAACTATGTGATAATATGTCTAGCGAAGAATTTATGCTGGCGTTCAGACGGTTTTGTGCCCGTCGTTCATTCCCTCAACTCATTCTTAGCGACAATGCTCCCACTTATGTCCAAGCATCAAAATATCTAAAGGATATGAGTAGTGATCCTACTATCATCACTTTTTTGGGAGAGAAGAAGTGCGAATGGAGGTTCATTCCAGTTAAGGCACCTTGGTTTGGTGGAATGTGGGAACGGTGTGTCGGCATAGTAAAGTCAGGACTAAGAGCGGTTGTAGGACGTGCTCTATTAAAGAAGAGTGAGTTGACGACAGTCCTCACAGAGATAGAGGCAGTCGTGAATGATCGCCCGCTTACATATGTGTACACCGACCTGCAAGAACCACTACCATTAACGCCAGCTCACTTGCTATATGGAAAACCATTGACTGCGTTTCCATCTGATTTTCAGTCCATAGTAGAGTTAGAGGATCCCTCGTTGTACTCTGCGGTAGCGGTGTCTAAGAGATACCAGTATATATCCAGGATAATCGAGGATTTTAGGAAACGGTGGATTAGTGAATATCTGCTAGCATTGAGGGAAAGGAGTGTTACTCCCTCTGGTAGACCAACGGCCCAGTTGGTGACGTTGTTTTAATTAAAGAAGATAGTCCTCGTTTATACTGGAAATTAGGCCGCGTATTGGAGGTATACAAGGGGGCAGACTCTGTAGAGCGGGTGGCGCTATTAAAGACAGCCACTGGAACTACTGTTCGTCCTATCGCACGTTTGTACGCTTTGGAGCTAGATTCCGCATTGCAATCTGAGGCTCCACCTGTTATTGCTGGGTCCGAGGATTCTCGAAGGAACGACTCACCTCATACTGATGGTGATCATTCTCGGACCGGGACGCGTCCCAGACGCGCTGCTGCTGGCGCTGTCGACTTGTGGCGTCAGAAGATAGCCTCTGGGCAACTTTAGGTTTAAGGTGGGGTTCAGGTCTTTTTTGTGGGGGGAGTGTATCGTATAAATACGATAGAATATGACTCTTTTGTGATCTTGTATGCTCTGTGACGTCACGATCTCTCCTACAGCACGACGTAGGACGAGTAGATCGTATATTATAAGATTGTAAATAAGTTAAGTTATAAAAGGCCTAATATGCTATTAAGCAATATTGCCATGGTCTTATGTAGTATATATGAATTTATCGTATATATTAATATAATTTATCGTATAGAGCAACCTAAATGCGGTACGATAATTTGGGCTCCTGGCGGTTTGCCAAGGCAGCAAGGTGTGCTTTTGAGGTACGTCAGAGCCTTCACGAACACCAACCAGTTAACATCTAATTTTCCGCCCTCAGTTGATCGTGCTTTTGTGCCTCTAATCACAATACACATACAGCAATACACACAGCTACACCATCACGACGCTCTCATCGACATCATGACTGACTGATAGATAAGCATAATATTCATGTCCATTCCCATGTAATCATTTATTCTTTCTTTAACTTGACTCGTGTCTCGGGACCGAAGTCTCGTTCCCCATTGTCCAACCCCATATTGGGTAAAACGTTCTCCCTTGCCTCATTGCCACGTGGAACTATTGGTGAGTTAATTCCTGGCTAATATTAACCCTAGAACCTTACCCTATAATTATATACATTTATTATGTGAGACCTTTGGATATAAATTAGCTTGTTTCAGATTGAATTCAATTTAGAAATAGAGTATTCATTTAGATTGATTTTATTTGATTCATTATAGCTTAGTAATTTAACTTCCATTGATAGTTTACCACATTGGTGCCCAGACCCGGGAACTAGCTACCAGTAAGGGATCTTAGGCAATGAGCAAGGGATTAGCCCAGGGATGCAGGAGCAAGGACCCCGGAGGGGTAGGGCTTGGCTATCTTCCTGTACCTCAGGCGCCGGTACCTCAGCGAATAGCCATAGTGGGACATTCTTATGCCACTAGGCTAAGGGCAGCTGACGGAGGTACTGAGTCGTATCGGGCGTCAGAGGGGGAAAGAACTTTCCGGCTGACCTACTTCGGGGTACCGGGAGCAACCGTTGACACCCTGAAAGCCTCCCCCCAGTGGGGGCAAGTGGTACGGTTTAGGCCACATATGATCTTTTTGTTTATAGGCGGCAATGATATACGCCCCGGTACAGTGCCCCGCGAGTTAGCTGACGCAATTAAAGAGGTGGCGCTGGATCTGGAGCGTGAGTCTGGAGGAAGCTGCAAGATCGTGGCAATTGAGAGCCGGACGAAAGTCCGAGGGTTCTCAGCTGCGGAATTTCAGGCTATAAAAAATTCTGTTAACCGCGCCCTGAGGTGTCGGTTAATAGAAACGAAGCACCGCTTTGTTTCCATAACACTCAGCATCCGAGACCTCGACCAGGATGGTGTCCACCTCGACTTAGACACCAATCAAGTCCTATATAACAAAATTGTAGGGCTAACGAAGCGTTGGCTAGAGAGGGACGCCGGGGTTGTGTCATTGCGCCTGCCTAAGTCCTGCTTCCCACCCATCGTCTTTCCCCAGTAATGTTCTTTTCAGTTTCAGACTTCCTGTGACATATGACCTGACCTAACATTTTTTCTTGTTCAATATGATCCATTAGTAGGTATTGCTATATAGTGTACTATTTTTTCTCCATAACATAGAAGTCCGCCGGTTGGCGTCTCTTAAGTAGCCTATTATTTGGCCGTTGTTTTTGTAACGTGATATTTAGATACATAGCCTATAGGCTCACATGCAAAATGGATAAAGACCATAAAGAGACACCGTCTAGTGGGGTGCTAAGCAAAGCCCCTAAAAATCAAAGGGCGGGACTTCGGGGAGTGTTAAATAGGCTAATTGTGGACTTAAACACTTTCATCACTACTGCTGATCTAGAGGAATTGGAGGCTAGATTAGATAACGTCCAGGCTACCCACGGTCGTATTACGGCTCTGAGTGAGGTGATTGTGGCTGACATGATAGAGGAGGAAGAGATAGTTACAGAGTGTGATAATCGCGCCCTCTATGACGAACCTGTCTTTAGAGCGAAGCGCCTATTACAGCGTGCTGTCGCAAGTAAGAAGGGAGGCGATAATGAGGCCCATAGAAGGGCTGACCCAAAACATACTGTACACCTCCCAAAGCTCAATCTTCCTACATTTGGGGGCAAGTTAACCGAGTGGTTAGCTTTTTGGGACGTATTTCGATCTACGGTTCATGAATCCTCTTTGGATAATGTCCGCAAGTTTCACTATCTGAAGGGACAAATGGAAGGAGAGGCCTTACATTTAATAGAGGGTTTTGCAGTAGTAGGTGGTAGTTATCTTGAAGCGGTACACTTATTAGAGTCCACATACGGGGATAGAGAGCAGTTGAAGATGGCCCATGTCGTTGCCTTGTTGGGGCTCGCAGAACCACAGTATAAGGTTGATGAGTTGACAAACTTCAGGGCAAATATGGAGTGCCATACTCGATCGCTAGATACCCTAGGGCTTACCACGCAGGAAATGATAGTCATTATCTTGCGTCAGAAGCTTCCTATGGCAATACTTGATAAGGTAAGATCATTTGAGCTGGGGGAATTCAAAACTCAGTTCAGTAAGGAGATCAATAATCTACAGCTGAACAAAGGGAGAATGTATGTGTCGGGAGGGAGTGAGAATGTGGAGAAGAGGGGAACAGTAAGCATGACAGTGGGGACTAAAGTAAAGAAAGAGGGTGTGTATAAGAAACCTGCTCAGATTCTATGTAAGCTATGTAACAACAAACATAAATGGAGTTTCTGTGTAAAATACCCGACAAATGAGACAAAACTAGCACAGGCGAGAAGATTGAAGCTATGTGTAGGTTGTCTAAGTGGGGAACATGGTAAGCAGGGACAATGTACTGCTACATACTTAAGGCCCTGTCGGCACTGCAAAGGACATCACTTTGATAAGTTGTGTCCTACTGCAGATAAAGTCAAAGACGTCAAAAATGAGGGTACTACAACTGTGGCACTAGGTAGCACGCAAGACACCACTATATTGCCCACAATACAGATTCCCATGGAAGGTAATGACAGTAACAAAGTTTGTCGGGTACTTCTAGATCAAGGGTCTCAACGTTCCTTTATAAAGAGGTCCGTACTAGTGGGACTGAAGCACCGAATCGTAGGGGTTGAGACTCTTCGATTACAGGGCTTCACAGGGGTTACTGATAAACAAGACTACGAGATAGCGGAGATTTCATATTTCTATCGTAAAAACCGGTACTTTATGACTTGTATCGTAGTAGACACCCTACCAGAATATGTATCTGTGGGTGTGAAGAAGAAGGTGGAACACGCATTACGTAGCAAAGGGGTTAACTTGTCAGATCCCATGGGAAATCAGAGTGAGGTGCATGTTCTACTTGGTGTGGATCATTATTATGAAGTAGTATACCCTGGATTTAAAAAGATGTGTGGTGTAATTTTAATCCCCACTAAATTTGGATACTGCATGAGCGGAAAGGTGCATACTACACAGTCAAAGGTCCTGGTCGACACGGTCTCGATATATAGAGTCAATGTAACCGCGGCAGAGGAGTTGGGAAGGGAGGATTCCCAACCTAGTGACCCTAAGATGGCTGCCGAGTTCGACCTGGAACGACTGTGGAGATTGGATCACATAGGCATTAATCCTATGGAGACTGATTATGACTCGGAAGTTGCGCTACAAAGGTTTGACGAGTCTGTGTGCTACTGTGCCTCAGACAAGCAATATAAAGTTAGTTTACCCTGGAAGAACAGTGAGATAAGCCTGCCTACCAACTATGGTTTGGCATTAGGTCGCTTGCGCGCATTGCAGCGGAAATTGTCTAACGAACCGAGCACGCGCCAGGCGTATGACGATGTATTTCGGAGTTATGAGGATAGGGGCTTTATTGAGAGAGTCGATGTCAAGGAACCGTGTAAGAAGGGTAGGGTTCACTATCTGGCCCATCATGGGGTAAAGAAAGACAGCGTCACCACACCAATACGGGTGGTGTATGACTGTTCTGCCCACCAAGGTCAACAACCCAGTCTGAATGACTGCCTGTTGACAGGTCCGTCCATGGTGTCGGATCTGTCCCAACATCTATTGCGGTTTAGGCTGGGGAAGTATGCCTATACCAGTGACATCGAGAAAGCATTCTTGATGGTCAAGCTAAAGGAGGAAGATAGAGATGTTACCCGCTTTCTTTGGTTCAGCGACATTAGCGACTCTGAAAGTCCCATCATAATATACCGTTTTCGGGTTGTACTCTTTGGGGCCACTTGCTCGCAGTTTTTGTTAAATGCCACAATCAGAAAACATCTAGCTGACACTCATGAGGACACAAGTAAACTATCTCGCGGATTATACATTGACAATTTGCAGGGTACTAGCGATAGTCAAGATGATTTGTTGTATGCATACTGGCAAGCACGCAGATTGTTTGCGGATGCACATCTATTTCTCCGCGAGTGGGTTACTAATAGTGAAGATCTTCAGAGTTTAATACAGGTGGATGGTACGGCATCTCTTAACCAGGAAAAGTCCAGAAATATGGGGATGATCTGGCAACCTAAACATGACATACTAACTTTTCAAACAAGGTCTTTTGCTCAGCAGACAGGAGCGCACACAAAAAGAAGTCTGTTGAGCAAAGTTGCGCAATTTTTTGATCCTTTGGGTCTAGCATTACCTGTTACCATAGAGCTAGGATTCTAATGCAGGAAGTTTGGAGACGTAAAATAGGATGGGATGACAGTTTGCCCGAGGACCTGAATGACCAAGGGACATTGTTGTTGAATGAATATGCCATCCTATGTACGAAACCTATACCTCGTAAAGTGGCGGCGTTCGGTGACGTTACATTACACACGTTTTGCGATGCTAGCGCCACGGCATACGGAGTAGCCATATATGTTGTTACTTCATTTGGGGCACATTTAGTTACAGCCCGGGCCAAAGTAGCCCCGGTTAAGAAGGTAACTATCCCTAAAATGGAATTGACTGCCATGCTGCTATTAGCACGTCTGGTGCAACATGTACGCGCAGCATACGAGAGCGAATTAAATATTGAAATCGTTCACGTATGGTGCGATAGTCAGGTCGCACTCAACTGGATACATAGCAAGAAGTCTCTGCCAGTTTATGTGCGGAATAGGGTAGATGAGATTAGAGCCCTTTTGCCAGACGTTGCTTATCATTATGTAAATACAAAGGAAAACCCTAGTGATCTCATAACTAGGGGTATAACGGCTAGCCAGTTAATGAAGTCCGAATTGTGGTGGCATGGTCCAAAGTGGCTGCTCCATGAAAGTGAATGGACGATATGGCATGCTGTTGGTGAGGGACTTCTGCCACTGGAAACAGTGGCAGTTACAGCCCAACCAAATGAGCCACCGGGTCCTATCATATAGTGGGCAAGATTCGGTGACTATAATAAACTAGTCAGAGTTGTAGCTTGGGTGTTGCGATATGTATCCAATCTTAAGCTTAAAGTAACGGGCCAACTCTGCAACAGGGGTCACAACATTTATGCTCGTGAATTTAAAGCAGCTGAAGTAACTTTGATCAAATGGGTTCAAGTAGAAACCTTTTCCAATGAATTAGAATCCTTGAAAGGCTCGAATAAGACATTAATGCCTAATATAGTGCGTCAACTAAGGTAGCACCTAGACAATGGCCTCATCAGGTGTGAGGGTCGCCTGAAGTGGTCGGGTGTACCAGACGGCACAAACCGACCTATACTTATGCCAACAAGACATCACGTTACTGATCTATTGATCATACGTGCACATAGGGAAGTAAAACACTACGGGGTATGTCATATTATATCAAATTTACGTCTCATATGGTGGATACCCAGAGTTCGACAAGTAGCTCGACGCGTAGTGAGAAAGTGTGTAATATGCCAGAGACTAAAGGGTAAACCATATGCAACTGGACCAGCTCCACCTCTACCTGAATGCCGTGTAAAGCACGTAGAACCTTTCCAAGCGGTAGGATTAGATTACACAGGGGCATTGAAGACGAGGGAGCATGAGAAGGTTTATATATTATTGTTTACCTGTGCGACGTCTCGAGCGGTACACCTAGAACTATGTGATAATATGTCTAGCGAAGAATTTATGCTGGCGTTCAGACGGTTTTGTGCCCGTCGTTCATTCCCTCAACTCATTCTTAGCGACAATGCTCCCACTTATGTCCAAGCATCAAAATATCTAAAGGATATGAGTAGTGATCCTACTATCATCACTTTTTTGGGAGAGAAGAAGTGCGAATGGAGGTTCATTCCAGTTAAGGCACCTTGGTTTGGTGGCATGTGGGAACGGTGTGTCGGCATAGTAAAGTCAGGACTAAGAGCGGTTGTAGGACGTGCTCTATTAAAGAAGAGTGAGTTGACGACAGTCCTCACAGAGATAGAGGCAGTCGTGAATGATCGCCCGCTTACATATGTGTACACCGACCTGCAAGAACCACTACCATTAACGCCAGCTCACTTGCTATATGGAAAACCATTGACTGCGTTTCCATCTGATTTTCAGTCCATAGTAGAGTTAGAGGATCCCTCGTTGTACTCTGCGGTAGCGGTGTCTAAGAGATACCAGTATATATCCAGGATAATCGAGGATTTTAGGAAACGGTGGATTAGTGAATATCTGCTAGCATTGAGGGAAAGGAGTGTTACTCCCTCTGGTAGACCAACGGCCCCTACAGTTGGTGACGTTGTTTTAATTAAAGAAGATAGTCCTCGTTTATACTGGAAATTAGGCCGCGTATTGGAGGTATACAAGGGGGCAGACTCTGTAGAGCGGGTGGCGCTATTAAAGACAGCCACTGGAACTACTGTTCGTCCTATCGCACGTTTGTACGCTTTGGAGCTAGATTCCGCATTGCAATCTGAGGCTCCACCTGTTATTGCTGGGTCCGAGGATTCTCGAAGGAACGACTCACCTCATACTGATGGTGATCATTCTCGGACCGGGACGCGTCCCAGACGCGCTGCTGCTGGCGCTGTCGACTTGTGGCGTCAGAAGATAGCCTCTGGGCAACTTTAGGTTTAAGGTGGGGTTCAGGTCTTTTTTGTGGGGGGAGTGTTTCGTATAAATACGATAGAATATGACTCTTTTGTGATCTTGTATGTCTCTGTGACGTCACGATCTCTCCTACAGCATGACGTAGGATGAGTAGATCGAATATTATAAGATTGTAAATAAGTTAAGTTATAAAAGGCCTAATATGCTATTAAGCAATATTGCCATGGTCTTATGTAGTATATATGAATTTATCGTATATATTAATATAATTTATCGTATAGAGCAACCTAAATGCGGTACGATAATTTGGGCTCCTGGCGGTTTGCCAAGGCAGCAAGGTGTGCTTTTGAGGTACGTCAGAGCCTTCACGAACACCAACCAGTTAACATCTAATTTTCCGCCCTCAGTTGATCGTGCTTTTGTGCCTCTAATCACAATACACATACAGCAATACACACAGCTACACCATCACGACGCTCTCATCGACATCATGACTGACTGATAGATAAGCATAATATTCATGTCCATTCCCATGTAATCATTTATTCTTTCTTTAACTTGACTCGTGTCTCGGGACCGAAGTCTCGTTCCCCATTGTCCACCACCATATTGGGTAAAACGTTCTCCCTTGCCTCATTGCCACGTGGAACTATTGGTGAGTTAATTCCTGGCTAATATTAACCCTTATAACCTTACCCTATAATTATATACATTTATTATGTGAGACCTTTGGATATAAATTAGCTTGTTTCAGATTGAATTCAATTTAGATATAGAGTAGTTTTCATTTAGATTGATTTTATTTGATTCATTATAGCTTAGTAATATTTAACTTCCATTGATAGTTTACCACAATTGCATCAATAAGACAAAGTAACATACATCATTTTGTTGAGATACGATATGAATTCACTTTTGAGAAAGCAGAAGTAATGCATTACGAATGCATAGATGCCAACAAATCCTAGTTCGAAACACTAAAACTGGAAATACACTGTTGGTGTCTTTATATGAACGTGATGCAATCAGCGTTGCCTACACCTGACACTTTATAAGTTTTCTGTAATATTATGGTATGTGGGTGATCGAAGAAAACATAATATAAAGGAGGAACTATGGGATATACAGTACATGATTAATTGCTTCACACCCACGACAACACTCTCAGTACGCACGATTGTATAAGTACACATATACTTCCAAGTAAACACACAGTAAGAACTTTCTCCTGGGTGTTGGGGTTTGTTCTGAAATAAAATATAGATTGAAGGCAAGAACAGCCACATAAAAGTTCGTGACCTTAGGATTTGCATTATGCAAACTTGTCTTGATTGCTATATAGAAATAAACGTTTAAGTAGGGAAAACTCTTATTGTGTGTGTGATTGTAATTTTGTGCTTAAGTGTCAATATTGCATAAGCATCAGCTTGTGTTTGTGTGTATACCGTTTGCATACTATTGTTAAAATTACGATTCCAAAATGTGTATGGCCAAAATTTGTGTATAACATTCAATATAATACTAGAGAATATCTAAAAAAAAATCCGTAACTTTGTAAAACCAGTATACGTATGATCAAAACTCACAATACCAGTTTAAAGTATATGCAATATTCGTAAAACTTATCTTGATGAAATGATCACTAAAGAGACAAAAACAACTATAATTACCAATAACAGTATAATTTTATACAGTATAGTAATTTCACAAAATATTAATGTAAATAATGTGTTACAATTAGAATGACAAATTTTAGATTATTTATCGTAAACAAATTTGTCCATTTTTGCAGAAAAGGTGACTTGGATTGATATATACATATTGCATTGCACATAATTTGCATTAATGGCTTCAACTGCACCCACTAAATGTTTCACCCATTATTTACTCTCTCTCCCCTCGTCCAATCAACATGTACTAATTAAGTTTCATATATGTTTGCATGCATGCTTATATATATACAGGTATATATATATATATATATATATATATATATATATATATATATATATATATATATCATTAGTTCTTCACTAGCTAAATATTTTCGCCAATTATTCACTCTCTCCCCTACTCATTTCACATTTACTCTTAATCATTCCTCTTTGTTTACACGAAATATCCCTGCATCTTTATCATATGTGCTTTGCTATTTCAAATGTTCTCTCCCTAAATGTTAACGCCCATTATTTACTCTCTCCCGCGCTCATTCCACATGCATTCATTACTGTGGCTCTTTGCTTCCATTACCTGGTTCCCCTCACATTGCCTATTCCCCCTGCCCCACAGTGAACATTACCATTCCCCCTCACTCACTCAACGTCACTTATCAGGCCGGACCCATCGATCGACCTATGCACAAAATTCCCTCGCACATTTAGGAGACGCATCATTATTATTAACATTGGTATCGCAATCATTATAATGATTATCATTCGTTGTTGTTATTATTATTATTGTTATTATTATTATTATTATTATTATTAGTAGTAGTAGTAGTAATAGCCCCATAAACTATACTGCAGTTCACTGCAGTAGGCACAGTCGGCTATGAAATGCCGGACCTACTATGATTTTAAGTATGCAGCCTGACATTATAATAAAAAAAAAAAAAAAAAAAAAAAAAATTATCTTCCTCTCTCCAAGCTCTTCTACATTCCAATTTTACTTTAGCCATATGATCTGATCTGTTTTTTATATTTCTCGACATTAAGATCATTCTGACATGGAACCTAGGTATTTACTGTGGTATTTGGTGGTATGGATTTCATTTATTATATTAATTTATATATCCAATTATTCGTAACCTAACATAACCTAACTCACGATTTTATGCAGTTTAAGAAAGATCTGAGGTAGTAAAAATTGTGAAGGAAGGAAGTTGGATGCCTGTTCATTTCTGGAGGCCCTTTTTAAACTGAATACAATCGCCTAATATTGGCCAGAACATAATGAAAAGGACGGCACTGATACTGAAGGGGTTAATGCACATTCATCTAAACTTGGGTCAGTGCTGTGTAATGAGGTGAATAATGTATTTGCTTGAGGACAATGAGACAAACTCAAGAGCATATTAATATGACTTTAAGGGGGTAGTGGTTATTTGTTGGTCTATATATTTACCGGTGTGTATTTATTAATTGTTTTAGTTTCCTCGCTAGACCTCCATCAAGCTTAACACAAACACGCCCTAGATAAATTCGTATATTTTTCGGTAGAAAAATGTGCTGCCCAAGGGCCGGTTCCGTTTAAGATCACAGGCTCGCTATCGCTCGTCAGGAAAAAAATCGACACCTACATGGCATGAATGGTATTAATATTGACAAAGAAATGGGGTGAAATTCTCATAATCGCCAAACTAATGGAACGAACGGTTTAAAATCTCAAAACTAATGAGGCTAAGCAAGAGGGAGAAGGGGGGCCAGAACCCCCCCTTAAACATATATAGAATCTGTGGTACACCCGGATACCACAAAAACTGGCCCAGGTGGGTATGAACCGGAGATTTGCTACGGATCCTTTCTGGACGGAAGCGCGCACGCACGCACGCACGCACGCACTCACACGCGCGCACGCACGCACGCACGCACACGCGCGCACACACGCACGCACACGCGCGCGCGCGCACACACACACACACACACACACACACACACACACAGCCCGTAGCCTAGTAGGTAGAGCTCTCGTCTCACACACTAGGGGTCGGGGGTTCAATCCCCGGCCGGGCGGAGACAAATTGGGCTTGTCTCCTTTCATGTGTTAGCCTCAGTTCACCTAGCTGTAAATAGGTACCTAGAAGAAGTGGACGACGTTGTGACGTCCCCTCTGGGGTTGGCAAAAATTATACAAGGCGAGATGGGTATCATATGGTTCACCTAAGCTGATGGCTACCTAAGCCTTCGGGCGAGACGGTACCGTCTATAGTGAGAATGGTACCATACAGATCCACCCTAAGCCTTCGTTTCCGATGTCGCCAATTGGCTAAAAATACAGACTACACACACATCCACAGCCATTCCAACGATACATATAACACCTACACATATAGGAGGCGGGAAATAACGAGCATGCTCACTCCCGCAATACAACTAGAGTAAGTACAACTAGAGTAAGTACACACACACACACACACACACACACACACACACACACACAGTCCTATGCAATAACTGGGTGATTCGGAAGTGTCTCGTTTGATTCTTAATTTCATAAGACTTATGGGGATTATTCATTCGTGTCCCTGTTGAATGTAAATATTGGAGGAAATACAATTAATTTTGTTTTTTTCTATGTGAATGAGGGAGACAAAAGGCATAACTGCCTGAAGCGAGTGCCTCCCCCAGATTTCAAAGAGTGACAGGGCTGAAATCAAGGGACGTTCGAGCTAAAATACCTGGACACACGGAGTTTGAAGCAATTTCAGACATAGGAAGAGGGAAAGACTGGTTCTGGGAGAGAGTTCCAGAGCTCAGCATTTGAATAGAAGAAAGTCTGAGAATAGCATTTCACTCTTGGGTTGGAGAGTTGCACAGAGTAGGGGTGGGATTGTGTTGCAAGGCGGGTACTACGTACCCTACGTAAAGGAGGTGGTAAACCGGTACACTGGGAAAGCTCCGAGGAACACTGATTATTGTAGTAGCGATAGAATAGTGAGAGATGCAACATTGCAGCGAAGAGAGAGAGATTGCAGAGAGTTGGTGAGTGGATGGGAGTTAATGATACAGAAGACTTTTCTTTCTACTTTATCTAAGAGTGCGGTGTGAGAGGATCCTCCCACAGATGTGAACAATACTCAATACAAGGACGCACTGTGCCCCTGTACAGAGCAAGTAGCTGCACAGGGGTAAAGAACCCCTTGAGGCGGTTGAGCACACCCAGCTTCTGGGAGGCTGCCTTAGCGAGACCGGTAATATGGTCTTTCCAAGTGAGAGCAGAAGAAAAAAAAGACACCGAGAACATTGAGGGAAGATGAAGGGTTGATTATTGTAATGTTGAAGAATAAGGGATAGTCCTCTGGAGGTTCCTGACGGGTAGTAAGATGGGTAAATTGAGTTTTGGAAGCATTAAATGTAACAAGGTTTTCTCTACCCCAATTGGAAATGGTAGCTAGGTCAGAAGATAAGCATTTTATGGCTTCATTACGTTTACTTTTGAGGGACTGCTGGCTGGGGCGTTCTGGAAAACTAATTGAGTGGTGTAAAGTAGAGTCGTCTGCATATGAATGGATGGGACTAGATGTATAGTTGAAAAGATAATTTATGAAAATTAGAAAGAGAATAGGAGATAGGACAGAACCCTGAGGAACACCGGAGTTGATAGGATGAGGAATTGAGCGATGGCCGTCCACAACCGCAGCTATAGAATGGCCGGAAAGGAAAATAGAGACAAAGGCACAGATGGATACTGTATACAAAAGTTGAACATTTGATATTATATTAAAAAGTAAAAAGTGTAATTACGCAGTTGATAGATGAGATTTCACATAATTATAGAGAAGTAAAAATAGCCGAAACTCAAGTACCACTGAGAATTGATGAATGTGACCTGAAATTAAGGGACCCCACCTCGCTTTTTTTCTCTTTCTCTCCCTCTCTCTTTGGCTTGTATCCATTCTGCCCCATTCAGCCTACTGTTTTAAGACGTTTATCCCCATCCAGGTGTCAATATTTTTCTGGCGAGCGGTAGCGAGCCAGCATATATATTTTTTTGTTTTGACAGCAAGCTAAATTGTACATTTTTCGATAGAAAAATGTCTCCGGCGAAGCCGGATTTCTCCATACAATGCTGGGTCGCTAACGCTCGCCAGGAAGAAATCGACACCTGGATGGGGATAAACGTCTTAAAAGAGTTCGCTGAATGGGGTCGAATGGATACAAGCCAGGGAAAGAGAGAAAAGGAGATAAAGACAAAAAAAGAGCCGGTGACCCCCCCTTAAAACTAGCAGGGACCCAAGTACTGGTGAGACGTGATGAATGTTGCTCGAAATGAATGAGAGAATGCTGTACCAAGGTCGGTAAATCAACATTAAAATTAATCTCTTTCCCGTGTAACTTAAGTCTGTTTGAACAAGAAGTCAAGGCAGGCAATGTGGATGTACAGTCGCGTGCACAAATAGGTGTCACGAATATTGTATAAACCCTTTTTGTATACCGTTTCGCATTTTTGTTATATATTCAGGCTATGTGTGTACTATTGTTTCAAGTTTAGAAAGAAGTTGTGAGAGTTAGAAATCTGTCGTAATCTGAACAAAATCGTCGAATGAAAGCCAAAATAAGAAGAAATAGTGTGTTTATCGGCTGACATGGACAATGATGTTCTTATTGTAATCAATAAGTGTAGAAATGGAAAGCAAAATAACAAACTTTAACTATTCAAAGCATTGGTTAAGGGGAGATTTCCACTCGAGTTTTTTTCCTTGACTCCTTTCTCCCTCATGTTTAGCCCCATTGTTTTTCTAATTTTAAGACGTTTGCCCCATTATTTTGACGATTTTAAGCACTTTCGACCCATTTATGTCAATGTTAAGACCTTTCGTGCCAATTATGTGTCGATTTTATCCTGGCGAGCGATAGCGAGCCTGTAATTTAAGAGGAACCGGCTTTCAGCCGGGACATTTTTCTGCCGAAAAATTTACAAATTTATCTTGAAATGTGCTCAAAGGGGTGTAATCTTAAGCTTGATGGATAGCTAGAGACCAAACTAAAAACCTCCCCTTAAGGTTGTACTTATTCTGTTTGTAATTATATTTATAAAAATGGTAAACATAAACTAGTAAATTTAACTCTGTAACAGCTATTCGTGGAGCAATTATACAGTCGGAGCACTAATAGAGACACATTCATTATACAGTCGGAGCACTAATAGAGACACATTCATTATACAGTCGGAGCACTAATACGGACAATTATACAGTCTGAGCACTAATAGACACACATTCATTATACAGTCGGAGCACTAATAGAGACACATTCATTATACAGTCGGAGCACTAATAGAGACACATTCATTATACAGTCGGAGCACTAATAGAGACACATTCATTATACAGTCTGAGAAAATAGACACATTCATTATACAGTCTGAGCACTAATAGAGACACATTCATTATACAGTCGGAGCACTAATAGAGACACATTCATTATACAGTCGGAGCACTAATAGAGACACATTCATTATACAGTCGGAGCACTATTAGAGACACATTCATTATACAGTCGGAGCACTAATAGACACATTCATTATACAGTCGGAGCACTAATAGAGACACATTCATTATACAGTCGGAGCACTAATAGAGACACATTCATTATACAGTCTGAGCACTAATAGAGACACCTTCATTATACAGTCGGAGCACTAATAGAGACACATTCATTATACAGTCTGAGCACTAATAGAGACACATTCATTATACAGTCGGAGCACTAATAGAGACACATTCATTATACAGTCTGAGCACTAATAGAGACACATTCATTATACAGTCGGAGCACTAATAGAGACACATTCATTATACAGTCTGAGCACTAATAGAGACACATTCATTATACAGTCGGAGCACTAAGACATTCATATACAGTCGGAGCATTAATAGAGACACATTCATTATACAGTCGGAGCACTAATAGAGACACATTCATTATACAGTCGGAGCACTAATAGAGACACATTCATTATACAGTCGGAGCACTAATGGAGACACATTCATTATACAGTCGGAGCATTAATAGAGACACATTCATTATACAGTCGGAGCACTAATAGAGACACATTCATTATACAGTCGGAGCACTAATAGAGACACATTCATTATACAGTCGGAGCACTAATAGAGACACATTCATTATACAGTCTGAGCACTAATAGAGACACCTTCATTACAGTCTGAGCACTAATAGAGACACATTCATTATACAGTCGGAGCACTAATAGACACATTCATTATACAGTCGGAGCACTAATAGAGACACATTCATTATAGTCTGAGCATAGACACATGCATTATACAGTCTGAGCACTAATAGAGACACATTCATTATACAGTCTGAGCACTAATAGAGACACATTCATTATACAGTCGGAGCACTAATAGACACATTCATTATACAGTCGGAGCACTAATAGAGACACATTCATTATACAGTCGGAGCACTAATGGAGACACATTCATTATACAGTCGGAGCACTAATAGAGACACATTCATTATACAGTCGGAGCACTAATAGAGACACATTCATTATGCAGTCAGAGCACTAATAGAGACACATTCATTATACAGTCGGAGCACTAATAGAGACACATTCATTATGCAGTCAGAGCTAATAGAGACATCATTATACAGTCGGAGCACTAATAGAGACACATTATACAGTCGGAGCACTAATAGAGACACATTCATTATACAGTCGGAGCACTAATAGAGACACATTCATTATACAGTCGGAGCACTAATAGAGACACATTCATTATACTGTCGGAGCACTAATAGAGACACATTCATTATACAGTCGGAGCATTAATAGAGACACATTCATTATACAGTCGGAGCACTAATAGAGACACATTCATTATACAGTCAGCATAATAGAGACATCATTATACAGTCGGAGCACTAATAGAGACACATTCATTATACAGTCTGAGCACTAATAGAGACACATGCATTATACAGTCGGAGCACTAATAGAGACACATTCATTATACAGTCGGAGCACTAATAGAGACACATTCATTATACAGTCTGAGCACTAATAGAGACACATTCATTATACAGTCTGAGCACTAATAGAGACACATTCATTATACAGTCGGAGCACTAATAGAGACACATTCATTATACAGTCGGAGCACTAATAGAGACACATTCATTATACAGTCGGAGCACTAATAGAGACACATTCATTATATCCCAGATGCTCCAGAACATGGCTATAACCCTTTCAGCACGACCACGGCATTTTACCTTGGATTTTGGGTAAACTTACACGATTATATGCAACTTAAAAAGGACGTATATTATTCAGAGGGATTTTTGAGATCGTATTTACCCCTTTGAGCCCTAGAGGTAGACTACACGCTAAATAAAATCGTCTAATGATAACCATAATATTATTAAATTTGTGTCATCGTGCTGAAGGGGTTAAAGGTTAAGAAATTGTCATAGGTGCATAATGCATATCCGTGTTAATGTTCACGATAAACACAGTACCCCAAATAACTATCAATAGTATTCAATCACTACTTCATGAAAAGCTAGACGAAACGTTCTGGTATTATGGGGAGGCAGACCGTTTTTCTGGACCCCCTTCTCCCTAATGTTTAGCCCCACTAGTTTTGAGATCATAAGCCCATTAGCTTGGCGATTTTAACACCTTTCGCCCCATTTCGTTGTCAATTTTAAGACCTTTCGTCCCATTTAGGTGTCGACTATTTCCGGGCGAGCGATAGCGAGTCTGCAATTTTAAGAGGAACTGGCCTTTGGCTGGGATTTATTTTGGTAGAAAAATGTACAAATTTATCTTGAAGGGGTGTCTAGGGAGTGTTTTTCTAAGCTTGATAGAGGTCTAGGGAGGAAACTAAAACAATATATGAATACATTAATTAATAGACCAAACAAACGGCCATCTTCCCCTTAACCCCAGTTCATTGTCATATTGCCATCAAACTCACCACTCAAATCTACCCCACCTGACTGACGATACTTTAGACGGAACTGTGCGTCAGGAGATTTGTCAGCGGGAATTAGTCGCAAGTTTAGAGCGATAAATAACACTCATAAACCTTGCTAATTTGTCTTAATATTTATGATGAGTCATTACCTCCAGAACAGAGTAATTCTAAGTATATAAATCTAGAAAATGTTAACATATTTACTATCGTGCAAATATATAGCACGTATGTTGTGGAATTTACAACGATGAATAACACTAATAAACATTAGCAAGCTGTCCCATTAATTAAGATGATCTTCTCTGAAAGCAGTAGAACATAGTTGGAAAATAGTTTTGTATTGCATATATTATTGTGCTCCATTTTCACCCCTGAATATACTGAATACCCACGTAATTATTCATACGAATACGAATTATATATGTATTAGCCATTTGCTCTCTCTCTCCACCATTAATATATTACTATCAAGTTTGTAGACCGTTTTTTATTTCCAATTGTATGACGCATATTTACATTTATCCTCATAATAGTTAACACGAAGATATATACATCCAGAAGTACATGTATCTTCTTTTACTACCACATCACTCAACACTATATATCATGAAAACTTAAATATGCAATCAGAAGTATTCAATATAAGATATTCCTTTGTATAACGATATACAAATCCACATGCTACTCATCACAAAAACATAAACACACCATCATAAATAATTATTAAGTTTGGAATGACCCGTTTTCAAACCACGTATAAGCCGACCACCACCGCCGCCGGGCCGGAGTTTACGTACAAGTTCATTCCAGCGATATGAGGGAGTCCAGCATTTAGGCTATTTCTGCACGTCAGCGGTGAACTGGCTGGAATTAGGGTATTTTTCTGGGGGTCTGCCAACGTAATTCCGAGCGGGTGACATTGGGAGCGAGGGAGGGGAGGAGAGGCAGTACAAAGGAGTACAAAGGAAATCAAGCAACAACAGATCTAGTGACCCTTCTAGGCTGCTTGTCCTCCAAAACACTGAGGATCAAGTGTCCAAACAGTGGTTTAGAGTGGGTAAGGGAACATTGGAAAGGGAACTACTGCCCTGCCACTAACGTGGCAGGACTAGGAAGTTAGTAGGGGACATATGGGTTAGTAACTGAGGGGAGGATAAAATAAAGTTATTCATTTACAAACGCAGTCAGTCGCAGGTTTGATGCGAGATATTTGTCTAGGCGGAATTTAAATGAATCAACGGTGCTGCAGTCTATAACGTCTCGGGGAAGCCCATTCCACAAGTTGACAACTCGATTGAAGAAGAAAAATTCTTAGATTCGTGTGAGTTAAAAGATTTACCAATAATTTTGCAACCGTTTCCCCGCCTGTAATTAGATTGGTCGATAGTGAAGTACTTACTACAGTTCATATTGCTATTGCCTTTGATGATTTTGAACACTTGAATTAAGTCACCTCTTAATCTGCGCTGGGTTAAAGGAAATAGATTTAATTCTCTAAGACGCTCTTCGTATGGTTTGTTCTTTAGGCTAGGTATCATTTTGGTAACTCTACGTTGAACTCGTTCTAGCTTGTTTATGTCTTTTTGGTAATAAGGGCACCAGCATTGAACGCAGTATTCCAGAAGAGGGCGGACTAAGGAATTGTAAAGGGTTAGGATTACGTCTTTGGATTTATGCTCAAATGTCTGCCTATAAAGCCAATTATTTTTTTGCCTTCTTAACAACTTCTGAACATTGTTGACTCGGTTTAGGTTACTTGATATTGTTACTCCCAGATCGGTTTCTCTGTTTACATTCTTAAGCTGAGTGCCATTCATCGAATAGTTTGCTTTCTCATTTAGGTATCCGATATGTAGTACTTTACATTTATCCGCATTGAAACTCATTTGCCAAATTTGGGCCCAATGTGACAATTTATCTAGATTGTGTTGCATATCGTCAACTTGATCTTTTGAGAGTACGCTATTTGCAATTTTTGTATCGTCAGCAAATTTTGAGATTGTACAGGTGAGACCCTCATCTATGTCGTTGATGTAAATTAGAAAGAGAATTGGTCCTAGTACCGATCCCTGGGGTACCCCGCTACTTACATTGGTCCATTTAGATGCCTTACCGTTTATGACTACTCTTCGCTTTCTGTCGCTGAGCCAATTTCTATCCATTTCAACACACCGTCTTGTATTCCATGCGCTTTTAGTTTTAGCAGTAAACGTTTGTGGGGGAACTTTGTCAAAGGCCTTTTGAAAATCAAGGTATATAATATCTACAGCTTTACTCTCATCATAGAGGTTGAGGATATCGTGGAAGAAGTCTAAGAGGTTTGTTAAACAGGAACGTTTTTTACGAAAGCCGTGTTGAGTATCTTTAAGTATGTTATTTTCCTCTAAGTGATTTACGAGTCTGTGTCTTATGACCGTTTCTAGCATTTTACATACAACTGAGGTTAAGCTAATTGGACGATAGTTACTGGGTAGGGATTTGCTGCCTTTTTTGAATATCGGTGTTACGTTGGCTATCTTCCACTGATCAGGCATAGTTCCAGACTGCAAGGATTTATTGAATAGTAATGTCAGTGGTTTGGAGAGCTCATCCTTAGCTTCCTTTAGAACTCTAGGTGAGATTGTATCAGGCCCAGGCGTTTTATTTACCTTGAGTTTATCTAAACAATTCAATACTTCTCTCTCTGTAACGGTGATATTGCTTAGAACATCTGAATTATCAATCTGAATCGGCGATGGTGTAGGGATATCACTGAGGTCTTCGGTTGTAAAAACTGATGCAAAGAAGGTATTGAGGGCATTACTCATTTGTACTTCGTCTTTGGTGTATTCTCCATTTTCATCGACTAACGGTCCAACAGTTGAAGTAACTACTTTTTTCTTTCTGATATAACTATAGAATTCTTTCGGGTTTGTTTTACTTTGATTCGCAATATGTAACTCTAGGGTCTTTTTACTTTGCTTAATTAACTTTTTGGCTTTGCGTCGTAGCTCTACAAAAAGTGAGAGGTAAAGGAGGAGGGAGAGAGCTAGAGAGTGAGGAAGAGGACTAGGGAGGAGGGAGTGAGGAAGAGGACTAGGGAGGGAAGTAAAACTCTATATAAGTAAAACTCTATATTAGTAAAACTCTATATTAGTCAAAACTTGCAGCGTTTGCATAATGTGGGAGTGCACTCTCTTAGGCAAGGGTCCTGCTCACTGTAATAATATAATATGAGTGTAGAGTTTAAGGTGGCCCACCTCGTTTTTATTTGTTCTCTCTCCCTCCCTCTCTCTCTGGGTTGTATCCATTCGGCCCCATTCAACTTACTGTTTTAAGACGTTTATCCACATCCAGGTGTCTATTATTTCCTGGCGAGTGGTAGCGAGCCAGCATATTTTAAAACATCTATTTGACAGGAGGCTAAATTTGTAAATTTTTCGATAGAAAAATTTCTCCGGCGAAGCCGGGTTTCTCCATACAATGCTGGCTCACTATCGCTCGCCATGAAGAAATCGACACCTGGATGGGGATAAACTTCTTAAAACAGTAGGCCGAATGGAGCCGAATGGATACATGCCAGAGAAAGAGAGAAAAGGAAAGAAAAAAAAAACGGCCCCTCGTAAAGGACCCCTATTTGGTTCGAGGGAGATCTCCCCTCTTTCACTATATTAGTTTGAGAATTTTAAGACATTTCACCCCATTAATTTGGCTATAATAAGAAGCTTCACCTAATTTTTCGGGTGGATGGGACTCATTAGCCTTGGTCGGCAACCCATCTAGGGAAGATAACCTTATAAAAATCCGGGTGGATGGGACTCGTCAGCCTAGGTCTGCAACCTGTCTAGGGGAGTAAACCTTATACAAATCAGTACTGCTATCTTCGGGTGAAGCAGGTTAGTGGATGAATTAGCCGCACACCACTGAAGAAAACTAGTTCTAAAAAATACATAAAAGGCCTCAGAGTCAGACAGACCCTAAATTGAGTGGTCAATCCTGTAAGTCCTTCAGTAAACTGGCATGGGTTGTCCTTCTTACGGGGAATAGGTTTGCTTGGGGGCATTTTGTGTATGGCCACCACCATTAAGGGGAGTCAGGCGTCTGGCAATAGATAGATAGACATCATTCCAGGTATACTCCAGGTAGTAGGGGTAGGCAGCCCCGCCCAGGGAAGTACTACCGCCAAGGTTTCGGGAGACTCAGGGAATAGCCTGAATTCCATTTTCTCTCCCAGGCCTTGGTAGCTGGATACATATCTTTCTGCCTCACACATCAGGGGTATCAGGAAAACCCTCTTTATATAACATACACATCCAACTTCACGACATTGCCCTACATCGCTATCCTCTATCCATAAAATACTACTCTTCCCACTACATATCATACATGTAACACCATACACTTACCTTATAAATATGGCAGTACAATTGTTAAGAGCAAACCTGGTGGTCCCTCGGATATCCACCCCCGGCAGGGTTGGGTTATTGACACAGGGCCCTCCCGGTCGTCATCATGCGACTGTGTCAAGAGCATTGCAACGTCCCAAAGCTGCTTGTCAGTACAGCTATTTCTTTAGTAATATAAGGGGACTTCACTCTAACATCAATTCTGTACACCAATTTCTTCAAGCAGAATCCCCTACTCTCCTTTTTTTGACAGAGACTCAAGTAACATCCACATCTGACACATCTAGATTTAATTTTCCAGGTTATCAACTGCTCCAAAATTTCAGACCTAAAGGTGGTGTATGTTGCTTCGCAAAATCTGAAATTGCCCTGGAGGAGGTTACTAGTTTCAATTGTCCCTATTTTGATTATTCTATATACAAATTAATTTCTGCTGGTAAATTTAAATACATATGTTGCATCTACCGTTTCCCAAATACTCCTCCAGAGCAAAGTCTTTTTGATTCTCTGTCCTCACAACTCAGTGTCCTCAACTTAAATGCTTCTTCTGAAATCACTGTGTTGGGTGATTTTAATGTCCATAATGTTGAATGGCTCACTCATTCAGCCAGGACTGATGATGCTGGTCTTGAATGTGAGCTATTTGCAGACTCATTTAATCTCATTCAACTAGTCAACCAACCCACCCGTGTACCAGATAATCCTAATCATAATTCCCACCTACTGGACTTATTTTTAACAACCAATTCAGAAAATTATGATGTTACAGTGAGGTCCCCACTTGGATCTTCTGATCACTGTCTGATACAGGCCACCTGTCTATCACCTACCACACCTTCCCACTCTGAACCTGTTTTGGTGACTAAATGGCATTACGATAGGGCAGACTGGGAGGGTCTTCAAGGTTTCTTTATTGATATTCCCTGGACCTCTTTCTTTTCTAATGATGCACACTCCACCTTGAGCCACATACAAGATTTTGTAAAAATTGGAATGGAAACTTTTATTCCTCATCAAAAGTACAGTAAAAGATCTAATTCACCTAAATGGTTTGACCATAATTGTGCTAGAATAACTGAACAAAAAGCAATAGCCTACAATGCATACACAAGATCAAAAACACATGAAGCCTTTAATTACTTTAGAAACATCAGAAATCATGCCAAAACTGTATTAAACCTAACTAAATCAAACTTTCTCCATAAGCAGGCAAATAAACTTCTAAATAATCCAAATGATAACAAAATATTTTGGTCTACTCTTAACTCATTCAAATCCAACTTCACTACTGCTTCATCCATTCCACCATTAAAATCTCCGACTGGCAATCTTGTAAGTGACCCACGAGGTAAAGCTAACCTTCTTGCAGATATTTTCTCCACCAACTCAACCTTAGATGAAATAAATCAAGATGTCCCTGTACTTAATTTTAATTCACCTGAAATTCCCTCACTTAAGATCCACACCAGACATGTCAAAACTATTTTGCAGAATCTCTCAGTAGATAAAGCTCCTGGTCCAGATGAAATTCCTCCAATAGTACTTAAGAATTGCTCCTTGGTGCTCGCTCCTGTATTGGCAAAAATTTTCCGTCTGTGTACTCATACCTCATGCTTCCCAGTACCCTGGAAAGAAGCAAACATCCATCCAGTTCCTAAAAAAGGTGCCTCTTCAGATCCATCAAACTACAGACCAATAGCTATAACTTCCACTCTTGGCAAAGTTTTTGAAATTATATTAAATAATCACATAATTAAACATCTGGAGAATAATAAATTAATCAGTGATAGGCAATATGGTTTTAGACGATGTCGATCAACTGCAGACATTCTTTGCCTTCTTACGCATCAAATCAACCAAGCTACAGACCAACATGGTGAAACACATACAATAGCACTGGATATATCAAAGGCATTTGATAGAGTCTGGCATCAATACTTATTGTCGAAGATGTCACACTACGGCCTTGCATCATTAGTTCCACTAATTTCTTCTTATCTTCATAACAGAAAAATACGTGTAATGGTAGATGGCCTTTATTCTCAATTTCACTCAATAAATGCTGGTGTTCCCCAGGGATCAGTTTTGGCCCCAACTCTGTTCCTCATTCATATCAATGATCTCATATCTACCACTCATAATCCAATACATTCCTACGCAGATGACTCAACACTCCACAGTTCCTTCACATTTACCAATTCTTTCACCCAACCCGATCTTATAAATTCAAAAATAAACACTGCAATTTCTCTGAACCAGGACCTTTCTAGAATTAATGAATGGGGACAAGAGAATCTAGTTTCCTTTAATGCACAGAAAACCAAGTACATTCAATTTTCTAACCGACAGAATCTCACTGACTCCCATATATTTTTTAATGATGTAAATATTCCCACTTCCCCTAGTATTGACATTCTCGGTGTAACATTAACTACTAACTTGAGCTGGACACATTATGTTAGAAGCATTGCTAAGAATGCCTCTAAAAAACTGGGACTCCTGTACAGAGTTCGAGAATTCTTCACTGACGAGCAGTTGGCCGTAATATATAAAAGTCATGTGCGCTCTCAGATGGATTACTGTTCACCTCTGTGGGGTGGAAGTGGAATGGTTGCATTGAGGCAGTTGGACAAAATTCAAAATAAAGCTATTAGATTAATCAATAACCCTGCAATCACACAGGACCTTCCTACATTAGCCATACGAAGAAACGTTGCATCCCTTGCATTATTCTACAGATATTTTCACAGCAATTGTTCCGAGGAACTTGCTTCAATTGTGCCGCCTCTCCACATCTTTCCCCGTAGAACTAGGGCAGCTGAGAGCGCCCATGAATTTACACTTTCTCCTCCACAATGCAGAACTTCTGCTTATCAGAATTCATTTATCCCCAGAGCTACTACTCTTTGGAATTCACTTCCCTCGAATTGCTTTCCACAAACTTACAATCAACAAATGTTTAAATCCAGTTGTTACAAACATTTTATGAATGGAGGATGCCTTTAGGCACATGGACCTTTTTGTTTTATCTGTGTTTTTCCTTCCTCCGTTCATTGTCTCTTAAAAAAAAAAAAAAAAATTCAGGTATCGATATTTTTCTGGGCGAGTGGTATCGATTTGTATCTAGGCGAGCGATAGGAAGCTTGTATCTTAGACAAAATCAGCTTTTGACTGGGGCATTTTCCTATTGAATGCAGACATTTAGCTTGAAGGGAGTCTGAGTAGGCATTATTTAGCTTGAAGGAAACCTGGGAAGGCGTTTTTGTTAGCGTAAAGGACAAGCTAAACTACTTTGCTCGAGAATGGAAAAATCAAACAAAATCTTCAATAATAATTCAACAATATACCTTAACACCTTATTGGCGGTCTAGCGGACCGTAGCGCCCAGTGTTTTTTTTTTACCCTAAATAGGGTTGTTTATGTGATAATTTTCATGCCTAAATAAGACCCAGAGCGTAAAACAAGTATCTATCCCTGAAAGGGCGTAAACAGAGCTTTCCAATGACACCCGAACCATCCTTGTACGACCACTGGTTCTCTTGCAACGATCGTGCAACACGAGTGCAAAAACCCTGTAATTAGGTAATTTCCCTACATAATTCCCTGTGTAGCGAGTGAGAAGTGGGGGAGGAAGTTAGAATACAGTTTAGTTGGTCCACCACGGTGGTGGGAGCCGGTCATAGCCTTACTACGCTCCTCACACCGCTCAGCTCTCTCTCTCAGCAACATTACGTGCTGAAAATGGCGCACGACATAGGTTGTGAACCGCCACATAGTCCAAATTTATTTCACACGACATAAGTTGCGCGCCGACAGTTAAGGGTTAATAACCCAGAAGACGTTGGACCTGATAGTGTTAATTTGCTGAACACATTAGACTATTTATAAAATATACAGCCAATTGACCACTTGCGAGTTTTGGTCTATAAGGAAGTTGGAGCCGTGAACATCGATATTAAACAGAAATGCAATAATAATGTACGTTTCTGATGGATAAATAGTATGTTGAATTGTGTTATATGTATATATGTATGTACTACGACCGTTATTTTAGCTGTAAATTATGTTAAATATCGTTGTCTACAGCTCCAACTTCCTTATAGAACGAAACTCGCAAGTAGTTAATTGAATCCGTGAATTAATCCCGGTGCTCAGAATTCATGTATGTATGTATGTATGTATGTATGTACTCAGGCACATACCCCATTGCTGGGGTTGGCCGACATGAGACAGAGCCCGAACAGAAACAACACTTATAGTTCCTAATCTCAGGGTCCGGGACCACTTTCGCGTTCCCTCGACCCTTTCCCTGTCTGGTTGAGTAAGAAAACTGTTACAGGGGAGGAGGATTCCAAACCCCCTGCCCCCAGAATTGATTATGGGTATAAAAACGTCCATGAACGGTTTAAGTGGGGATGGGCCGGTTTATTGGACCACTTTCTTCCTCATGTTTAGCCCCATTAGTTTTCAGATGTTAAGATGTTTGCCCCATTAGTTAATCGATTTTAAAAACTTTCGTCCCATTTCTTCGTCAATATTTAGAGTCGTATTCTTAAACAATTCTTTCCCTTCGAAAATGAAAGGAAGGAATTTTCTTTCGATTTCGTATTCTTAAAACAATCTTTCCCTTCAGGACCCCTTGGGAAGGGAAAATCTTTCCTTTAAACAGGGGAAAATATTGGAATTTGAAGGACACTCACTAGGCAGGTCTTCAGTTTTCCCTTCGGAATTTTGTTCATAACATTCTTATATAATTGGAGTCAGTGTGACTAAATATTGGATTTGACCACTATGTAATTTTATCAACATGATATAATGCACGATATTGAAAATAAAGTAAAGTTATTAAAAGTTTTAGAAGAGTCCACTGATTTCGGCGTGAATTCGCGTGCGGACGATTCGGGAAATTTCGGGCTGCCAGCTGATACCCTATTCCTCATCTTATAAATATTTTGATTATTATTGACTTTCATTGGTTTACTGATGTAGCACTTTCAAAGCATCAATTTTGTGCACGGTGTGACTCTATTTTGGCACGTGTTAATGCAATAAGTGTCAACATTACCAGGTTTTGAGGCTTGCCAGAGATACGCTATCAACAATTCCCAGTAATACCATACTTTACATAACTAAAAATAGCTAGGCATATACTGTAATATTAATATAAATTTGTGGGCTAACAGTAATAGTGGTCAATCATCTTCTATACTAATTTAGCCTACCTTACCAGTACCACATATTGGGTTAGGCTAGGCGGCTAGGCCTAGCCTATAGCCTACAGTAAGCTACATCATGTAAGCTAGCCTAGCCCAGGCTAATCTATTTGGTAAGATTAGGAGTAGTGGGCGTACCACTACCAACATACTGCATAACTCATCTATAAAACATTAACCTAACCAAACAACCTAACCTAACCTAACCTAGTATTCATGTAGTACTAGGTTAGGTTAGGTTAGGTTAATGTTTTATAGATGAGTTATGCTGTATGTCGGTAGTGGTACGCCCACTACTCCTAATCTTACCATCTATTTTTCTTATGAATTTCATGACCCACACAGGATTGTAGGCCTAAGTTCTTTTTTTCTTAGGCTACATCCCCACTGAATAAACTAACCTAGGCTAGTCTCTGTCCCTCTAGGCTAGCCCATCATAATGTTCAAGCCAACATTTGTTAGATTTTGTCAGAATTGAATCACCTCAGATAGGCTATCTGGATTATAAAATGTTGTGAATTTATTAGGCCTATGGGAAGGATGTAGTATTTGGACATACTACATGGCGCCTGCCTTGGTTTACACTACGCGGAATGGCGGCAGCAGTGAACGCTCGCGATCATGTTCCAGTCTATTTTGACTGCCGCGGGATACATTAATAGGTTGACGGGGAAGCCCCCCTCACCTCCCCCCCCCCCCATTACATGTTGTCATCATCATATATTATATTGCCAGCAGGGGGCAAATACTAGAAAAAATAACCGTTAAAATAGACGGGAACGTAACCACGAGAGCACTACCTATAGACGTAATTTTCCGGTCCCGTCGCAAGACCATCGTCGCAAGATCTACCCCGAAAACTGTTTTTCCGGTCCCGTCGCACGCTCTCTGCGTTTACTTTTAATTTGACAGTGTTTGGTGTTCAACCCCCCCCCCCCTCCTGGAAATAATTGTCATCATCATATTCATATATAATGCCAGCAGGAGGCAAATAACCACTCGCCGAGGGATGATTTCAGATTTTTTTTGTAAAATCTGACGCATAGAGCGTGCTAATATTGCCGCAGTGTCTGCTTGAATATTGTCATCATATTAGCCTAATCAAAACAAAATCCCTTGAAAAACATATTTGTAAACACAAGCCTATTCAATACTATTGGTTGTGAGTACAATTATAGGCTACCCTAATTTTTCATTACAGTATATCCTAGCCTAATCCCTCTACTTTCTTTAAATATTCAAACAATATAACTTAACCTGAGAACCTAAGATAGGCCTAGACTAGGCTAACATATAGGGTTTGATTATGCCGAGTGCATAGGCTAACTTACTAACATTGGTAGTACCGGGTAGCTAAAAGTCTGATAGGCTAAAAGAAAATTTATAAGATTAGAGCCCAAAATTGCTAATGAAAAAATTTGCCTACTTATTTTGGGCTGTATACAGTATGGTATGAGATTTTGTTGAAAACTTGGGATTGTTCTTGATCCCTGGCAAGCCTCAAAACCTGAATTTTCAAACTTATTACATTAACATGTGTCAAAATGTAGTCACACTGTGCACAATATTAATGCATTGAAAGGACTGAATCAGCAAAGCAATAATAGTCAAATATAGCCTACTTAATGTTTGTAAGGAAAACCCCACTAGTCATCAGAGTCCCCCACACACTGTTTCAAATAAAATTTGTGGATTTTCTGTCTGAAATTACTTTAAATCCTTAGTATTCTCTAGTCTTGAAAGTGAGGAATAATTAAGGTACATGTATTATGACATACAGTAGATAGGGGAATATAATTAGATCTGCTGTCAAAGTGGGTAATTGTAGACACCTGGGGCAATTGAAGACAGGCAATTATAACCTTAATTATAATTATTCAGGATTTCTGTCTTTAGTGGCAAAATTATGGCTTAATGGTGTTGGGTATGATAAAATTGATAAGACCCTTAGGCCTATATATTTAATAATGAGGATTTTATGGACTCCTCTTAATTGCAGCAGGTGTCCACAATTACCCCCTTTTACGGTATGTATTTCTATCCACCAATGATAGGGTATCTCAAGCTCTTTTCCTCACATTTGTATCGACAACTCTAAGTATGCCTGATTATGTGAGCAATCCGTAAGAAATTGAGCGAGGCCTTACAAAGATATTTGCCTAACTACATGGTAACCTAGCCTTTACCAAACTATATGGTAGCCTAGCCTTTGAGGGGGGAGTAAAGAACATGAGAATATCCTCCAATCTTGAAACTGCTAATGAATAACCTAATATGATGAATAACCTACTCATTGATGCATAAATCATAACTATTAGTGATGCAGCTTCTATTCAGGTTACCCAAGAACAAAAATAATTGTCAAAATTGGAAGAATCGTATACAGTATAGGCTAACAAAGGTTCAGTATTATCCAAGCAACCTTTCACGGCGATTCGCACGCTCTTAGCCAAGACCGTTAAGTTCACTTCTATTTTGTCCGCTTCTTAAGTTGAGGGGGGCCTCACCTTTCCAGGAATGATTTTCATTAATATATATATTGTCTGCAGGAGGGCAAATAACAAGTAATGGAAAGGGTTGTGTTAGCGGGCATACCATCCACTTTTTATACAAAGTCGCATGTTCACAGTTAAACTCGCATCTAATTTGACTGCTGTTATTTGCCCCTGCTGGTAATATACAGTATATGATGATGACAATAAGTCATGGGAGGTGAGGGGGACAAAGCCTTCCACAGCCCATTATTGTATCCCACGGATGGTAACAAAACAATTTACTCAACACCTGGCTGTGGGATACAATAATTATTTGAGGGGAGCTTTGTTTCCTATCACCTTCCAAGACTTTTGTCATCATTATATATATTACCAGCAGGAGCAAATAATAGCAGTCAAATTAGGGGTCAATGTATCTGCAAGCGTGCGACTATGTAAACAAAGCGGGGCATTATTCTAGATCCGGTTTCACAGCACATTCGTCAATTTATATGGCTTCTATGAATTTGTCATATACCATACTTCATTCCTATATCGGTCAGTAGCGGCGCAAATGGAATTATAATTACTGTGAAAAAGTTAATATTTACCTCCTGTTATCCACAGCCAAAGCTGAAGATTGCTAGACTTCATTCATGGTTTTTTTTGGCGACCGTCAATCTTTTATTAATTTAATACCAAACCAGCGGGGGTGTGGGGTCAGCAGCCCCACCTATTATACTAGATTAGGTTAGGTAAGGTTGTTAGGTTAGGCTAATATTACCCCTTATTTTCGTCTTTTACCCCGCAATTTCCCTGATCTTCATAGCCCTCCCCACTAGTGGGGGCAGTGTTTTTAGATTGTTGGATAATGGGTAAATACTCATTTCCGCCAGTCCTTAGTATAAAACAACACTGTATATTAAAGAAAACCGAGAAAAACAAAAACACAAAATGCTAAATTCGCTGTGAAACCGGAACTAGAATTTTACCCAAAGCGGACGGTACGCCCGCTGACACAACCCTTACCCGAATAATGTATTAAAATAAAATAAACGGTCAAATTAGACGCATAGAGGATATGACCGTGAACATGCAAAATTTTACATGAATGAAAAAAATATAATCAAATAAAAATAATTAGGCTACATAGCCTAGGCCTTAATAAATAAAAACATTGAGAACAACTTAGTTTCAATATTAAATATAAGTTCAATTTTACCAAAATTGGGCCTACATCAAATATAGCCTAGCTGCTATTTTGTTTTTGTTGAGTAGAAAACAAATATATACCGGTATAGGCCTATAGGCTAGGCTATACAGTATATATAAATACAGAAGCTCAAGTAGTATTTGAACTCAGCACACCAGAATTTGCCAGACTAGCCTATATTGTGTATTGAACTTTAATTGAATGTAAATACTTCTAAATAGTGGGCTAGGCCTATTGTAAGATTCCTATAGCCTAGCCTAGTTGTTACGTTTTGGCCAGAAATGGAAGACTTAGGCTAGACCTAAGTCTAAAAGTCTAAGTAATTGAAAGTGCTCATGCTTGATAATACGGTACACTAAACAGTAATTCGCACTACCTTCGGCTAATCTAATTTCTCTCTCATCCCTGTTTCTTATCATATCAGTTTATATGTAATTATATTCTTGGATAATAGGCTAGCCTAAGCTAAATACTACAACAGAATATGGCTTGTTGGTGTACATGCGCGATTTAGAGCTAGGAACCTGTATTTATTAATATCATGTTGACAATTCATTCTTGTGTTTGTGCAAGTCAACATAATATGCTTTGAACACAATATTGGTGGTCTAAATCATGTTTTGGGCAACAATAATGCAAGTCAACCCATGGAAACGTTTGTTTGACAAAGTTTGTTTACTACTTCAGGCCTACCAACTGGTGCGCGCCTGTGGAACAGAGCTACCAACACTTCCGAAAAAATTTCCTTCCAAGGAATTCTTTAAGAATACTGAAGGGAGAGAAAATTCCTTGGAAGGGAAAGGAAAGTTAAAGGAAGGTATGAGTTTTTAAGAATACGACTCTTAGACCTTTTGTGCTATTTAGGTGTCGATTTTTTTCCCTGGCGAACGATAATGAACCTGTAATGTTGGAAGAACCGGCCTTCGGCCGGGAAATTTTTCTACCGAAAAATGTACAAATTAATCTAGAAGGGGGATCTAATGGATGTTTTTTTTAACTTTGATGGAGGTCTAGGGAGAAAACTAGAAAAATAATGAATACATGCAAAGAACGCCCAAAAAGTGAACCATCTCCCCTTAAAGTAACTATACATATAATAACTAACGAGGATCTCTAATGCTTAGTTTTGTTTTCAACTTTAATAATGGTGTATAAAGGTAATCTGCTTTTCATTAAATTGTTGATAATATTCTTTGCATTTAATGTATATAGTGCATGATTATATCCATAATTAGTTTCTACAGATATACTAGCATAGAGAAAGCTATATCGGATAAAGTTTTTAATTGGACCGACTTGCTTTTTCTCTCTGGGTTTTATCCATTCGGCCCCATTCAGCCTACTGTGTTAAGACGTTTCTCCCCATTCAGGTATCGATTTTTTTCTGGCGAGCAACAGCGAGCCATCATTGAATGGAGAAATCCGGCTTCGCCGGAGAAATATTTCTGCCGAAAAATTATGCATTAAGTCAGCTGTCTAAAACATAATCCAAAATGTGCTGGCTGGCTATTGTTCACCAGGTGTAAATCGACACCTGGATGAGGATAAACGTATTAAAACAGTAGGCTGAATGGGACCGAATGGATACAACCAAGAAAGAGAAAAAACGCAGGTCACCCCCTTTAACCCTATTTGGTCCGAGGGAGGTGTTTCTGGTATCCCCCATGTTTCGTTCCATTAGTTTGGAAATTCTAAGACGTTTCCACTAATTAGCCTGGCGATAATACGATGTTTCACCTTATTCAAGTGTCGATTTTTTTATCCGGGCGACCGATAGCAATCCTGTAACTTGGAGAATATCAAGGTTTTTGCCGAAATGTTTTGTTATCGAAAAATGTAGAAATTTAGCTTGAAGGGAGTCTGGGAGTGAGTTTCTGAGTTTTAATGAAGTCTGAGAAGGCGTTTTTGTTAGCCTAAAGGCAAACTAAAATGTAACACTTGGAAATGGCAGAATCAAGGAAATCCTAAATAAGAATTATACAAAATATCATAATAACCCCCCAGACGTCGGACCATATAGTGCTAAGGGAAACGATTAATGTCTACTTCACTCAACAAAGCATAGAGTTCTTGTAATGTTTGAGAAAATAATCTAACATATTTTTTTACCACAGTGTTACCCTGGTGTTTTCTATATCGACAAAAATAAAAAAAATAAAAAAAAATAACTATATATATATATATATATATATATATATATATATATATTGATCTCTAGAATAAAAAGCTACACGTTTTCTATATACCATACGCTTTGTGTACAGTTTCAAAAGTGAATGCAATAAAGCCCAAGCCGTGCAGCCGTCCTAAGTAAATAAAAACGATAACCAAGTTAATCTTTCATCGATGTCAGTCAGCGCAGTTTTTTCCTGTTCTATTTTTCGAAGAAGTGAATACTTTTTAGCCATGCAGTTGTCAATATATACTCCACTAACAATAGTTGCACAGTTGGCCAAATAAGTCTTGTCGCTGATGTCATTACGTTTTGCTCGTTGTGTGCTGTGTTAATGTCTGTCATATGTTGAATAGGGTGTGTAAAGATAGGAAAATGTTTTGATATCTCACTCGAAACGATGAATTAAACATAGTTAGTGCTGATACCAAATATTGCTCGAAATATACTTGGTGCCATGACATCACTTATTTGGCAGACTGTACAATACAAAACATACGTTGTGTCGTTGTGTCGCTGTTATTGCCAACGATATTACCCCTACTGTACCGGAGGATACAGTAATAAAATTCCTACCCCGTCCCAAGCAATGTGGCCAAAATGGCAAGATAGAACAACCTTCCACCTCAAGAGATGAAGGAAGACTGGCTCTCCCAGCCTTTAGTGAGTTTTATAAATGATAAGCTCCAGCCGTCGCTGGGACTGGGGAGTGACTCATTGCTGGGATTAGACGGGTTAAGGGGAGCTTTCTACTCTAGGGATTTTTTTCTAGACCCCCTTTCTCCATCATGTTTAGCTCCATTGCTTTTGAGATTTTAAAACGTTCGCCCTATTAGTTTGGCGATTTTAAGAAATTTCGCCCATTTTTTTCAATTTTAAGTCATTTCGTGCCAATTAGGTGTCGATTATTTCCTGATGAGTGATAGAGAGCCTGTAATTTAAGAAGGCCGGGACATTTTTCTATCGAAAAATGTACACATTTATCTGAAAGAGGGTCTAGGGGATGTAATTTTAAGTTTGATGGAAGTCTAGGGAACAAACTGAAAACCTCCCCTTATGCAACTCATGAAACATTATGAGAGCCCTACCATAGTCAGAAACCACCCAAATGTTTGCTCTTTACCAAATGTCTTCACCAAAGTTCACGACACCACTTTTGTCTTTGATTGTCCATATGTAATACGTAATAAACTTCGACTTTGATCTCTCCCACAAAGTAATAGCGAGATCATACAAATTTGGCTGGCGTATTTATATATGACAATAACACCTACTGTACCGACGACGTCTTTTTCATTATATTCTGGCAACTATTACACGATTGACAAAGAAATGGGGGTACAGGTCTCAAAATCGTCAAATTAATGAAACGAACGTCTTAAAATCTCAAAACTAATATGCTAAACATGATGGAGAAGGGGATCCAGAAAATGCGACTACCTCCCCCTTAAGTATCAATAATTCAGTTGCTAAAGGATTCAATTTACCATCAGCAGGAAAACAAACGGGCATAGTGAACAGAGGCATTGGGAATCCGCCTAGCTGCATCTTTCTGCTTGGGGATCTAGCTAGAGTTTTCTCGGTTGTGAGCTGAGCTCGCTGGTCTATGTACAGTTTCCGACAGATAGAGGTGGTACACATTGTCTTTTACTATTCTGACATACTGATGAAACATTTTGAAACATTCCCTTTAAACACATGCCTGAGTCAGTATTTTCCCCCAAACCGATGTTCACCGTTTAAAGATTATCATAAAAGAGTGTACCAGCTACTTGTGCAGGATGTTGTACCTCAGTCTTATCCGTTCATAACAACACCATCAATAGAACACCTACGATCCCTCTTGCCTCTGAGCTATGTGTGACCTTTACCTTCTCTCATCAATAAACGTACCCACGATACGTGTTTAACCTGTCAAGATGAGAGGAAACGTTTCTTCTTAATATTCTGGCTATCAATAGAGGATTATACTTAGTTAAGGGGGGTGGGGGGAGGGTTCACTTTGCAGTCGATTTTTTTCATTTATTAATTATTTGTTCTAGTTTCCTCCCTAAACCTCCATCAAACTTAAAACAAACATCCATTAGATCCCCCTTCTAGATTAGTTTTTACATTTTTCGGTAGACAAATTCGGCTGGTTCTTCCAGGAAAAAATCGACACCTACTATGGGTTTCAGAGGCCGTGTTACATGGTTTTTCGGGAATAACTTATTAACACAAATTTGGATTAGTATGATATTTTGACACAGCTTTATTCACACCCTGCCCTAATTTTCGCCAATATCGTGCATTACCAAAAGTGAAGAATTAAGGTACATGTCCCTGTGCCATGAGGTTAAAGTCGCACCTGGTCACACCTGGATGATGAGGAAACGAACAAGGTTAGTCACCCCCCCATCTCTCTTTCTTTCCCTCTCGCTCTCTCTCTCTCTCTCGGTCTCTCTCTCTCTCACTTTCTGACACATGGAAACTACGGCCACTGGCGCATGCATTATACATATAAAAATGAGGCATGCAAAATGTGTTAATTTTATATTTATATTGTATAGTGACATAACGTGAATGTAAGGACAAGAGTATGGTAGGGTGCTGGGTATATAACGACCGTGTTTCATCGATGAACAATGGTTCGGTTGTTTCCGGGTGTTGTGTGTTTTCGTCGGGTGCCACGGGCTTACGGCAGCAGTCGTATACAGTCAGCCATACGTGACATTGGCTCCAGCAAGGCAAATTATGCCAACCATGTTGCGTCATTGTCCGCGTGGGTGTAAACACGCATTTGTCATGCGTCTTTACTACATATACAGCAGGGAGAAAGCCGCCAATCGGCTAAAAATCAGTTTGAATAGGTAATTGGTTAATTATGGCTATTATACGTAGTAATACTTAACCAGACAGAGACACAGGTTACGTGTACCAGTTTGCAGAACATCATTGGTAACAAAAACATTTCAACATAAGGGAGTTAAAATATGGAATAACCTCATTGTAAATGTTGATGATAATTTTATTTGTTCATTATATAAGAAACAATTAAAATTATATTTAATGGATAGCTAAATTGTGCTCTGAATTCTAGGAATTTTAAATTGTTAATTTATTTGTCGTCTATGTGAAGAGGCAATGTGTATTTGAATGTAAATGAGTATGTGTATATAATTTTCTTTATTTTGTGTATATATTATGTCTTTGTTTTGTATTGCACTTGTGTACATTTCTTTCCTTTGTTGTCTTATTTCACTTGATATGCATATGATTATAAGAGGACATAATTATATGCCTGATGACATCAAATCATCTTTGTCATGGATATATCTTATCTTTGTATAATGGTACATTTTTGTAAACATGTATACCTATATCTATGGCAATAAACGGTTATTAACTGTTTTAATCTTTAGATCTTTAAAGGGCGTTTTACTGCAACAAATTAATTGGCAGCACTGAAATGGTGAGCCCGATAGCTACAAATATAATATTTATAAGTATCCATACAAAGAGCAAAGTATTTATAGCATGATCCCATGCTTACAATAACATACACAGTATTTATTAAGTTTTTCATGCGCCACATTAGACATAAATAAATATAATTAATTAATATCACTCCCAACACCAAACACCTCCGAATGAAATTAATTGGACTTTCACCACACAGGCCTTATGACCGCGTAGCGGAAGCCGTGGGAATGACGATGAGAGCAGTGCAGATGATGGTGCACCGCAGCACCCAGTCGCGGCCTGGGACAGCGACAGCACCTCCAACACCGACAGCACCCCCAACACCGGGCGCCTTTGACAGTTTCGCCATCGGTGCCATTCGCCGCAATATCCATGCAAAGTTTGCTCCCAAGCAAACCTTCACGATTGGCTCCGTGACGGAAGACCTAAAGATGGCGAGCATCATCCCGGAGGCAACCTCGGAGACGTCGGTTTGGCGACTCATCCACAACATGGGATTCCGCTACAAAACCTCACAGCGGAAGATGTATGTGAGGAAGGAGTCGCTGGACATTGTGTGCCGCCGGATCAACGCTCTCCGGGCACTCAAACCATTCCGGGAGGAGGGGAGGCAGGTGGTTTACTTGGACGAGACCTGGTTTACCACCAGGATGAACCACAGCATGGAGTGGGTCGACAGCACTCAGCCTGCCACCAGCACCATGTTCAGTCGTCAAGTGCCGCCCGGAGAAGGGGAGCGTTTCGTGGTGGTAGCAGCTGGCACAGCCGACGGTTTCGTCGAAAACACATTCCTGTGCTTCCCGGCCAAGAACACCAGCGGCGACTATCACGGTGAGATGAACAGCAAGCTCTTCCTCCGCTGGCTGACGTCACAACTTCTGCCGTCGCTGGCTCAGCCATCGGTACTGGTGATGGATAATGCGCCATATCACAGCCAGCTGACGGAGGAGAGTCGCTGCCCCACCACTGCCACCAAGAAAGCGGATCTTATAAAATGGCTGGACCACAGCAGGCTACCCTTCCCACCACATGCCACACGTCCTGAACTGCTGCTCATCTGCAAGCAAAACCGGGCACAGCCACAATACACGGTTGATGACACCATCCGCGCGTGGGGCCACGAGGTCGTCCGTCTGGCACCCGCTCATCCAGAGCTCAATGCCATCGAGCAGGTATGGGGGTGCATGAAACGGCACGTGCGCTCCTCCCTACACCGTTTCACTCGGGCGGATCTACAGGAAAGGCTGGAGGAAGCCAGGCTTTGCGCCACTGAAGAGGTGTGGGCGGGTGCGGTCAGACGACTCGAGCCTTCGAAGACGAGTACTGGTCCACGGACAACATCCACGAAGGTGTGGATCCCGTCATCATCAACCTCGCTAGTGATGAAGAGGACGACTTGTTTTTAGATAGTGACGATGACTTAAAATAAACTGTTTGCTGTGTATTTTGTGTGTATCATTTGTCCACCCTTCATGTCTCCGCTTCCCTTCGTTGTATAAAATGACCTATTAATAAAACCTGGCCACACTCACCCCTCCACATTCCTATAAACTTTGTATAAATGTCCCATTGTCCTACCCTTCTCCTCCGTGTTTTTTTGTATTGTTTGTTTTATTGTCAGCAGCATCTTCCTCAACGTACCATCACTCATAACAATTCATGGACCTCACCTTTTTTCTAATTATGGAAGTATATCTCTACAAACGGATTTACGAATATGATTTTCTATACATCAATTACGAACCTACATATACCATTGATTGTAAAGCAAGTCCCAGCCAATAATCAACCCAGATAGTAATTGCATAACGAAAATCGTACCGGTCCACCATTTTGTATAAGTGACTGTACTTACTTACCTTACACTACCCTTCCTCCCCCAACATTTTCCCATCCTCACCCCTTCCCAACCCCTACCCAACCCGTAATTAATGACCAAGCGTCAACTGCCCATCCCACCTGACATCCAACACAACCTGACGATACGATGACCATATTACACCTTGCAGTAGATGCAATATCATGCCAACACAAAACCACACAACACCTGGAAACCACCCAAACCACTGCTCTTCCATCACACACGCTCGTTTTATACCCACCACCCTACCCTACTGTTGCCCTTGCAGTCAGTTTATGTCACTATCATATATTAATATAAAATTAACACATTTTGCATGCCTCACTTTTATATGTATAATGAATGCGCCAGTGGCCGTAGTTTCCATGTGTGAGAGAGAGAGAGAGAGAGAGAGAGAGAGAGAGAGAGAGAGAGAGAGAGAGAGAGAGAGAGAGAGAGAGAGAGAGAGAGAGAGAGAGAGAGAGAGAGAAGAGAGAGAGAGAGAGAGAGAGAGAGAGAGAGAGAGAGAGAGAGAGAGAGAGAGAGAGAGAGAGAGAGAGAGAGAGAGAGAGAGAGAGTAGGAGAGAGAGAGAGAGAGAGAGAGAGAGAGAGAGAGAGAGAGAGAGAGAGAGAGAGAGCGGGAAAGAAAAAGAGATGGGGGGGTGACTAACCTTGTTCGTTTCCTCATCATCCAGGTGTGACCAGGTGCGACTTTAACCTAATGACACAGGGACAAGTACCTTAATTCTACACTTTGGTAATGCACGATATTGGCGAAAATTAGGGCAGGGTGTGAATAAAGCTGTGTCCAAATATCATACTAATCCAAATTTGTGTTAATAAGTTATTCCCGAAAAACCATGTAACACGGCCTCTGAAACCCATAGTACATAGCACGAAAGGTCTTAATATTGACAAGGAAATGGGGCGGAAGGTCTTAAAATCGACAAACTAATGGGGCAAACATCTTAAAATCTGAAAAATAATGGGCCTAAGCATGAAGGAGAAGGGGACCTAGAAAAATGACCCATCTCCCCTTAAGGAAGGATATGTGTGAATAGCAGGGTTATATAAGATCGAGCTCAGCCATTTGATTACTAGACAGCTTTCCAACACGGCATAACATCCTCTAATGATAACCAGATTAATGTATAGAAAAGCGTCCTGGAATACTGAGAGAGAGAGTTAATGGAGAATTGACGTCTAAATACTACGATCATGCATTGCATTTTTCCAGGCAATTATATCTCAATGGCATAGCTTTTCGGGATTTTGCTCTCTACAAAATATCTTCATTATATTTTCAACACTGCATTACCCGTTATATACTATATAATGTATGCATTTATGGATTAACAGCTTCTCAGAATGATCATGAATTATTTACAAATAGGTGCATAACCATTATTGTTAAAAATTATTATGCTAATAATTGCTTCCCTAGAGTTCGTTGAAGTGTTAGTAAATTTAGGTATTTATTGCATTCATATATTATGTATATTATCTGGTTCTTTTCTCTTAGTGTGTGTGTGTGTGTAATAATAATAATAAACGGTTTATTAAAGAATGGCAGCCTCATGAGCTGAAAATACACATTTTACAATTTAGTGGATGAACATGAGATGTACAGATATGAGGATGGTAAGCTTAGTTTGCAAACAAAATAAATAAATACAATAATGATGCATGTGCAGAATACAAATTATCATAAAATAACCATGAGAGTAAGTGATATACAGTACATATACACATTTATTTACTTACTCATATACAGAACATACGTATATACACGTACGTGCGCACATACATATACATACATATATAGAAACATAAGAACATGCAGTAAGTGTGCACATGTCCGTATACACAAACGCTCACGTATGCACACATACATACATACATACAGAAACGGTTTTGGTAAGGTCAGGTAAAGAGGGTGCGGGTACTACAATGGGAGGTTAATCCTCGGTAGTGTAGGTGTGTAGGTGTGTGTAGGTGTGTGTGTGTGTGTGTGTGTGTGTGTGTGTGTGTGTGTGTGTGTGTGTGTGTTTGTGTGTGAGACAGAAGGCGAAATATGGAAGAGCTGGGCGTTCTATTGTTAAGGGTGGAAATACATGGATGAAGATACGCGAACACTTAAGAATAGATAATGCTTATGCATAGATTTATAATCAGAAGTAGCGCTAGTGAGCAATATGTTCTCGCTCATATGTACGTATATTTACATACATATGTGCATATGACCATATAAATATAAATACACGTACAGTACATATATATATATGTGTGTGTGTGTGTGTGTGTGTGTGTGTGTGTGTGTGTGTGTGTGTGTGTGTGTGTGTGTGTGTGTGTGTGTGTGTGTGCTACGGAAATATGTGTGTGCATTAAACGTACTGGTGTTTATGTATAATAAGTATATATGTGCAAGTTTTTGAGCGTATGAGGTAAATGCTAGTCTGTGAATGTAATAACAATAGTAATAATAATAATCGGTTTATTTTGAGCTGAAAATACACAATTCCTTAACCAAAATTATCCTAAGTTTTCAACAGATTGATTCTGGCTGCCACAAAAGGTCCTACATACCACCAGAAGAGATAGGATGTGGTCAGAAAACTAGGTGGAACCCAAGGGTGGCGCATCCACACCTAACCTCCACAGCCCGGAAAGTTTCTGACAGAAAGCTCACCGGTAGGTAGCTGGAATGGAACACGCGCTACCAGGGCAAAGCCACTAGAATACAATGACCCAGTGCGCTTGACCACACACACACACACACACTGTGTGTGTGTGTGTGTGTGTGTGTGTGTGTGTAGAAATCTGTAGTTAACACTACATTGACATGCTACCTTAATTCAACTGTTCAAAATCATCAAAGGCATCGACAATATAAACTGTAGTAAGTACTTCACTATCAACCAATCTAATTACACGCGGGGAAACGGGAAACGGTTGCAAAATTATTGGTAAATCTTTTAACTCACACGAATCTAAGAATGTCTTCTTCAATCGAGTTGTCAACTTGTGGAATGAGCTTCCCCGAGACGTTATTGACTGCAGCACCGTTGATTCATTTAAACTTCGCCTAGACAAATATCTCGCATCAAACCCGCGACTGACTGCGTTTGTAAATGAATAACTTTATTTTATCCCCCATCAGTTACTAACCCATCTGTCCCCTACTAACTTCCTAATCCTGCCACGGGCATTAGTTCCAGGGCAGTAGTTCCCTTTCCAATGTTCCCTTACCCACTCTAAACCACTGTTTGGACACTTGATCCTCATATCAGTGTTTTGGAGGACAAGCAGCCTAGAAGGGTCACTAGACCTGTTGTTGCTTGATTTCCTTTGTACCTCTGTGAATCGTTAAGTAATTATGCTGGTAAATTATGCAGACTAAATGGTCAATAAGTATGTCTAAATTTCATGTACCATTTATTAATGTTAACCCCCCCCCCCCGCCATTACACCACACACGCACATATACGATAATCTCGCACACAACAATAGACACGATCACTGACTCTAATACAATTCTATTGAATGTAATGCAAACAGAATAAATAAATATCAAAATAAAATATTTTGCTGTTCCTTAAAATAACTGGAAAAGGCCTAACTGTCCATGCACTCTCGTGGTCATGAATATTTGAACACCTATTTATAAACAAGACGATGAACAATAACTAATGAATCTCAATATCTTCTCTTTGTAGCTCAAGTACTTATCAAAACAGCTCGCCAGTTGAGTTGTGCTTTCAAAACTTGTTCAGAAATTCCTGACCACGACTGTACCAATCCTACCCTAACCTAAACATAGCCGATCATTATCAGTTTACAATTAAGCTGACACAGTATAACAAATCATGTTCTACTTCCAAAAAAAATCCAATTAGGAAATCCATTCATCAATAAAATATATCAACTATGTACTGTATATAAAAAATAATCATCGTTAATACATATGAACGTTAAAACATTATATATCTGAGTGTTTTCATCATTCTTTTATAATTGTATCTTAAAGGAAATCAAGTTTATTTATCTTTTGCCAGACGCCTTTTATTCCCGAGGGGCTGGTCACAAATGAAACACCTCCATGTTTCAATTATCCATCAGCTGGTGCCCCTTATCCCACGCAACACCATTTTCACTCGTAAGCCTCTTAACTCCGTTCTTCCACCTCATTCTTGGTCTACCTCTCCCTCTCTGCCCTTGCACATCAATCTCATACACTCTTTTAGTAATTCTCTCATTTGACATATGTTCCACATGACCGAGCTACCTCAAGGTGTTCTTCACACTTTCCAACTTATCCACATCCACAGCACATCCTTCTCGTACTTCCTTATTTGTCTGTCTACGCGTCTCCACACGCTCTTCTCAAGTAACTATTTTTGTCCAGCCCTCTCACTCTTGATATATGTCTCTCCAACATAGCCCATGCTTCACTCTTGTACGTCAATCTAGGGTTTACCACACTATCAGGTAGTGACTTCTTTGCTCACCTTCCTATTCCCAGTAACAACTTTCAGCGTACCTAGAACCCTACTCCCTGGTTAAACCCTCTCTCCGGAACCGGAACAAACAAACCCAAGTAGAGAAATATAAGGAAGTCTCATCACAAACTAACCTAATCGAGCCGAACCAATCATGTCTGAATCAACGTGAATCTAGGTTAACCTAAACAAAGCCCAACGCCTAACCTTACCCATTCCTATTTTAGCCAATTTGCTCCTCCTATTTCGTTCCCCGGGTCGCTATTTGCCTGTCAGTTCACCGTGTGTAACAAATAGGCAGCCACTGATTGGAAAAAACAGCTGAGTGTTCCAACTGCCGCTCTTTAATGATGCAGTGAACTGGCTTTAACGACAGGATGGGCCAGGAGTTCTAGGCATTATGCATTAGGACGAGGGGGAGGGGGGGGGGGGGGGGACCGATTTTATGTTGGCGTTTGATCAGGCGTTCCAAAGCATTATTTTTCATTTCATCTTGTCGGTGTTGGGGGTTGTTAGCCTTCCCTTGCTCAGTCTTTATATTACTTATTTATTTATACATGTTTATTAATGACATGTGTATATTATTATGTTCTCTTTTACTTGTGCTCTTACTCATAATGTTGGGAAATATGGAGTTGATTGTTTTGTTTCAGTTCATCTAGTGACTAGTCGGTGTTGTGATATATAAACCTTGATCTGCACTGCCTCTGTTCCATACAACCTGTTTATCTTTATCCTTATCCCTATGGTATTTAACTCTTCCCTATCTTGCTATTCTTAATAATGTGGATAAAGGAATGGATACTAACTTTCCATTTCATCCTATGGGTGTCGGGGGGCTACGACCCTTTGACCTGCTAAGTATCTGCTGTACTCTAAATTTGTTATCCCTAAACCTATATAATTATATACATGCATACATACATACATACATACATACATACATACCATAAACCTCTATCTTGTGCAGTTGTTCAAAATGCCGCAAGTAAAGGAAAAGGAAATGTAGTGCCCCAATACAAAATACAGTAAATGTTGATTGTTAAGCTACGACAGTTGTACCTCTTCCCGAGATTTCTTTACCTGCATGGGATTAAGGGGGAGGTAGTTGTTTGTTCTGGACCCCCTTCTCCCTTATGATTAGCTCCATTAGTTGTGAGATTTTAAGGCGTTCGTCCCATTAGTTTGTTGATTTTAAGACATTCTGTCCCATTCAGGTGTCGATAATTTCCTGGTGAGCGATAGCAAGCCCGTAATTTTGGAAGAACCGGCCTTTGGCCACGCCATTTTCTGCCCAAAAATGTACAAATTGATCTTGAAGGGGGATCTTAAGGATAATTTATCTTGAGTCGTCTCTTGAGTTACAAGGGTTAGCTATAATATATTCTCTGGACCCTGGTTATAATAGTAATTTACATTTTTTTTTTGTGGAGAAAGGTCATACGATGAATAAAATAGCCTATTCGTAGCTAGAATACAAGTAAAACATGACAAAGTCTGAATAAAAGGTTAAGCAAAAGTCATACCTTATGGATCTTAAACAATTCCGTTTGGATTATAACTATCATTAACCCCTTCTGTACCGGCGACGTTCTTTAGGCTTATTCTGGCTGATGTTAGACGATTTCATTCAGCTTAAAAAGGGCCTTCATCAATTAAAAGGCTTTGAGCTATCTCGCTTAAGCCTTTTTCCTACCACAGATCCTTCTTAAACTACACAAAATCGTCTCTATATAGCTAGAATAAAATACAAAAATATCGTCGGTACAGAAGGGGTTAATGCCTTTGTTCATCTATTTGAAAGAAGGGGATCAAACTCTAAACTACTTACACTTTGTGTCCCTTTGAATCGTAAGACAGAAAACAGAAGTGAAGGTAGAGAAATGAACAATAAAAGCTGTGTAACCATTTGAATCTGTATTGAACCCAAATGAACAATAAAAGCTGTGTAACCATTTGAATCTGTATTGAACCCAAATGAACAATAAAAGCTGTGTAACCATTTGAATCTGTACTGAACCCAAATGAACAATAAAAGCTGTGTAACCATTTGAATCTGTATTGAACCCAAATGAACAATAAAAGCTGTGTAACCATTTGAATCTGTATTGAACCCAAATGAACAATAAAAGCTGTGTATCCATTGGAATCTGTATTGAACCCAAATGAGGCAATACAATGCTTTATTCTAGATATAGATGCTTCAGAGTTTGGCATGAAACATTCAAAGATTCAAATTGTTGTATACTCATTTTGGCTGAATACTGTACACTTCAGCCAAAATACCTGGACACACGAGCCTTGAAAGAGGAGAGAAAGATGGAATAAGGATGAGAATTCCAGAGCTTGCCACCAGTATGAGAGAAACACTGAAAACGGTTCACCCTTAAGTTAGAGAGTTTTAAATAAGGTCAGCATGAGTGGAAATGCGCATGCGGCACCTACTCTTCGTAATGGGGGAAGTAAGTAGGCACAGAGCAACATATAAGTTAAAGGTAAAGTTGAGTGGGGATAGATAAGTTGGGGAGATGAGAAGTCTTCAAGAATTATAGAGAGGTAAAGGAAGACGGAAAGAGCAAAACAATAGAGTACACAGTGGAGGGTTAATTGTCCTCCTTGCTATTGCTTGTATTGTGTTCACCTTTTGTATATGTACAGTCTGAAATGTTGTCGAATCGCTAGGTCAAGTTGCCTGGACTTGACATCTACCAATAACATTTTGACAGTGTAGGCTCGATCCGCCGATCCTTTGATCAGTATAGTTATACTGTTAGGTGAAAGAGAGGCACAGGGTGTAAGGACACTTGCCCAAATGTCTCTTCCCTTCCCGGAAAGGAATCGAACCTTACTTATCTTGGCTATGAGGCAATTAAGCGCGGGAACCAGTACACCAAGAGACATTTTAAATACTGTATTTGCTATGTCTTACACAGTATAACAGTCTTGGGTAGATACCCATAGTCAGCTAGCTATTTAATCAGTTTTATCTTTCTTAAATCTTCGTACTAGCCCATCTATTGCATGCTCTCTCTCTCTCTCTCTCTCTCTCTCTCTCTCTCTCTCTCTCTCTCTCTCTCTCTCTCTCTCTCTCTCCTAGTTTTCTTTTCAACTCTTCTCTCTTCCCCTCTCTTCACGTACTGTCATTCTGCTGGAGGAATACCAAATCGTCTCTCTCTCTCTCTCTCTCTTCTTCAACTGTCAGGGGACCAAATCGTCTCTCTCTCTCTCTCTCTCTCTCTCCTGCCATTGTTTTGCCTGACTAACTCTCTTTCTCTAGCCTTTTTTATGTTTTCTTGTTCTGCTATTTTTGGCTTTACAAATTGTCTGTGTTTATTTTTTTAGAAAACTACAAATTTGATATATGTATTAATTGTCACCTCCGTTCTTGTATATTTATAGGTTGTAGTTTATTTTGTAATTTATTTTTTATGTTGGCATTTATTTATTTCCCTCATTATTATGATATTCGGAACTCTTTACCTAAATTACCTTCATTCTGTTTCTTTGGTCTATACTTGAATATCATTATGTTATATTTATTTTTGTTTCCTTATGCCGTTCATTATATTGGTCTATCTTCAATTGATAGTATCCCCTTTCATTGTTTAAATATCTGTCTATTTACATTCTTTGTTAATTTTTGTTTTCTCTCTCTCTCTCTCTCTCTCTCTCTCTCTCTCTCTCTCTCTCTCTCGCTCTCTCTCTCTCTCATCCATGTTTCAGCTCTTAAAATGGAATAAATGTGTGTGTGTGTGTGTGTGTGGTGTGTGTGTGGTGTGTGTGGGTGTGGTGTGTGTGTGTGTGTGTGTGTGGTGTGTGTGTGTGGTGTGTGTGTGTGTGTGTGTGTGTGTGTGTGTGTGTGCGTGCGCCCCGTTCATAGGGAGCGGCATACCATAGGGACGAGCACAATATCTACGAACTAACGGGACACGGATGAAGTACCTCCTTCGGGTATTCTATCAGCTTCTCTACGCACGTTATAATGAATACAATATAATATATACTTGTTATTTCGTTACTGTGAAAGCCGCCAAAAGTTACTGTGTTCGAAAATAGAAAACTACTAGAAAATCAATACTTCAGAAAATGCCTCACTCTGCCTACTTTAAATAATCCTGGAGTAATTTAACCTTATTGGATTTACACTGAGCTAAGATGGCATACCCAATATGCTTATTACTTAGTTTAACCCCTTTTATACCGGCGACGTATTTTTTGTTCCATGCTAGCTAAATGTAGACGATTTTGTGCAGTTTAAGAATTAATTGTTGGCATTTTGTTGGTGGTAGTAAAAAGGGTTAAGTGAGATATTTCGTAGCCTGCTACTTGTTTGAAGCCCTTTTTAAATTGAGTAAAATAGTCTAAATATAGCTAGAATACAATTAAAATACGTCGCCGGTACAAAAGGAGTAAATAGGTTAAGTCAGGGGTTCTAGATTAGATTAGTAGTTAAAATAGTATGGAAACAATAGGGTAATGGAGGGATATATTAAGATGGATTAGATTAAGATTAGTCAAAAACAAAATAATATGGTAGATTAAGCCAATTATGAGCGGTAATAATGTCTTGTTACTCTTAAGGGGGGATGGGCCGGTTGTTCTGGCCCACCTTCTCCCTCGTGTTTAGCCCTATTGGTTTTTAGATTTTAAGATGTTCAGCCCATTAGTTTGGCGATTTTGAGACTTTACGCCCCATTTCTTTGTCAATATTAAGACCTTTCGTGACATTTAGGTTCATACTTTCCTGGCGAGCGACAGCGAGCCTGTAGTTTTATGAGTAACCGGCCTTCAGCCGGTACATTTTTCGACCGAAAAATGTACAAAATTTATCTTCAAAGGGGATCCTGTTTTATTTTTGCATTTTGTTTATATTTGTGTTATGTTTGATGGAGGTCTAGGGAGGAAACTAGAAAACGTAATATATAAAAGAAAACATCGACCAAAAAGTGAACCATCCCCCCTTAACTGTTTTTTAACCACCATGCCCCTGGTAACGACATCAGACAAACACTTTATGTCCAGCCTTTATCCTGTACATGTGTGATATATGGTTAGTCTGCAACACATAGCACATAATTATATACTTCACATACAGTCAACACACATAATCAGCACACATAGTCAGCAGCACACATCACATAGTCAGCAACAAACAGTCAGTAATAAACATCACACATTCAGCACCACACAGCAAACATAGTTAGCAACACACATTCAACACACACAATCAACATACCCAGTCAGTACATACAACACCCAGTCAGCAACACACAATCAGCACACCCAGTCAGCAACACATAATCAGCACACCCAGTCAGCAACACACATTCAACAATACCGACATCACATACAGCCAATACATACATGCAATACACACAGTCAACACACATAGTCAACATACACAGTCAGTGCACACAGGCAGCAATACGTTGTCACCAACACGTAGTCAGCAAAAGTCAGCACACACAGACAGCAACCAGTAGTCAGCAACACAGTCAAAACACGTAGTCAGCAACACAGTCATCATACAGTCACCAACACACAGTACAGTCGGTAACACACAGTCGGTAACACACAGTCAGCAACATAGAATCTCTCTAATTCCTTCCTTTCACGAGAACAAAAATGTGTTAAAGATGACGAAGAATCGTTAAAATACGCAAGGATAATGGAATAAAGTAAAACGTTAAACATTGTTTCTCTGTTCCGCTAGTCAGCCAATTAATCATTTGGAGCACACGATAATTTAACGTGTGGTGTGTGACGACACTCAGCCTTCAGCCTCACACCAACAAGTTTAAGCTTTTAACTACGGCTTGAGGGGGGTGGCTCTGCATGACCCACTTAACTGTTTTGGATTCAATATGTGTCTGCCGGTGTGAGCTTACTTCTCGTTCTTTTGTAATCCTGGTATGATCTCCAACCAATATACACACACAATGCAGTAACTACCACAATTGATTAGGATATATACATACACAACAATTGCTACTTCTACAATGAGGCTAGCAGACCAGTAATATGCTAGGATTATTTCTATTGTCTGGGGGACTAACAATGGGCCACACCTGGGAAGCGATATAATCGTGGGTTGTAGGGGGAGAATGAACATACAATCAATATGGTTAAAGCTAGCATACTTACAGCAGAAGGAAATCAATAATACATATTACAGAATGGTCATACTCTTAACGGTCACAACTATTCTGGTGAAGTGGAGAACCCAGAGGTCTCGAGATAGCGCCCAGCTCAACGCGTCTAAAGTTTGTTTTTATTATTCTATTTTCCACAAACCCTGCTGGCGGTCACTGTCTCCTTTGAGCAAGAAGATGGGATGTTCAGTCGACTTATAGTTCATCCTGGGCAAACCATAGCCTGGCTGACCTAAAAGTTTGACCTGGCTGACTGTCCACATGGGGACATGGGGTATATACAGTAATGTGTTACATTGTTGCATTCTCCCATATGGACACAAATCAACAAGAAACTACCTTAAACCAATGTTTCTAAAGTAATAGGCCGAGGTAGATTAGATAAGAATGTGTTAGGTTTTTCTGGCTATGATAAGTTACATTTAGGATTGGTCAAATTAGGTTGCTTAGGTAAGAAAAGGTTAGAAAACTAGTAATTGTGTTTGTGGCCTTTAAGGAGAACAGCCGTTCATATTTGAAAGCCTTAGAGCTAACTTGAAATTGATAACATGGAGGAACTTCTTTTACACACGTCCACAAACCAATAATGTTCTGCATTTCATAAGTATATCAAGAAATAAAATATTGTAATGTTATTCAATAACTATTAATAATTATCGTTGATGAATGTTCTTATACAGCTATTATTTGGCATGTACTACACAAGGAATGGAACAAATGTATTCATATTTGTATTCACCAACCCACCAATTAACTTACAATTTACCTAATTAATGAAATCAATGAAAGTAATGAATACATGTGGTACTCCAAAGACTCGAACCTAGGATACTCACACCGAAATTCCGCACACTAAGCATTACGCTATCGGAGTTATAAGAAGTTTTTAAGGAGAGGTTTTTAGTTTGCTCCCTAGACCTCCTTCAAGCTTTAAAAAAATACCCATGAGATCCCCCTTCGAGATAAATGAGTATTATTCCCGTGGAAAATGTCCAAGCCAATGGCCGGTTCCTCCTAAATTACAGGTTCGCTATCGCTCACCAGGACAAAATCGACACCTAAATGGCACGGAAGGCCTTAGAATAGACAGCTATGGTGCGATAGGTCTGAAA
>CM064482.1:66147155-66180445 GCA_032716605.1 Paralithodes platypus
GCTGCCAGACCAGTGTTAAGGATAAATGTTGAGTGAAAAAGCTCTCGTGTGATACCGGCTTAAACACGGTAATAAGCATAGAGTTAAGGCCGCGTCATACAGAGGCCGAACGTACTAGGACAAAGTCCCGAATAGGATGACTTGCAAAAAAAATTCAAATTTCAGGCGGGTCGGGTATATTCTGCATAATTCGGCATACGTTCCGTACTATTCGTGGGTTGGTCTGATGTTGGTCTGATGTTGTTCATGTATGTTGCCGACATTCCGGAGAGTCGGGAAAAATTTAGTGGCTACACTAAATTTCTACGAACATTCGGGTAAAAAAACCGTTACAAAATGGTCGGATGTTGGTCGGGAATTATTCGTAACTCGTTCGGAAGTTGTTCTGATTAATTCGTAGTTCGGTCTTCTGTTTCGGGACTTGTTCGGTACTTTTTTCAATTGCCGAATTTGTTAGGAACTACCCGAACAAATCCCGAACAATTCCCGACAAAAATTCGATAAAATTACGATGATTCCCTCGTATTCCAGAATAAAACCCGCAGGAGTTACGAATTTTCAGAACAAGTTACGATCAAATTCAGACAAATATACGAATAATGTAGGATGTCTGCTCGATGTATCTTGTTTAATTAGGAATTAAATCCGAATTGATTTCGAACAAGTAGAATAGCCTCCTTTTTATAATTAGAGGTTCGCTATTGCTCGCCAGGAAAAAATCGACACCTAAAAGGCACGAAAGGTCTTATAGGCTAATATTGATAACAGAATGAGGCGAAAGGTCTCAAAATAGCCAAACTAACGGAATGAACGTCTTAAACCTCAAAACGAATATGCTAAACATGTGGGCCTCTTCTAAAATTAGAGGTTCGCTATTGCTCGCCATGAAAAAATCGACACCTAAAAGGCACGAAAGGTCTTATAGGCTAATATTGATAACAGAATGAGGCGAAAGGTCTCAAAATAGCCAAACTAACGGAACGAACGTCTTAAACCTCAAAACGAATATGCTAAACATGTGGGCCTCTTCTAAAATTAGAGGTTCGCTATTGCTCGCCAGGAAAAAATCGACACCTAAAAGGCACGAAAGGTCTTATAGGCTAATATTGATAACAGAATGAGGCGAGAGGCCTCAAAATAGCCAAACTAACGGAACGAACGTCTTAAACCTCAAAACGAATATGCTAAACATGTGGGAGAAGGGGGTCCAGAAAAAGCGAGCATGTTATAGATACCGGTACCATACCTCTGTTCTGCCTCTGGGTTCGAACACTACGATTATTTATGGGTATATCGTTATTCTGGCCTTCATTAGTTGATTTTATTGAGATTAGGAAGGACAATAATTAGGTTCGGCTACGTTAGTCTTACGTTAGGTGGTACATTATAATACAGTAAACTCGATTACAATACTTTGTTATTATAGCCTACATTGTGTCTAGGTGTATTTGAAAACGAATGAGAAGTGGAAGGATGGAGTGAGGAAGTACATGAACAAAGGCGGTGCTGGTTGGGGGGAGGAGCGTCGACTGACTGGGGACAGAGGTGCTACAGTCGTAAAACAGTCTGATGTTGTTCTCATAATGTTCTTCTCTATCGGTTGTTTGTCGACATCTCATCGGTTAAGTTCGGTTAATTATCCTAAAGCATTCCACTGTCAATCGGATCTGTGTCTGATGATTCGGGTATGGTCGAAAATCATTCTTTGCATAACGAGTGTAAGTTCGATTCATGTTCGGTAGTTGTTCGAGATTTTGTCGTAGGTCGTTCTTGACTATCGGATATTATTCTGAACTCGTTCGGGCCATGTTCGTAATCTTCAAATTTCGGGAGAGTCTCAGCTGTATTCGGTAAAAATTTGCAAGTCATCCTATTCGGGACTTTGTCCTAGTACGTTCGGCCTCTGTATGACGCGGCCTTTAAGCAGGTATCCCACGAGCACTTTTCCCTCAACATTTATCCTCAACACTGGTCTGGCATCTTATGAGGTTAACATATAAAATATTTCGGTTACCTTAATTCATCTATCATCAGTCTAGGATCCAATACCAGTGCAAAATATTCCAGAAATGTACCCAGAAAAATGTTGATCATCAAATGATGACTATAAAAGCTCTCGTGTGATACCGGCTTTAAATATATACCAATTTCACTCAACTCTACCAATCTATTCAACTTGGCATCTTTTGAGTTCCTTTACCGTAGTTTCTCTTTCGATACTTAACCCTTTGAGTACCAGCGACGTGTGTTATATTACAGTCTAGCTATATGCAGACGATATTATGCAGCTTAGGAAGGATATGGGGTAGTTAAGAGGGTTGGCAGAGATAGTTTGAAGCCTTATTCATTGCTAGAGGTCCTTCCTAGGATGAATAAAATCGTCTAATAATTGCCAGAATAGGACGAATAGGACGTCCCTGGTACTGCATTGCGTAAGGGGAGATCGACCGTTTGTTTGGTCTATTATTAATTTATTCATATATTGTTTTAGTTTCCTCCCTAGACCTCCATCAAGCTTAGAAAACACCCCTAGACAAGATGAATTTGTAAATTTTCCGGCCAAAGGCCGATTCCTCTTAAAATTGCAGGCTCACTTTCACTCGCCAGGAAATAATCGACACCTAAATGGCACGAAAGGTCTTAAAATTTACAGCGAAATGGGGCGAAAGGTGTTAAAATCACCAAATTAATGGGCCGAACGTCTTATAATCTCAAAACTAGTGGGGCTTAACATTAGGGAGAAGGGGGTCCAGCAAAACGGTCTGCCTTCCCTTTGTGTGAATATTTAGACCTTCGTGACATTTAGCTGTCAATTTTTTCCTGGTGAGCCTGTAATGGAACCAGGAACATTTTTCTACCGAAAAATGTACAAAAATATTTTTGGGGTGTTTTTTTAATCTTGATTGAGGTCTACCATGGAAGCTATAAAATATATTTATTAATACATATATAGACGAAAAACTAAGCACTGCCCTTCAACATTTTCAGTAGTTGAGGACGCTTTTTCACTTTACTCTAGTTAGCATTAGACGATTGTATTAGGTATTATCAAGGTGGCCATCTAGGACAGGTAACCTCTATCCCAATTACGCTCTGACTCCTGCAATGTCCTAAGCTGAATATAATCAACTAAAAATAGCCAGAATAAAACGAATAAAGGTGCTCTCATATCTCGAAAGGGTTAATATAACAAAGTTTGCTTTACATCTTCTTCGGGTCAAGTTAGTTTGACCTGAAGAAACTGTAAAGTGTAGAGGTGGCTATATCAAAGGTCCAGCTTCAGTTACGGTTTATCTTACTCTATTTTCCACTACTACTACTACTACTACTACTACTACTACTACTGGTATTACTATCAATATTACAACAACTACTACTAAGAAGAAGAACAAAAAGAAAATATAAGAGAAAAGACATGGAACAATATGACTTACATACTCTAATTCCCAGCACCTGGAGGTTGGGCCTAGGAATCCCATCTCCTGAATTTGTTCCCACAAAGGGATAAGCAAGCCTATTTTTTCCCCCTCCCTATCCCTTAAAGGGAGTGCAGGTTGCAGGTTTGGCTACTGATTGACTAACCTTAAGTATTTACTTGTATAATCACTATACCTAGTTACTGTATCATAGCGACCATACGTAACAGAATAATCACTTACTGTTAATTATTACACTAGATACTGTGACGCTTCTGCATAGTAGCCACGTGCGGGCATGCGCGCGCGTCGGCTGCCCAGCCGTTTAGAAACCGGCTGGCGGCAGCCGGCCGGCAGGCTTTTCCTTAGTATATATCCTACGACAACGTAACTAATGTCTGGGATATTCTTATGTTGTTTCACAGCTTGTAGCTGCCCTTATTCTTAACCAACGCATCTTAGTATATTTTATTCTCGATAGTTGATTGTTTCATTATAATATATAAGATGTAAGTCTAGTGAGGGCGTGAGGAGACGAGCGGGAGAGAGAGAGACCGGCTTGGGACGTTGCTTCGCTTGCCAGCTTGGGACGAGCCTGAAGCGTTGCCATATGCATTTGATTGCAACGTTAGGCTTAGTTTCGACTCACGCACGGGGTAGAGGATTTTGACCCGGCAACTGTGTTGAGTGTTGCCAAGCATGGGATGTATTCTGCATGCCTAGGGTGGGGTCCAGACAGATTCAAGACTCAGAGCTCACCTCACTGTCGTACCCTTCGGACCCCCTTGATATCTATCCCTCTCAACCCCACTTAGAAACTTTCTCTCTTACTTTGTATACCTTCCTTCCACTACTTCACCAATCTATTTAATTATCCCATCCCCTTGATAGACCTTATATCTATTATTGTATTAACGACGAGCTCTCAGATAATTACATAGGATTTTGGGCCTTATGCAGAGATTTAATTGTTAATGAGACCTAGGAAGCTTTTTTGTTGTCTCATATTTGGTGGTTTCATGCTTGCTAGTGTGTTCTTGTGTCAGGTTAGCAGGGGCTAGACCAGAGGGGAGGCTTTTTGCGATCCTTTAAGTACAGTCTGCTGGTGCGAGTCCCGTGGACCCGCACGAATTTACTAGGATACCCGTGGGAGTCTGGGGGCATTTTCTTGTCTGTGTCCCTGTGTGTCTAGTGTAGTGTTGTGTGAGGGCCCTTGCCTAGTCCACTCAGCACTGCGCTAGCATGTCTTGCTTTTGTTTTAGGGTCGCCAGGAGAGAGTCAGATACTTGCGATCTGAGTCTCTCAAGAGAGCACCCTTTCAATTAGAGTAATTTGGCGCACAGACTTGGGAACGTCCCTAGGCTAGAGCAGGTGGCTCAGCCCGGGTATCCGAAGCCTATATCCTTCCGGCTAGACCTCTGCCACCTGGCAGATTAACAGCTAGGGGTTTATTATCTCTGTATGCTTGTTATTGTGCCACAGTTTACCGTTGTTGTGAGCATTGTGAGTCAGGGTGTGGCTTAGAGACTCTGTCCGAGCAGGCTTGCCTGACTAAGAGTGAGAAGCACACCTGTATGTGGTTATGTTGCGAGTTGCTACCTTTATTTAATTATACCTATGCCATTATACACTGTATGGCCTATCACTAGTATTTATTCCTGCTTAAGAGTTAAGAGTTCTCTAAATCCGTAACGTACTTTCTTTGCTAAGCATCAGATCCTACAGTAGCCGCATGCAGTTTAGAAACCCGCATCTTGTCTACCGGTACGATGTTTTGAGGACTGTTTGCTTTCACCTTCTTTCACGCAGGGGTGATTAGTTGTATTAATTAACGTAACGTTAAATGTACTTTCTTCTAGTTTGTTATTAAATTGTTTCTGCAATTTAATTCCGTTATCTATCTTTTCCTTGAAGCTTTAAGTCAACTTAATTGTGTGATCTTTTATATAGCCTGCTTGACTATCAGCAGTCTATAGTGCGTGCACCCTGTAACCGAGTCATAGGATACCTTGTTGTCCAGGCAGGACTCTTGACGGTTTAGGGTGGTTTGTTGCCTGGGTTTATAGATAAGGGTTGGATCTAGCGTTTTCTGTTGTTGCTTGTTGCCGCATACCTAGTCCAATAGAAAGAGCCCAGTGTTTATATATCCCAGGACGTAACAATACAAATTTGCCTGACTCGAAAGAAATTAATGATACACATTTCATTGTTTGCAATAGGAGTATGTACTTCATAAGCATGTATTCATTTTCAGTATTTGATTCCTATGTCTTTCTAATAAATATATAATGTGCCACTAAATAAAATAATACAATTATTGGATTTAATTAGATATGCTCATTTTCTATTACCCGTACCGTTGCCCCTGCTTCCTGCACATTTTTTTTTTTTTTGGCATTAACGTTAATTCACTATTTAATAATATTTATCTTCTTGTCTTTCATATCCTTAATCCCATCACGCTTTCTTCTTGCATATTATATATCTATATTTTTGCTTGTTCCCATTCTATACTGTATGTTTGTATTATATTTATCATTCGTGTTTTTAAGAGCTTTATCTTCAAAACGTCCACCTTATAATCTCAATAATGTAATGTTTTCAGTATAATTTATAATGGCGTCTTTCCTGTGGTATTTGGGCTGTTATAATTATGACTATTTTTTTAGCGATTTTTTTTTTTTTTTTTTTTTTTTTTTTTACCCGTGGGAGTTAGTTGGATATTTGAGATCATTTGTATTTCCTTGATTAAAAGATATCCTTCCTAAGCCCCATAAAATCGTCTATTCTAGCCGGAATCAAAGTAGAATGACGCCGTCGTATGATAGATACATTAAGACGTTAAAGGTGGGTGTGCATGGGTTGAGATAAACATGGAATAATAATCGCCAACCTACACATAATTATCTTGGAAAATTATATGGCACTGAAATAATTATTAACAATGGTATAAAGGATTTTGTGGATCGTCTACACCAGGCCTGTGACGTCATAGTGACGTCACACCAGTATCCTCATCCTGGACTGGATGGTGGACTTACACTCCTATGACGTCACAGGTCTGGTTTAGACGATCCACAAAATCCTTTATACCATTGTTAATAATTATTTCGGTGCCATTGCATTTTGCAAGATAATTATGTGTAAGCTGGCGATTATTATTCCATGTTTATCTCACCCATGCACCCCACCTTTAATATATTTGTTCGCCTAATTTCCTACCAAAACTCCCTTACACGTTTTCCTCGCAGACCATTTATATTTTCCTATTTCTATTTTCATACTCAGATTTTCCCTCTTCCAGCTACATATTTTTCCTATCCTAGCTTTCGTTTATTTTTCCGTATAATTTTCTCACGTCCACCCACCACAAAAATGCGTATTCCTATCCAAGCAATTTTCTGTCTGTCTCTCTTCTTCTTACCTCCTCTTGTCTATTCTTCTCCTTTAGTTTCCCCTCTCCTTTGCTTAGTTATTTCTCCTATGCTGCTCTTAATTTTCACTTGGCGATCGCTCTCATCTACTGCAATTAAAGGGAGATGGGTCGCTTTTCTGGACCCCTTTCTCCCTCATGTTTAGCCTCGTTAGTTTTGAAATCTTAAGACATTTGCCCCATTAGTTTTGTCAATCTTAAGACTTTTCGCCTAATTTCTATGTCAATATTAAGACCTTTCGTGCTAGTTAGGTGTCGCTTTCGTTTCCTGGCAAACGATTGTGAGCCTGTAATTTTGGAAGAACCGGCCTTTGACCGGGACATTCTCTACCGACAAATGTACGAATTAATCTAGAATGGTGTGTGTGTTTTTTTTGTTTTTTTTTAAAGTTTGATGGAGATCTAGAGAGCAAACTAGAAAACATAATATAAATATGCATAAATGAGCAAATAGGTAAGCCCATCCCCCCTTAATTCTTCATCTGTCTTGTGTTCTGAATCGTTTTAATTCGTATTCCTTCTGATCATGTTTTATATTCGTATTTCGTTTGAACCCAAACGTCAACTTATCGATCACTTTTTATCCATAAATCTCGCGGCATGTATTTTATTTATGTATTTATTGAGCTCTTTCCACTGTATATATGTGTTGTTTACATATGATTTCCATTTCCATATACTAGTTAGCTTTCCCTTAATTCTCATACTTCAGCATTTCTTTCTATTCTTTCGTATTCTTCCTCTTATCTCTTGCTTCTTCTTCGAGTAATTCTCTCCTCCCCTGTGAGCGTGTGTGTGGGTCATCTGCATTATACCCGTGTTGTAGTGCGGTGAGACTCACACACCTGGCGCGTGCACACACACGCACGCACACACACGCACACACACACACACACACACACACACACACACACACACACACACACACACACACACATATATATTTGTGTCCATGTGTATGAAGGAGACAAAAGAAAGGTTATCTGTAACGAGTGTCTCCCCCAAATCCAAAAGAGTGACAGAGCCAAATTCAAGGGACGTTTGGGTCAAAATGCCTGGACACACGAAGTTTAGAGCAGTGTAAGTCATAGGATGAAGGAAAGATTGCATGAGGGAGAGAGTTCCAGAGTTCACTTGTTGAATAGAAGAAGGACTGAGAAACTTTGCCAATTCTTTGGTTGGAGAGCTGGACAGAATAGGAGTGGGACTGTTGCAAGGCGGATGCCTTGCACTCGCCGCAAGGGAGGATGTATGCACTGAGAGAGCGCTGAACAACACTGATTGTTGTAATAGCGCTAGATGAGTGAAATAAATGCAACATTGTGGCGTGTAGACAGAGATGGTAGGGAACTTGTAAGAGGAAGTGAGTTGATGAGGCGAAATGCTTTTGACTCTACACTTTCGAGAAGTGCGGTATGGGTGGAGCCTCCCCACACATGCGAACAGAACTCAATACAGAGGCGCACTGTTCCTCAATACAGAGCAAGACACTGTACGGGGGTAAGGAACCCACAGAGACAGTTGAGCATACCTAACTTCTGGGAAGCTGTTTTAGCAAGAGTGATAATATGAAAGGTTGGATGAAAAAGATACACCTAAAATATTGAGAGATGATGAGTGGTTGATGTGTGTATTGTTGAAGAATAGTTGATATTCTTGTGGAGGATTGTGATGGGTAGATAGGAGGAATAAGGTCTTGGAGGCGTTGAAAGTAACAAGATGTTCTCTGCCCAAATCAGAAATAATTGATAGATCAGAAGACAGGCATGCCATGGCCCTGTTCCGTGACTTTTGGAGTGATTGCATGCTGGGCTGTTCTGAAAAACTAGTTAAATAGTGTAAGGTACAGTTATCAGCTTATGAGTGAATAGGACTAGAGGTACAGTTGAGATAATTAATAAATATTAGAAAGATAATTGGAGACAGGACAGAACCCTGAGGAACACTGGAACCCTGAGGAACTTTGGATATGCAAGAAATGAGAGCAATTGGACAATAGTTGGAGGGTTGAGAGCAGTCACCCTTCTTTGGGATAGGTTGAATAGGAGCAATCTTCTAGCAAGTAGGAAAGATATTAGAGGAAAAACAGAGATGAAAGAGTTTGCCTAGGCAGGGAGTCGGAACGGAAATTTTTTTTTTTAGTACAATAGGAGGAACACCATCTGGTCTGTACGCTTTCTTAATATTAAGCGCAAAGAAGGCAGACAGTTCATCTTTAGAAGATATTATAATATTGGGCATAAGTAAGTGAGAGGGGTGGAGAGGGAGGAGTAGCACCGGAATCATCCAAGGTGGAGTTAGCGAAAGTTTGAGTGTCTTCAGCTTTGTCAAAGGAAGAGGTGACGGCGGTTACGTCAGAATGGAAAAAGAGGAGTCACTCACACACACACACACACACACACACACACACACACCTACATGCATATAACTATATACATGAACATGCTATATACTGTATCTTCATACTGATAAGCACACATGTGTACACCTGAACATGATACCTACACACTTTTATCAAATTCACACACACATCTCCCCCCCCCCCCTCCTTCCCTTACACATCTGCAGTAATATATTTATACCTGAAACTGCAGCATACACACACTCTACAAATATGGGTATGCAAAGGGTATACTAAGTGTCCATTATGTTATACCTTATCAATGAGGTATATTGACAGCAATATACCCGTATATTAAAAGTATTAACAATTATATCACTATCAGTACACCCATATAATTATAATGCATACCTTTCTGTGTATATACATAGCATATTTTAGTTTCACCTTAACTTATCTGTATTTATCATACCTCACTTTCACATACGGTAAACTAAACACCCCGATATGCACACACACACACACACACACACACACACACACACACACACACACACACACACACACACACAGGAACCATTTTAGACACGCATCATTGAACAACCACATAATAAAAAACAAGAACACAGACACAAAAAACAATTTAAAGAGACCAATAGCTAAACATCATAAACAAAGATAAAACGAAGTGCAAAGGAAAATATGCATAAAAAAACATAAATGCATTTATATAACAAATGAATAAAACTACATATCGGTATACACAAGCCTGAAAGGACAGTGCCATGAATAAACATGTCGTAACAAACAAACATGGCCAACAATCACATATGCAAATACAGGTAGCAAACATACAGGCAAAATTGAGAAACACGAAATAGCAAATACCAGGTACACTCGTAGATAGGAATTTCTGGACAATTATTGGAGGTACAGTCAGTCATAAAAATTCGTGGACCTCACATATATCTATTCATGAAAGTATGTCTCTTGAAACGAGTTAACGATTATAATTTGCTATACAGCAACTACAAAACTAAATATACTAGTTCCACAAAAACATCAATCCAGATAGTTATAATTGCATAAAGAAAACCATAGTGGGTCCACGATCTTTGATAAACGACTATGTAATAGTTGTACACTGGCGAAGTATTTTGATAAACTGCTTGTGCCTAAAAGTTCAAATTACTGAGATTCATTACTTAATACTTACCCTTATGTTTGATTTGTTCATGTTTGGTTTGTTTTAAAATTAGGAGGTGTTTAAATATCCAAGACCACGACTGTTCAACCACGCTCAACACACACACACACACACACACACACACAAATAACTAACACTAGGATATAATTACGTTAAAAACATCAACATGCCCATTAAAAGTATTAAGAAACAATGAAATATGTTAACAGCTCACAACATGCAAGCAAACACGAGGAAGAAACACAAACATCACACGAAGACACACAACAAGCAAAAATGAGGGCACAAGCACGAAGGCAAATATGACGATGCGACACCCATGACAAAACAAACACATACAAACCCAAGAAAGTGAGGAGATAAATACAGGCGAAACAAATACAAACAAGCCTGAACAAAAAGCCCACCAAAAGCACCATGCAACACAAGCGATCAAACAAACACACATACAAACCCAAGAGAGGAGGTAAACACATGTAAACAAGAGATAACAAAACAAAGATAGACACATGTAAACACCAGACAACGAAACACCCAAGCACATAAAAGAAACAAAAGTACACAGTAACGCGAAGGAAACAAATACATTAGCAAGCATGAGAGAACAAAGGCTAATGCAATTACTGAGAAGAAAGGAACCCAACCAGGACAATGCTTATAAGTACTTAACTTTGCACCAGTTGTATGATTATCTTTTAAATTTCGTTTTATTAACCCTTTCAAAAAGATGACGCCAGTTTCGCTTCATCTCAGCTACCCCCTGAAGATTTGTTTAGATAGATTGCTTCTTGGCCATAAAGTAAAAAAAAATCTTCATATCCAATTAATACTTGGCCCATAATAATAATCACCAAAAAACAATCATACAAATAAGACTAAAAAATTACACAATCATTACATTCAAAGTATCATATCAAACAAATGTTACGATGGATATGATAGAGTTAGAGGGTTTATCCAGGTAGTTCTAACTCTTGAATCTTGTCAATCGATCCTAACCTGAATAAAGGTTTAGTTTGGTAGGTAAGATCAAACATAAAACGTCCTTCATTTAATATTTTGGTATTAAGGATGCCTTCGGTGCCATTCAATCTTATGGAAAACACAGTACCAGTACAAGATAAAATTTTAATATTTACCACGGAAAATTTTCAAATAACAATTTTAGAGAATATGCAAGAAATATGCTGCAGTTATCCAATTAGTGCAATCCAGGTTATAGAGAAGTATTGCATTGTGTAGCTCATAAACTCGTAAAATATATATTAACACTTACGCTCCGGGCATATTTCCGCCTATTTCCGCCATATTAGGGCTCCTTCAGGCACTCCTGATTGATTAGGCAAGAGTCTGAATGAAATTACAATAATTCAGCTGAAAACTAAACGAAAATAGCTTCAAAATTACGCCAGAACGAGCTTCGTAGCTCGCGGGGTTCACCCGCAGCGCTACACTAGACATTTGCTAAAATGAGCAATTCTCGCTAATTTCTCGCTACATTTGCCTTTGACAGCACTGTATATCTTGCGAGACTCTGACTCAGAGCCCTCAGTGCCTCAGCTGCCTGGCTGAGAGAAGGACCTGTGGTTGGACCCGCTCCCGCTCCCTTGCACTCGATTTTACAAGCTTTAAGAAGCTTTAAAAACCTGTATATTGCTGTAAATTGCCATGACGTTCGGGAAAATCTTCCGCAGGGAAAGGGTTAATCAGGAATAAAAAAAATAATATACATGAATGCAATCGAATATTTCTTCCAGGACACTAGGCTGCGATATGCTGGTAAGTGTTTATGTTGAAATTTGGTATGTGTATTATTTACCTGATGGGTATTATGACTCGTTCTAACAGTTTATTCTGGCTATTACTAGAAAAACAAAATTCACGTTAGGAAGACATTTTGGGAGCTCTACAGTTAACCCATCCAGTACCAGCGTCGGCCCTGATCCTTTAGTATAATAGCGTTTCACTAGTACAGCGACGGCTCTCATCCGTCAATAATAAGCGACCCTTTTTCCTCCTAATATCTAGCTGGAGCCGCTAACATGACATGGAGGCACAGCTGTGAAGTGTTAGCAACACTGCTCATACTTGCTCAAGGCCAGAGGAGAAGTAACCTACCAACTCTCGTGGTGGGAGGGTGTTGTCTCGCCGCTGATTAGTTATTTTGGCCAAAATGCCTGGTATTGAGGGGTATAACTAATCGAATATGCTGTGGAACAGTAGGGGTTAATTGATATAGTTTTTACCCCCAATTCCTAGACATACTTCCTAAGTTGCACACAAGTGTCTAATGATAGCCAAAGTAAAGAGAAAAACAATGTCCTCAAATACTGAAAGGGTTATTTGACTATATCTCTATGTTTGTTTGTACACTTGGATGCCACAGTCTCTAGCACACTCAAAAAAAAATCGTAAACCCCCTATGTTTTTTTTAAGCAATGATATCTATTGGATTGATTTTTGGATAGAACTTGCTTTTCAATATATAGTGTGTATATTTGTGTAGTCAATGTAAAAACAATTACAATACTAAACTCGTTTCCAGAGTTATACTCCCATAATTAGAAATAGGTGAGGTCCACGCATATTTATGAGATATGTTTACGCAATAATACCTTTATGGACTGAAATGTGATGGCATTTCTAAACACTCAAGTTGATGAGAAATATTCATAATTATTTTACGAACGATCATTGAAATATATTGAATATCCCCGATGACTAGCTTAGCATAATTATCAAGAATAGTTCAGCTAACTTTTTTGAGTTACGGTACAGGACGATATTTTATGATGATATGTGTGAAAGAAGGAATGTAATTGTTGTACAAATCGTGTTATGTGTACAGTCGTTAATTCTAGTACATCATGGAGCCTCAAACTGAATATACAAGCCTCTGAAATGCAAGTATCAAGTTGAATATTTATAAGTAGATTCAATTCAGCCCGAAGCAGCTTTACATATGTATGTATCGGAATTAATGACTGTGAATGTACTGTACGTGTGATTGTCAGTCTGGTAGTATGATGGTATGAGCTTTAAAAGTGTTCTTATGCTTGCTTGAAGGTGAACAATGTGTGTGTATTTGCGCAAGTATGTGTGTGTGCATGTGTTATTGTGTAAAATGTGTGTATGTATAATGTTTATAAATGTGTGTGTGTATGTATGTCTCTAGGTAGGCGTGTGTGTGTATTTGTGTGTATGTCTTTAGGTATGCGTATGTCTGTATGTGTGTGCTCTTGTGTAACTACCAATGAGAGAGAGAGAGAGAGAGAGAGAGAGAGAGAGAGAGAGAGAGAGAGAGAGAGAGAGAGAGAGAGAGAGAGGAGAGAGAGAGAGAGAGAGAGAGAGAGAGAGAGAGAGAGAGAGAGAGAGAGAGAGAGAGAGAGAGAGAGAGAGAGAGAGAGAGAGAGAGAGAGAGAGATAAGAGGTTGGTGTTAGGAGGGGGGGGGGGTAAAAGGTCTTAGGTGAGGGACTGCACACCTGGCTTAAGCTTAATGGGGAACCAGCTCCATGAATATTAAACCACCCTACACCTCCACTTATGCCTTGGTTATATATACCGTTTAGGCAACTTACCGTTCATGTCTCTATTTTATACCTCATTTCACCTATGTCTATATTATACATCTCACCTTATCTCTCATCTTACTACCGTACTAATAAACCACCCTACACTTGCACTCATTTCTAAGTTATATTTATACACCTTGTTTCAAGTGTGTTTATTCACGTATTCATTCACGAGATGTTATAGACTGCAAAACCGTTGATTCTTTTAAAGTTCGCCTTGCTAAGCACCTTGCCCGAAACCCACGGATGACTGCATTTGTAATTGAATACGAACTTATTTCCTTAGTACTGTATTATAATTTTATTATCCTAATTGAATTCACACTTTATCATATCCTCTCTGAAAAACTGTTGGGCGCTTAAAACAGCAGTAACTTGGATAGCAAGTAACCTCGAGGGGTCACAAGACCTGTTGTTACTTGATTTTATCTGTACTCCTTTATACGTGAGTTACAATAAATGAGGTGAGTGTGAAAGAGAAATAGGAACTAAATTCAGGCATATTAAGAGTAACATAAGAGAAGTGACTAAATAGAAGGTGAAACGTTGTATATTACCGAGCGTTGAGTGCAGGTGTAGGGTGGCTTATTTTTAGTAATATGAAAAGTGAGGTGAGGTTTATATCCAGTAGCGTGAGTGGTGAAGTGATTAAACAGAGGTGAGGATTGCTGTTTATAATCGAACCACGAGTGCAGGTGTAAGATTGTTATAATAGAGACATGAAGGGTATGATGAGGTGTATTATATAGACATGGGAGGTGAAATGAGATGTATATATCATTTCACCTCTCACGTCTATAGATATACATCTCATTTCACCTCTCATGTCTATATTATACACCTCATCTTCATGTTCATGAAATAATACCTGTACATACATTACACATAAAATATCTATTCAGTTTCAGATTACCTTGTAACTGAACAAACAATTATTAAACCGTAATTTATTTTTAATCAACATGCCTAAATTGATTCGTAATAGAAAATGGAAATTCCTATCAAGGAGTTAATTACCTCCCCGGGAAAACTGAAAATGGCCAAGCCGAAAATGCGTGGTGACGAAAACCTGAATTATTATATAGTGTTTATACAAAACATCGAAATTCAATATATACTGTATATATACTGTATATATATGTATATATATATATATGTTATGGCTCCAAAAGTCTACCCCATAACACGAAGAAAGAAAGTGCGACTATTAAATCCAACGGAAAGAAAGAAATAAGCAGAGCCGGTGACACTAATCCGCCACTCCAACCACTACCACGCCATCTACGCCATCTACGCTGGAGAGTACTTATGGGAGAGCTAAGACTACAAAGACATGTCACGGTCCCATACACCCGAGCCCAGCGCACCCCTCTCATATTCAAACCACGTTCACCAAATATTATCACCAAATTAAGACCACTTCACCCCACACAGCATTTGGTAACTCTTAACCTTAAAGCTTTGCTTATAAGGAACAGAACCCTTAAACCCAGCATGAACAAGTAGAGCCTCCACAGGTATCACATCAGAGCAACACATCTCTAACAGAAGCGGGCGGACACAGGAGGCGCATCATTGTTGTGGAATGACACAATAATTACAGAAGTATAGTTGGCTGACACATAAAATGTAGTATTATAGCAGGCTGACATAAAAACTGCAGCATTTACCAAAAGCATTGCTGCCAATCCACAGAATGCCTAATATATAAATGTTATGACTAAATATGACTAAATTTAGGTATTGGTAGGGTAGGTCAAGTACCATTGGGCGAATAACTCGGCAAACTAAATACTTTTTATTTCCCGTAAATATATTTATATGAATTCCAGGAAAAATGGTTGAAATGTCTTAAAGGGAGCATAGAAGATCAGATTTGTTTACATAGCATTTAAAATGAAATTAGTTTGTATTCAACTTCTGAGCCTTATAGGTATATGTGGCACTTGGATTATTTAGTTGCAGTATATATTCAGGCTGCATTCATATGAATACAGTTTGAAATTACCAGACATCCATTATTCCATTTCGAAAAAAATCTCACTGATGTTTTCACTCGGGAAAGAAGGAAGATGGTGGGCGAAATTATTTACCATTTGAATACGGAAGAGCTATTCTGAAGATAATACAATTGTAAGGAGTTAACCAGAATACAAGAGAACTAGGTAATACAGTATGATCCCGAATGAGTTACTGGAGTTTTATATCCCTTTACTGTGAAACGTCCAAAGAAGCTAAACAACAATATATATAATATTATATATTATATATATATATATATATATATATATATATATATATATTGAGAATATATCACAAATACACGTGAGCCACTAAATGTTTCTAATCTCTCAGTGGGGATCGAACCGTCGACCAACAGGACGATAGCCGACGCTTAATCACTGCCGTGGTGTAGTTGATTAAGCGTCGGCTATCGTCCTGTTGGTCGACGGTTCGATCCCCACTGAGAGATTAGAAATATATACATATATATATATATATATTGTAATGTAACCCATAATTATATCATTGTTTTTTTGGCTTGTTTGCTTCAGAAATATATGAATGCCCCTCGTTTATCTGCGCTGTGGAGACTTCTAGAATTGTCCCTGTACCGCCGTATTGTTTCTCAGCCTTACGTCACCCACCCACGAGTTTCATAGAAATTAAAGTTTCAGTTAAGGCTGAGGAGGTATAGACAGTTTGGGAAGGTGAGAGTCTTTAAAGGTGGGGGCTCATGGGTTGAGATAAACATGGAATGATAATCGCCAAGCTGTACATAATTATCTTGCAAAATGCAATGGCACTGAAATAATTATTATCAATGGTATAAAGGAGTTTGTGGATCGTCTATACCAGGTCTGTGACGTCACAGGAGTGTAAGTCCACCATCCAGTCCAGGATGAGGATACTGGTGTGACGTCACTATGACGTCACAGGCCTGGTATAGACGATCCACAAAATCCTTTATACCATTGTTAATAATTATTTCAGTGACATTGCATTTTACAAGATAATTATATGTAGGTTGGCGATTATTTTTCCATGTTTACCTCAACCCATGAGCCCCCACCTTTAAGAATTGGAGAGAAGGATATAGGGAAAGAAAAGGGAAAGTGAAGAATAAAAGGAGGACTATCCCCTTTGCTATTGTTTTTAGTTATTTCCCCTTTTTTATAGTTATAGTAGATTGGGATAGACAGATTGGGAAGGTGAGAGGTCTCTTAAGAATTAGAGAGAAGTAAAATATGAAAGAAAGAGGAAAGTAGAAGAGTTAAAGGGGGAGGGCTGTCCTTTCTATTCTCTAAAGGTTTTCCTTAACCCGTCTACTGAGAGAATATACTGTATAAGACCCTACTAAATACTCACACTTGACACTTGACTTGGACCTGATTCAGCCTGAACATGCGCTCTCCTCCTTCATTAGAGACAAGCTGTTTGCAAGATACATCTGTGTTTCAAATTAGTTTAGTATCATATATACAGCATATATCTATCTATCTATCTACTGCCTTACGCTGTGATCCCCTGGCCACGAACGAAATTCCCCATGCACCTCTGTCCCCAGTCAGTCGACGCTCTTCCTCCCAACCAGCACTACCTTCATCCATATATTTCTTCACTCCATCCTTCCACCTCTCTTTCGGTTAACGCTCCCTCTGTCCTTCCACCTCGCTCTCGTACACCCTCTTAGTCATTCTCTCGCTTCCCATACGTTCCATATGGCTGAACCATCTCGGGGTGTTCCTTTTCACACTTTCCATCACATCTACCTCCACACCACACCTCCTTCTTTCTTCCTCATTCGTCTGTCTATCCCTCCATGTAACTCCGCAAGCACTTTTCAAGTAACTAATTTCCACCCCTCTAACTCTTGGTCTGAGTTTCTCCAACAAAGTCCATGCTTCGCTTCAGTAATACAGCATAAGATTGTGTAAAATTATTATTTCTTTGTGATATGTGTAGTTCTATAGAAGTTAGTCATAATAAGTAGCGATCAAATGTAATCAGTTGTTTTTGGGTTTGTGAATAAATACATATTTAAGTGTACAGTAGATAAAGTTAATTGGCATTGTTAAAGGTATATTATCTATGCTTAGTAAGTTTTCATAGACACATTTGATTACTTTACTTAAGTTAACCCCTAAGTCTTTGCTACTCGATAATTTCCATGTCTATTTTCAATTACATCAATGTTGAGTATAGTATATTATCATATATGTAAGAGTGTGTAAAATAATTATTTTTTGTTAGATATGTGTGCAATTCTATCAAAGTGAGTCATAAAGAGTAGAAATCAATTGTTGATATGTATATGTTGATTTCATTAATTAAGTTTAGAAGTAAAGTTGGTTGGTGAAAAAAAATGAATCATGACGTTTTATGAATTGATTAATATTTCATTGTAATTATTGTTAATTTGCATTGGACATTTTATTTTTCTATTCATAGTAAGATTTTTTAGACTTAATATTTAATTAATTTGCTTAACACTTGAAATATTATTACTTGATTATTGAAAATATGTTTTCTTTATCTTTTCAATAATAAGCTAGTGTGTTAATTTTATCTTTGGAGATATGTACAACTTAATCTAAAACAACTATTATTATTTTGTGCATTTATATGATTGAATTTAATAGCTTCATAATAGTCATTGCTGTGCTAGTAAGAGAACATTATGTAATAATTCCATGTAGTATACAATATGCATCTCCCTCACTATCACATACTGTATTTAATGAAACATGAGACAATTGTTTACTTCACTATCGGTATTTCCACTCTATGTACCCTGTTTGTTTTCTTCTGCCCACCACTCTCTTTCAATCGTCTTCACCTCCCACCCATTTCAAATCCCATCGTCAATTCCATCACACCTGCACCCTTCCACCAAACTCCTCCATTCTCTTTCTTCTACTTCTTCTTATTTTCTTCCCACCATCTTCCCTCCCCCTGACATTACCTATTCTATCACCCATTCTCTGCTGACATTCCCACCTCCCTTGTCACAGCCCCCCACACCTATACACAGGATAGGTGGTCGCCCTTGGCTTCTTTTGTAAAAGCCAAGTCAGCTACAGGCTAGTCCCCAAATATCGAAAAGAACCACAGAGCAATATGGTAAATTTTGTGAGATGTCAGAAAAAAATCATTGAATGTACGTAGCCAAACAAAATCTAACTTAACCAAATCTTAACTTGATCAACATTATGTCGAACCTACTTTTACCTTTTATCATTTAACCTAACTTAAGCCAACCTTTACCTTAACCTGTCCGCTGAACATCTCGGTTAAGTAAATTTGTGTTGGGTTGGGATAGGTTACATTAGAGAAGGATACAATTTAAGGTATGCTGGTTAGCACTGGTTAGTTTAGATTTTGTTAGGAAAAGTAAGGTATACTAAAGTTTTGATAATTTAGAGAGTTTAGTTATATGGTTACTTTCAAAAAGTCCAGTGAGCAATTACGGATATTGAACATAACAAACAAATAGTCTGCTGTATGCTATAAGTGTGAAATACGAAACAAATTTCATGAATACATTGTAGGTCAAAGATTTCTGAAGAAAGGTGAGGTACAGTACCAGGTAGAGCCTTAACCTTAGCCTCAGCAAACACGGTTACGATGTTCCTCCTCTCAGACATGTATACTGCTGCCTACAGAATAGGAGGGTGGCTATGATGAGGGGGGAGGAAGAGGGTGGGGATGTTGACTGGAAATAGGAGGAAGAGGGTGAGGACACACACACACACACACACACACACACACAGTTATTCTCACTATAAAGACACACTATCATCATTACCACCATCACAACTACTACCACAGTCACCACCATTATCACTACCACAATCACAATGAAGTTCACTTCTGTGATGTGTGTGCCCCTAAAGGGCACACCCACACAAATCCTCACTACACAGACACCATCATTAACAGTGCTGTGATTTGTGTGCCCCATAGTGCACTGACATACAGATGGACATACTCACAGACACAATGATTGCAGTACTACACCACCCCTACATAATCATCACCATTATCACAATTACCGTCAAGTTCACTACTGTGATGGGCACACACACACACACACAGATCCTCACTACACGGCCACCACCATCATCACTGTGATGTGTGTGCCCCGTAGGGGCACACATACAGAAGTGCACAGACGGACAGACATACAACACAATGATTACAATACTATGCCACCCTCCAAGGGCTACATGACCAGTACATCAATGAAAACAGTAGATCTCAACCAGTAAACCTCAGCCAGTTGATCCTTTCAACTAACAGATCTTAACCAGTGGATCACTTCAAGCAGAAGATTTCAACCAATTAATTACCTAAACCAGTAGATCTCAACCAGTGTACCATTTTGATCAGTAGATCTCAAAAAGTAGATCGCTTGAACCGGTAGTTCTCAACCAGTAAATCATTTCAGCCAGTAGACTATTACAGCCAGCAGATCAATACAAAGAGCAGACCATTTCAACCAGTGGATCATTCCAACCAATCGATCTCAACCAGTACACCAACATCACAGTACACCAACCAATAGACCATGACATACAGTATAGTAGACCATTAAAATCAGTATACTATTAGAACTAGTAGTTATAAACAATAGTATATTGTGTTCATGCGGTGGAACAGTTAATCCAGCTGAATTATCAACACTTAATGGAAAACAGCGAAAACATTACCGGTTAGTCTCTGCATCAAATTAATTATATATATTCATAATTAACATCATAATTATATACATTCATAATTAACAACATAATTATATACATTCATAATTAACAACATAATTATATACATTCATAATTAACAACATAATTATATACATTCATAATTAACAACATAATTATATACATTCATAATTAACAACATAATTATATACATTCATAATTAACAACATAATTATATACATTCATAATTAACAACATAGTTATATACATTCATAATTAACAACATAATTATATACATTCATAATTAACAACATAATTAGCGACACACTATTAGTAAATGGTGAGTCATTCAGATGTGACATTACACCTATTGCCAGCTAATAACAAATAGACTATAGAGTGCCAAATCGACCAAGGATAACAAAACAAGTGCCAACCAAATGTCCTAATCTAAGTTAACCTGATGATGATGATCTGCACTTGCATCATGTAGTCAAGTAACATTTTTTTTAGAAGATATAAGACAAATTACATTGAGAAAATTATTTTTCTTGCAAAATAAAAGTTACGTATAATAATATATACAAACTTTAACAAATAAATAGTATTGGTTTAGGTGTCACTGGCTGAGAGCTACTGGTTGAGTTATCCGGTCACCGAATATGATAATTGTTTTGCAGACAGTTTTCTTTAGTAATCCTCTGGGCCCTGATTGGAATTAAATAAAACAAAATATCGTACGCACATACAAGACATTGTTGTGTTTTCATGGCTCAAAAACTCTTAATGCATAATACAATCTTAAGAATACAGTCTATGTCTTTGGAATATTGCAGGCAGTTATATATGTTAACCCCTACTGTACCGGAGGATACAGTAATAAAAGTCAACCCCCAGTCCCAAGCAATGTGGCCAAAATGGCAAGATAGAACAACCTTCCACCTAAAGAGATGAAGGAAGACTGGCTCTCCCAGCCTTCAGTGGGTTTTATATAAGCTGAGAAGTGTTGCCATATCGAGAGCAGTGTTCAAACGGTTGTGGTACCAGGCACAGCCTGGTACAGGCAGTTACAAGGAAAGTACATTACTGACGGCTCCCAGCCATCGCTGGGACTGGGGAGTGACTTATCTACTGGCGGCTGGTAGCCGTCGCTGGGATTGGACGGGTTAAGACATCAGCGATATTAGTCTAACGTATCCTATTATGAGCTAGTCTAAATTGCTGAACTTATTCCTTATTCATGTGTATGTAACAAGTCAACTAACCCATTCTATACCGGCGACGTCTTTTTCATTATATTCTGGCAATTATTAGACGATGTAATTCAGTTTAGGAAGGATCTCTAGCAATGATATGGTTTTGAACGATCTCAATCTACCATTTTAACGACTACACATCCTTCCTAAGCTGCATACAATCTTCTAAATATAGCAGAATAAAATATAACATACGTTGCTGGTATAAATGGTGTTAATTATACAACATCAGAATGGTACTGAGTTTGGGTGTCGTAATTTAATCAGTAGAGAAGTAGTATTAGTGTTATATGTACGAAGTGAGCCTACTACGTAAGATTAAAATAATTAATTCCCAGATGTATATTTCCTCTTACCCAACCATTAGGATGCAACTTGTAAAATCAGATCACATGGTTCGCTGACTACCCTGATAAAAACATTGGGAACAGCTAAGAGAGAAATATAATTTTTTTAAATTCTTTGATGCAATATAACATAGCACTCAGTGAATAATACATAATAACTATGAAATATCAAGATAACGGTATTATTTCCAAACGCTACCGCAATATATAATAAATGAAGCTACTTTTTCTTAATAACAAATATCAATAACTATTGCTCTTAACATTAATAACGAAATTTTTGAAAACATGTGATCCTTCAGGGATTAGAACCTAGGACACCACATACAAAACTTGAACGCTCTTAAACATTACACCATCTCTGTCTCTCCTCTAACGTCTTCCCTTCTTGCTGGAGGTTTGCTCTCAACGTTCAATCCAAAGTCCAAGGGTGATCGTCCCCTCAACCCTCCAACTATCGTCCATCATCTCTCTACTTCTCTAAAATTTTTGAAACTATTCTTGCATCCAAATTTCTTAAGCATTTCTCTTCGCATAATCTACGCTCAGATCGCCAGTATGTCTTCCTTAAGGGTCGCTCTACTGGTGATATTCTTTCATATCTTAGTAACTCTTGGTCATCCTCCTTTCGGGACTTCGGTGAGACCTTTTCCATTGCACTATACATATTGAAGGCCTTCGATATGGCACAAATCTTTAATTTCTAAAATTATAAATATCCTCCTTTGGTTTCTATCTCTTCATCTGTGCCTTTATCTCTAATTTCCTTTCCGGCCGTTCTATAGCTGCGGTTGTGGATGGTCATCGCTCACTTCCTCATCCTATCAACTCCGGCGCTCCTCAGGGCTCTGTCTGATCTCTCATTCTCTTTCTAATTTTCATAAATTATCTTCTCAACTGTATCTTCAGTCCCATCCACTTATACGCAAACGACTCTACCTTGCACTACTCAATTAGTTTTCCTGAACGCCGCAGCCAGCAATCCCTCAAAGACAAACGTAATGAAGCCATGCAACACTTCTCTTCTGATCGAACTACTATTTCCAATTGGGGCAGAGAAAACGTTGTTACCTTTAATGCTTCCAAAACCCAATTTCTTCATCTTACTACCCGTTCTAAACTACCAAAGAACTATCCATTACACTTCAACAATACAAAAATGAATCCTTCATCTTCTCTCAATATTCTCGGCGTCTCCTTTTCTTCTGCTCTCACTTGGAAGGACCACATTACCAGTCTTGCTAAGGCAGCCTCCCAGAAGCTGGGTGTGCTCAACCGCCTCAAGGGGTTCTTTACCCCTGCGCAGCTTCTGGCTCTGTACCCAAGAGTGAAACACTCTTCTCAGTCTTTTTGCTATTCAACTGCGGAGCTCTGGAATTACTCTCTCCCAGAATCAGTCTTTCCCTCTTCCGACGACTTAAATTGCTTCAAAAGTCTGTGTGTCCAGGCATTTTGGGTCGAACGTCACTTGATTTTGGCCCTGTCACTCTTTCACCTCTTTCAGCCCCCCGCGCTACCTCCTTCAGCTTCGTCTTCCGCAGGCGCCACTCAACTTAGGCCACGCCCCTCGACACGCAGCCATCAGCTCGACCCACCAACCGACCACAATCCCGCATCCAGTGCGCATGCGTGAAGCGGTTCTCCCTTTCTCTTTCCTAGAATACCCCTCCACCAATAGCAGACTTTTGCCCCCTGATTTTCGCCTCCTCTGATCCTCCCTCTCTTAACCCTTCTGTTTACTTTTATATCATCTTCCTTACTTGATAATGTGGTTGTCCAAACGCGTCGTATTCCTGTATTTCATGTACATTAATGCTGTACACATGAATTTTGTATCCCTTCATCTACTTCCTGCCACCCAGCTCATCAGAGACCTGGAACTTTGAATAATAAATTTCCAACGCAGACAAAATTGCCATTTCTTTCACCTCGTATGTATTAATAGAAAAAAAAAAAAATATATAATATATATACTTATATATATAATATATATATATATCTATATATGTATATATATACTATATATATATATATATATATATATATATATAATATATATATAATATATAGGTATATATATATATATAACATTCATAGAAAATAAGTTTCTAGTAGAGTATTTTCATGAACAAACATTTATAGTTGACACTGCAGTATGTTGCACAATAAACATGCTTCGAGTACCGGGTTTTTTCTCCATTAATTATTTCACGGCGCTATGCATTTCAACACATGCTAATAATGTCGCTCTGATCTTACTATAAACAGGTCAACAACAACAACAGCCTGGTTAATTATTTAACAGTATGATGTATCCATTTACACTTCAATAAAGGTATATAATACTTAATATCCCTGTATCATTATAGTTTATTATATTAGAAGTGTTTCAAGTAGTAATAGCACAATGATGATATATTAATTATATATATTATGGTATATATAAATGTTTTATAATAATAATAATATATATTATACTAATATATAGCACCCCGTATTACCAGGATATAGCGCTTGGCTTCTTTACCTTAGAGGATGTATATCCTTTTAATTATCCTATAAAATATATAACCCGGTATATCAGATAACTCGCAATTGGGTCTAATTTATGATCAGGACGCTATCTACTATAGCCTTGAGCCAGCACAGCTATACATATACCATCACACACGGCATTTCATTCAAGCTGTGTCTACGTGCCTCTATTATCAAGTTACGTTCAGTCAATTCGCCCACATATCCTTGTTTCTAATCATCATATCAGAGAGTCGCATCCTATTTCTCTTTTATCTTTTCTTGTCATTTTAAATTCTCTTACTCCATGTGTTTCATTCCTTTTCGGCACATATTCTTTTTTTCTGTACTATGTTTTTTATCCTTTTTCCATAGCATAACTATTATTGCTAATAAATTTCAATGTTTTTATAATTATTATGTTCACCCATTCTACTATTTTTCTTTCATCCAATCTTTCCTCTTCCCTGTATTACCAGAACTTAATTAATATCGATTGGAAATGTCAGCTACACCAATGTTTCCTCTCAGTCACATACAATAACGAGACATCAGGGTCGATTGCCGTTATTATTCGGCATGTCTATATACCTTGTACTTACATACCTTTTTGTTTCGTATTCAAAGTCTTACTTTCAATACCCGAGGACAGAACATCAAGTGCAGTCATTAAAGTCGTATCAAAATTAATTTATCCTGTACTCTCAATAATGAACAATTACATAATTTACATAAACAAATTTATATATACAGTATATATATATACTGTATATATATGTTAGGTACTCCAATATATCCAACTATTACTCCGTGAATTACTTAAACACTAGAATACATATTTAAAGTATATCTCACTATAATAACTTTAATACAACTACTCATATTAATAAACATAGTATTTCTTACATCGACTGTACATAATGGAGACAAGTGGTACTGGGCGCCTAGAATCTGAGGTTAAGCAGACGTCAGCCACTTAGTCAGCATTCCCAAGATCTCACAATAGAGTTGGTTACACATGACCGCTCTGATGGAAAGTTACCCAGAACAGGTCACGTTGGAAACCACACCTTATTACGTCATTATCATTATCGACAGGTACTAGGATTGGTTGTGATGTACACTTGAATGATAATGGTGGTTTTACGTCATAAAGAGGGGCGTAACCCAACATAATATAAGGTGGATATCCAGAGAGCGAGGGCAGGAAACGCAGAGAGACCCCGGCTCGCTCATCGAAGGATCAGAGGTTAGCTCCGTGTGTGATAACCAGACTATATAACATACTTGAATTAATCGTACTGATACAGATACTTATACAATCAATATATTAGTGTACTTCTGAATAAGTCTTAAGATATCTTTCATTATACTATTCCTAATTATTCTCAAGTTTCATTTACCTAACCTTACCATTTATCTAACAATCATTTGAGTTATCTAATTAATCCCAGGGTAAGCCTGTGATGGTGGCAGCTTTTATATAGGGGAATTGATACCATTGTCAATCCTATTCTCTTCACCATACATGGTGGCAGCGGTGGGATATATATATATATATATATATATTGGTAAGATACTATATGTACTTGTGCAGTTACAGACACTTACAAACACAAATGTTAATGCATAAACCACAACACACACGGACACCCACAAACTAATAACCACAACATCCCCCGCTCCCCTCCCCCACACTAGTAAACACAACTCTTCTCTCTCTCTCTCTCTCTCTCCCTCTCTCTCTCTCTCTCTCTCTCCAACAATCTGGCAAACACACACACACACTACCAACCATAACACTCCCCTCCCCAGCAATCATCTATCACAATCAGATTAAACTTGAATCTCTTTTTGCCAATCTGGTTGAGTGTGTGATTGTGACATGTGTGTGTGTGTGTGTGTGTGTGTGTGTGTGTGTGTGTGTGTGTGTGTGTGTGTGTGTGTGTGTGTGTGTAATTTGTCAGTATATTTATTTACTATTTAATATGCTTGTGTATATATATATATATATATATGTGTGTGTGTGTGTGTGTGTGTATGTTTGTGTGTATGTTTGTGTGTGTGAATATCCGGGTAACTACATCCATGAATATCTACCAACAAAATGTCAGTCTAAAATGGATGCATATTTTCGAACATTGATATTAGTTTTGACATTATCGTTGCCCAATACTTATCAGCATATTTCAGGTTATATAACGTATATTTGTGTACAATATAGTGTTGCAATTATTAAGCCTTTGACCCAAATATTCTGTTTACATATTAAAGGCGGAGATAATCAAGAGAACAAATGGCGGTGCACCCGTTTGAAGCAGTATCGAACCCAAACGAGACAGTACACTGTTGTATTGTTGTACAGCCGCTTCATAACTTGGTTGTAAAAGTTCAGAGGTTCAACTGGATCTAACTTTATTCACACTCACAAGAGGTACACAAACACGTTACATGACACGTTGATTGGCAATGTTGGTGTGGCAACAAATAAATACAGTTAATAAAGGGAGGGGGGGGGGGGGGGGAGTCTTCTGGACACCCTTCTCCCTCATGCTTCTTCCCATTATTTATTTTTAGATTTTAAGACATTGGCCTCATTAGTTGGGCGATTTTAAGATCTTTCGTGTAATTTCGAAGGAATCGGACTTTGACCGGGCCAATTTTCTACCGAAAAATGCGTAATTTTATATCGAAGGGGAGTTTTGGAGATAATTTGTTATGCGTGATGGAAAGTCTAGAGAGATAACTAAAACAATAATGAATAAACAAATATATAAATTAATATGTAGATAAAAGTCTCCCCTAAATATTCTAAAATTGTGTCATTAGTCCAATTGATAAAAGAAAATATTGAGTTCGTGTGCGTCAACCTTTAAGCTATTAGTATTATTATCATTAATAATAGTATTATTAGCATTAATATTAGTATTATTAGCATTACTAATAATCAAAGTATTATAAATAATTGAATCAAAAACAATATATCCACATGACTTGAATATACTGTATGTGTTTAATCATTTGGGTGCAACAATGTTAGCATATACAAACTGTCCCAAAAGGTGTGCCTAACTTGGTGATAGGCTGGTCTATCAGAGTGAGAACTGAGCGAGCTCTGCCATACCCATAGCTTAGCCTGACTGTTCCTTTTACTTATATATTTTCTAGATCTCAAGTGACGGCGTCTCTTCTGTGGATTGACCTCCCAATCTACCACAAGATTGGAAGCCAAAGCGTCACATTTTTCCTTTGCCCCTCAACGTTCTCTTCATAATTGCTGAGGGGTACAGGGCCCTGGGTGGGTTTTTGGTTTCCCGGGCGTTTCCGCACCCTCCTCAGCTCCCCGCCATGGAGTGGCTTCGGTCACCCAGGCTTTATTGTGGTCGGCAGGGAGGGTTCTGTGGGGGCGCTTGGTTATGGCCTTGGCCTTGCTCGGGGCCTTGGGGCTGTTCGGCCAGGCAGCTTGGGGAACAACAACAACAACAACTTCAGGATATGAGCATACAGATGAGTCTAAACTTAATATATTCTATAACAAATATTTGAAATCTCAACCATTGAAGGCTTTATGTAGTATCTTCCCCTGCACCACTGAAATGGACTCTTCCATGTCAAATGGTTTCCAACAAGCCTAATGCCGCTGTCACACGAGCGGTTTTTCCGTCAATTTTCCATGAGCAAGTTTTTCCTCGTATTATTTTTGGAATTTTGTGCACTGGTATCGGCATCTAAACTGAAGGTGGATTATGTTAGAAGGCTGAATTATGATATAGTGTAATTTTCTAAGCTTCCAGACCATAATTGCCCGTAAAAATTGCTCGAAAATTCGCTCGTGTGACACCAGCTGTATTCTGTAAGGTACATAATAATTAGACATTCATGCTTGCATTAGCAAGCATGAATGTCTAATTATTGTGTACCTTACAGAATTACAATATCTTGATAATAGCATGGTATAATACACACATTTAGGCGAGTGTGGGACTGGGGATAGAGCCTTAAGTATGTCTTATGGGGAAATACATAGGCAAATACCCTTCTCAACATTCAATATTTCTGTAATGGTTGAGATTTATTATTATTTTTAAAGGACAATTTGTGCTTAACCCAATCAGTGCGGGAGATTATCCGCCATAATAGGGCTCGTTCAGGCACTCCTGATTGCTTAAGCAAGTACCTGAAAGAATTGAAATGTTCGCAGCAAAAAAACTAGAAGAAAAGAGCTTTCAAATGACACCAGAACAAACTTTCTACATAGCAATACTGTATATTATTGATTTACAGATTATTTAATCTAATAGGAGTGTATAATCTAGTAGGATTCAGTGATAATGATTGTTTATTTGCAACTCCCTGGGGGGGGGGGGGCTCTCTCTCTCTCTCTCTCTCTCTCTCTCTCTCTCTCTCTCTCTCTCTCTCTCTCTCTCTCTCTCTCTCTCTCTCTGAATTATAATTCTATGCAAACGCTCGTAGCATACGCAATAAATTTTCAGATTTAGAGGAACTAGTGTTTACAGAAAATTATGATGTGATTGGCATAACAGAATCTTGGCTCAATACACAAGATAGAGACTTTGTAGCAGAGTATTCACTTCCCGGTTATGTAATGTTTGAGAACAGCCGAATATATAAAAATGGAGGTGGCGTTTTATTTTATATCAAAGAAAGTCTTAACCCGACCCTCGTGTCAAAACCTCAAATTGTGAACGTCGACACATCTTTTGTGCTAATAAAGAATAATAAAGGTACAAAAATAATACTTGCGTTAATATACAGACCTCCAGCTCAATCAGTGTAAACTGACCGAGAAATTTACGAACAAATTGCAGATGTAAGTAACTCACAAGATACCGTAATTTTTGGCGACTTTAATTTACCTGTGACCAAGTGGGGCGATACTCTTACTTCACACTCCGGACATGACTTGTATACGAACTTGCAAGAGAGTTCGCTTTATCAATTTGTTCAAATGCCGACCCGTGGTAATAACGTTCTTGACATTGTACTTGCAACAACAGAAGAATTGATAGAGAATTTGAATGTTGGTGATGAATTCAGTAACAGCGACCATCGTACGATAACTTTCACTTTAAAGTTTAATAGTAACGAACCAAATAGTAGCATCGAAAAAGTCCCTAATTTCAAGAAAGCAAACTTCCATAAACTTAGAGCTATGTTTAAAGAAACTGACTGGAGCTTTTGAATTAACAATAACGACATAAATACATCTTGGAAGTTATTCGAAACCACTTACCTAAAAGCAGTGCAAGACTGCCATACCACGAAAATACGGCGTCCAGGCCATAATAATAAGCCCAAATGGTGGAATAAAGATATTTCAAACTGCCTGCTTGCTAAAAAAATTGCTAAGGATAGATTAAAATCCTCACAAAATGACGAAAAACGGGTGAGAAATTTGTAGAGCTACGACGCAAAGCCAAAAAGTAATTAAGCAAGTAAAAAGACCTTAGAGTTACATATTGCGAATCAAAGTAAAACAAACCCGAAAGAATTCTATAGTTATATCAGAAAGAAAAAGTAGTTACTTCAACTGTTGGACCGTTAGTCGATGAAAAAGGAGAATACACCAAAGACGAAGTACAAATGAGTAATGCCCTCAATACCTTCTTTGCATCCGTTTTTACAACAGAAGACCTCAGTGATATCCCTACACCATCGCCGATTCAGATTGATAATTCAGATGTTCTAAGCAATATCACCGTTACAGAGAGAGAAGTATTGAATTGTTTAGATAAACTCAAGGTAAAATTTATAAAACGCCAGGACCTGATACAATCTCGCCTAGAGTTCTAAAGGAAGCTAAGAATGAGCTCTCCAAACCACTGACATTACTATTCAATAGATCCTTGCAGTCTGGAACTATGCCTGATCAGTGGAAGCTAGCCACCGTAACACCGATATTCAAAAAAGGCAGCAAATCCCTACCCAGTAACTATCGTCCAATTAGCTTAACCTCAGTTGTATGTAAAAATGCTAGAAACGGTCATACGAGACAGACTCGTAAATCACTTAGAGGAAAATAACATACTTAAAGATACTCAACACGGCTTTCGTAAAACACGTTCCTGTTTAACAAACCTCTTAGACTTCTTCCACGATATCCTCAACCTCTACGATGAGAGTAAAGCTGTAGATATTATATACCTTGATTTTCAAAAGGCCTTTGACAAAGTTCCCCACAAACGTTTACTGCTAAAACTAAAAGCGCATGGAATACAAGACGGTGTGTTGAAATGGATAGAAAATTGGCTCAGCACCAGAAAGAAAAGGCAGTCCATAAACGGTAAGGCATCTAAATGGACCAATGTAAGTAGCGGGTACCCCAGGGATCGGTACTAGGACCAATTCTCTTTCTAATTTACATCAACGACATAGATGAGGGTCTCACCTGCACAATCGCAAAATTTGCTGACGATACAAAAATTGCAAATAGCGTACTCTCAAAAGAACAAGTTGACGATATGCAACACAATCTAGATAAATTGTCATGTTGGGCCCAAATTTGGCAAATGAGTTTCAATGCGGATAAATGTAAAGTACTACATGTCGGATACATAAATGAGAAAGCAAACTATTCGATGAATGGCACTCAGCGTAAGAATGTAAACAGAGAAACTGATCTGGGAGTAACAATATCGAGTAACCTAAAACCGAGTCAACAATGTTCAGAAGTTGTTAAGAAGGCAAACAAAATAATTGGCTTTATAGGCAGGTCATTTGAGCATAAATCCAAAGAAGTTATCCTAACCCTTTACAATTCCTTAGTCCGCCCTCTTCTGGAATACTGCGTTCAATCCTGGTGCCCTTATTACCAAAAAGATATAAACAAGCGAGAACGAGATCAACGTAGAGTTACCAAAATGGTACCTAGCCTAAAGAACAAACCATACGAAGAGCGTCTTAGAGAATTAAATCTATTTCCTTTAACCCAGCGCAGATTAAGAGGCGACTTAATTCAAGTGTTCAAAATCATCAAAGGCATCGACAATATGAACTGTAGTAAGTACTTCACTATCGACCAATCTAATTACACGCGGGGAAACGGTTGCAAAATTATTGGTAAATCTTTTAACTCGCACGAATCTAAGAATTTCTTCTTCAATCGAGTTGTCAACTTGTGGAATGGGCTTCCCCGAGACGTTATAGACTGCAGCACCGTTGATTCATTTAAATTCCGCCTAGACAAATATCTCGCATCAAACCCGCGACTGACTGCGTTTGTAATGAATAACTTTATCCTCCCCTCAGTTACTAACCCATATGTCCCCTACTAACTTCCTAGTCCTGCCACGTTAGTGGCAGGGCAGTAGTTCCCTTTCCAATGTTCCCTTACCCACTCTAAACCACTGTTTGGACACTTGATCCTCAGTGTTTTGGAGGACAAGCAACCTAGAAGGGTCACTAGACCTGTTGTTGCTTGATTTCCTTTGTACTCCTTTGTACTCTCTCTCTCTCTCTCTCTCTCTCTCTCTCTCTCTCTCTCTCAGGACCCGTTGAGAGCTTTTGGTCTCTTTTCATTGAAACCGCTTAGCTTACAATGTCGATTAATTGAAGTCTTCACAATATTTAATGAGTTTGACAACGTGTTTAGTCTCAATGTATATACAAGACACAATCAAGGATGGAAGGTATTATGGAAGAAGTTCAGCACTAATATAATTATGTGGAAACATCCTTACAGGTATATAATTGTTCTACTTTTTTTTTTTTTTTTTTTTTTTTTTTTTTCTATATTCCAACTTACTTCCTCTCGGGCATAGGCTGAGAGCCTTAACATTCACCGCTTTACAATGAACAGTGAAGCCCGTGAGGTCTTGTTACAGTCTAGGGAGTGAGACATGTGAAGCACGTAGAGTACAACGAGCACCTGCCATCTTGCCTTCACATGAGGCACGGTGCTCACTCATGGCCCGAAACGACCCCATCTTGAAGCCATCTCGTTCCCGTGCTTCACTGTCTCACCCCTACACTCCGGACTACTCCACACTTACACACACAACAACGCCACCTGTTGAGCAGCTAACTCACAAAGGCATTGCACCCCTATAACATATTTTGAATATGGGAATATTCATACACTGCTATTTAATCAGGGGAAACCATGAGGGTATTTATATTGACGTTTCGGTGGGCTTGTGGTAATGCACGAATACTAGGTACAGCACAAACTTTCCCATACCCATAATATCTTCCCATTGATACATCGGGATTTGAACCCGGGACCTTTGGATTACCAGGCCAGTGGCAAGACCACTCCACCACACCTCCCCAGGAACAAACTTCCCTCAGAAGTTGTAAATAGTTTTACAGGACAACATTTCAAGAATAGTAAATGGCATTTTGCATATTCTGCAATGAGTGTAGTGCACTACACAATCTCTCTCTCTCCTATTAAATATATATCCGAAAATAACCGCAAGCTCATTGACACACTAACCATTCCTTGCACTTCTCTCGTCTTACCCTCACGTTTACCTTATT
>CM064482.1:66180545-66320195 GCA_032716605.1 Paralithodes platypus
GGAGATCGGCCCAACATTCTTGAACTTGTTTCTACCTTCTAACCAGCCTTCTTCTTATACTGTCTATCTTTTCTCTCCTTTGGGCTCCTCCGACTCATAAACTTATTCTCTGTCAACTGTCCCTATCTCTCCAGTAACGGCCACCCGATTCTCCTAGCCGGCGGCGCTTGTGGCACTTTGGCGCTGCCGACTGGTAGGCTCTCCGTCAGTCCTTCTTGATTTCGCTTTCCCATGGAGATTAATTTCTGCTATTCCGTTTCCGGGACCCTCGGAGAGTGCTGAACGCATTACCGAGGTAATCCTATCGGGCATGGAAGCATACATTCCATTCTCTTTCTCTCAGACGAATGCTAAACAAATCTTGGTTTACTCACGCCTGTTCTACTGCTGTTCGCAATAAGGAGGTAGCATTCAAACGGTACCGACGCCTTAAAACTCAAGACTCTCATTCTTCCTATGTTTCTTCCCGGAATCAAGCCAAATCTGTTCTTCGACTTGCCAAATACACTTTCATCAATAATAAATGCACTGAACTATCCAACTCTAGCTCTTCCCAAGCTTTCTGGCATCTAGCCACAAACCTCTCCCACAATTTCTCTTCCTCGTCTTTCCCTCCCCTTTCCCACTCTGATGGCACAACCATCACTTCTTCCACTGACAAAGCTAAACTCTTCACTCAAGCTTTTGTCTTCTAAAGATGTACTTTCTACCCTCTCTGGGCTTAATACTAATAAGGCGTATGGTCCGGACGGTGTTCCTCCTGTTGTTCTCAAAAACTGTGCTTCCGTGCGGACTCCCTGCCTAGGCAAACTCTTTCGTCTCTGTCTATCCTCTAACGTCTTCCCTTCATGGCTGGAAGGTCTCACATTCAACCTGTGTCCCAAAGAAGGGTGACCGCCCTCAAACCCTCCACCTCATCGTCCAATTGCTCTTATCTCTTGTCTTTCTAAGAATTTTGAAACTATTCCTGCTTGTCCAAATTTCTTAAGCATGTCTCTTCTCATAATCTGCTCTCAAAATCGCCAGTATGGCTTCCTTAAGGGTCGCTCCATACTGGTGATCTTCTATCATATCTATACTAATTCTTGATCAGCCTCCTTTCGGTTCGGGACATCGGTGAAACTTTTATAATCTATTTGCAAACTATACAAAAAAAATAATAATGCCTGGAAGTCTTAAAGAAGAAAAACAACCCAAAAAATACGGAAAAAAAATAAGTAATGTCAATAATACAATAACTGGAAAAACAGCTAACACCAAACAAGAAAGGAGTACAAAAATAAAAAGAAAAAAACAAAAAAAAAAATAAAGAAAATAAAAAACAAAGGAAAAAAAAAGGAGAAAAATTAAAAAAAAAGAAGGGAAAAAAAAGGAGAATCTCAGGGGGGAGACGGGGTCTCCGGGGGAATACGTAAAAAATGAAAAAAAAGAAAAACAGCGGGGGGGAAAGAGAAGGATAAAGAGGAAAGGTGGGCCTGTGTGGCGACAAAAGACAAAAGAAAGACAAAAGAAAAAATGGTTATTCTAACGAAGGGGGAGTGAAAATAAAAATTTCACAATAGGTAAATTAAAGGAATCAAAAAAGGCACCGGGAAAAACGGCCGGGGGGTTGAACGAACCGAACAGAGGAGCCAAAAAGAAAAAAAAAGGAAAAAGACCTTTCGTAACACTTGACTCCCGAACAGAAAACTCAAAGAAGATAGAAGAAAAAATAAAAATGGGACAAGAGTCAAAGATAAGGAAGAAAGGGGGGACAGTGGAAAAAACGTTAGTGGAAAACACTACAAAGCCACTCGTGAATCGCCCAATAAAAGTGAAAGAAGAAGAAAAGTTCGGCACTCCACCGCACTATGGGACCCAATCTAGCTGTATACCGGTCAGAGATGACTCCCTGTCCTATCAGGATTTAAAATAAAACGCAATATGTTCTCTTTCAAATATTTTTATAAATAAGAATAAGCCGAGGGTCACTCCCAAACTGTAACCTACAAGTATCCTTTTGCAAATCACCTCATCAGGTAAAACCAAAGAAGAAAAAAAAAAGAAAAGAAAAAAAAAAAGAAACACAAGAAACGAGGAAAAAAAAGAAAAAAAAAAAAGAAAAAAACAAGAAAAAAAAAAAAAGAAAAAAAAAAAAAAAAAAAAAAAAAAGACTGAACCTAAAAAAACCAAGGGTACTTAAACCATAACCCCCTAGACATACTAAACCTTAGTTTTTTGAAAAATATGTCCAAAGAACCAAAACACAAAACCGCCATGAACGCACAGCGAACTAACCCTCACCGACAAGACGTCTATCAGCCCATATAAACTCTTAATATCGATCAAGTTGAAATTACTACAATACCAATTGGCAGAGACCAAACGGGGCAATTAAAAAAAAAGGAGTAAAAAAAATAGCAAACGAAAAGCAAAAAGATAAAAAATAAATAAAAAAAAAAAAAAAAAAAGATACGGGGTGGGGCTTTCCCCAAAACCCAAATTATCTCCATCTAAGTACATCCCCTTCAGGAAGCTCCAAGGGACGTACTATTACCAACTTATTAAAACATGGAACGATGATATCAACCAAAATAAGAATAACACAAATCCAAGTCCTTATAAAAAAAAAATAATCCTCTTCCTAAAAAAAAAAATCATCAAAAATGAAAAAAAAAAAAAAATCCAACAAAAGAAAAAAAAAAAAAAAAAAAAAAAAAAGAGGAAAAAAGGAGAAAGAGAAAAAAAAAAAAAAGAAAAATATGGAATGGGCCAAAAGGGAAAAGGGACTTGATGCATCGTTTTATCCTTAAACCAATGCTACGTCCGTTAGGAGGACCTAAAATTGACACAGTCGTTGGGAGACTACTGGACGAGCGAAACCAAAAAAAAAGCCAAAAAAATCGCAACGTCCGCAGCTGGGTGATGATCTCGATCCGGACCAAAATGAAAATAGGGGGTAAAAATATCTTTTGCCCTGCAACACAGCTTCTTGCTTTGTACACGGGGGGGGAATATAGTACGACCTTGTATTAAAGAAAATATTGTTCGCAACATGTGTTGGAAGGTTAACCTCTCACTCAATACCCGTGATAAAAAAATAAACATCATATGAAAAAAAACAAAGTTGAAAAGGAAGACCTTCTCGTCTCATTAAACTCCCATCCCTCAACCAACTCTCTGCAATTCTCTCTCTCTCCGCCGCAATGTTGCATCTCTCTCGCTATTCTATCGCTACTATAATAATCAGTGTTCCTCAGAGCTTCCCCAGTGTATACCACCTCCTTTACGTAGGGCACGTGGTACCCGTCTTGCAACTCAATCCCACCCCTACTCTGTGCATCTCTCCAACCCGAGAGTGAAACGTTACTCTCAAACTTTCTTCTACTCAAAAGCTGAGCTCTGGAACTCTCTCCCAGAATCAGTCTTTCCTTCTTCCTATGACTTAAATTGCTTCAAACTCCGTGTGTCCAGTCATTTTGGCTCGAACGTCCCTTGATTTTGGCCCTGTCACCCTTTCAACTATGGGGGAGGCACTCGCTATAGGCTGTTCTGCCTTTTGCCTCCCTCAATCACATAGAAAAAATAACAAAAAATATATATCTATATAGGCCTATAATTATACCTTATACGTTTCTTGATGTTGGCCCTTTCACTCTATTAACTCTGGGGGAGGCACTCGTCAAAGGCAGTTTTGCCTTTTGTCTCTCCCATCCATCCATATATATATATATATATATATATATATATATATATATATATATATATATATATATGACGTATACAGACTAAACACACATAACAAAGCCACTCCAACAGCTTCCTCTCTCTCCAACACCCCTTCTCCCCTCTCTACACGCTTCAGAAAAATAGGAAAACTAGAATGTAAATACGAGGTGCCGTTGTAAAGGCTTATCCCTCAATACTTCGTCTGATCTGATATACTGTATATCATTTCAGATCCAACGTTACTTAAAAATTCTAGTTCAGGCTCATAAATGTATTGTACTATATATGCATATCTTATCACACAGTATAATAAATAATTATGTTGTGGCCAGGAATACTTGAACATCACCCAATGCTAAAAAACAGTAATAATAATAATAATAATAATAATAATAATAATAATAATAATAATAATAATACAAAAATATATAAAAAAAACAACGCTGAGCGTTAACTAGTGAATCCCAGTAATATAATTTTTGTGGTTTATCAAAATGGTTCGTATGTCCATCATAATTGCCCCTCTAATTATTGTCCAGACATTTTTGACGACGATTGTGCCTATGGTTTTGAGGCACAATGAATAATTATGCAATAGCTATGTCAGCCATATATCTTCATTATGGATGAACACTATCTGGTCCAATGTAAGAATATTCGATACGGCAGCCCTAACCATCTTTCATCTGATTAAATATTTCGGTCAATATGATCGGCTGGTTTACATATTTTGTTTTATATGCAGTGCTTTTATTAGGTACCAAGGACTGTCGGAAATTAGTATTTACCCATTATCCAACAATGTTAGGATATGCCACACACATTTTGTCATTATACTAGTCTAACAACCTAACCTAACATGGGGGCTGCCGCCCCCAGACCCCAGCTGATTTTAGCATTGGTGTAGAGGTTGACAAAACACTAACAATAAGGTGGAAAATGAAAACAAAAGAAAAGAGCTCTACTGATTCAAGATGGCCGCCTATCTTCGTTCCACTCTTATTTAACTCACTAAGTCTAATGGAATATATTTTATTGCGAAGCCATGGATATATATTACAAAGAAGTATGGAGCATAATAGACTTACATAACTTAAAATCATCAAGGTGAGCCAGTTTGGTCCAGCCAGTAACCTTGTCCAATATTTCACATAAACTATACAATGGGTCTGAAATTAATACAGTATAGCTGTGACCACTATGAAACAATCACTCAGTACTCACTAGGTCGAAGTTGGTTACCCTTTCCCTGGTTGGCTAAACACACACCTGTAACAAGGTAAACAATATAGAATAATATTTGACTTAGCAAATTAACACTGTAATTATTTGATAAGCAAATCAACACTATAGAATTGTGATCGTTTTATAACAAGGTACGAAATATTGCGGTAAAAATAATGAGTGGTTATAAAGAAAAGACAAAAAATAGGAAAAGTGGGGATTGTGCCTGAGTATATAGGATAGGATAGGATAGGTTATAATTGTTGAGCCTCGTAACGCCTATCCATAAAGTAATCGATTACCTAATGGCCTTTGGTAATATTAGAAGGCTTATCAGGGGATGGCAAATCGTTGATATATTCTAATTAATACATTTCACTTCCAACACCTAACACCTCCCAATGGGTCTTTGGTTTCCCGGGCGTTTCCGCACCCTCGTCAGCTCCCCGCCATGGAGTGGCTTCGGTCACCCAGGCTTTATTGTGGTCGGCAGGGAGGGTTCTGTGGGGGCGCTCGGTTATTGCCTTGGCCTTGCTCGGGGCTGTTTGGCCAGGCAGCTTGGGGAACAACAACAACAACCTCCCAATGAAATTAATGAAAGCATGTGATCATCCCGAGATTCAAACCTGGGATACCAGATAAGCAGATATTAAACACTCTTACCATTACACCATCAAGACAGTGAGATTTTGCTTCCCCAGACAGTGAGTGATTATTTATAGTTGAAGCTAAAGGGGAAAATTGGGACACTTGGATACAATTAATATTACAATTATTTTGCTTACAGCTTAGATCGAGGTTATAAGAACATTTTGTTGTAGAAGCAAATGAGAACTTATATTTAATATATTACGAGACATAATTTATCAAAGTCCTCTTACAACTTAACTACCAATGACTGAATGAAAGCAAAAGTGTAATAATAATAATAATAACAATAATAATAATAATAATAAAATGTATAATGCTATAAGTTATGAGGGCGGATTAATCAGGTATATCCTGAGTCCGCTACAATCCCATTTCAGACAATCTCGCACTGCAAGAGCCACCACAGTTGGCAACAGAAATCCAGCAGTTTCACTCTGTTCACTTTGGCTCTGCGAACAACTTTGGTCTTGGTGTTCAATGTCATTTAGTAGGAGTAGTGCATCAAATGTTCCGGAGACGAGAAATGTTGCGGTGCAAGAGCTACCATATTAATAGCGTAAATTCAACAGGTTCACTTTGTTAATTTTGGTTCTACGAACATCTTTGGTCTAAGTGTCATATGTTGGGGAGGCAGCTGTTTATGAGGAATAGTGTGTCAAAAGGTTCCGGAGACGACAAAACACAGTGAAATTACCTACTTAGCGAGTGTAACGGAAACCCAGAAGGTTCTATTGGTTCAGTTTGGCTCTGCGATTAACTTTGGTCATAGTGGCCAGTGTCGTGGAGTGGGCCGCTTAGGAGGAATAATGCTTCAAAGGTTCCAGAGATGACAACATTCAATGAAGTAAAACACAACCCACAAGCAGAATCGGGAATATCAATAATAAACGGTTTCTGTAGAATTGCAGTCATGGGCTGAAATTTACAAATAATAATTCACAGCTGAATAATAACCATGTTAATGTATTGTACATTCGCATATGATTACCTTATAATTACTAGTAACTTACAGTATATCACTTATATTTAAGTGTGTGTGTGTGTAATACCTTTGTGTGAGGGAGAAGGAGAGTATTTCAGAGAATATACTGAATCTGCAAATGTATATACAGTATATATATATATACGTATGAATGTATGTGTATGTGCAGAATGTTTATGTGCTTAAGGCGGCAACATGCTAATATCTATAACTGTGAGTGTGTGTGTGTCTAAGACTCTAAGTGGTTAATTCGTCCATGTGGGGTGTGTATAATGTAGAGTTAATGTGTGGAGTGAGTGTATGTATGTAATGTGCGTGTAATGCCTCTGTGTGCATTCATATGAGAGAGAGAGAGAGAGAGAGAGAGAGAGAGAGAGAGAGAGAGAGAGAGAGAGGAGAGAGAGAGAGAGAGAGAGAGAGAGAGAGAGAGAGAGAGAGAGAGAGAGAGAGAGAGAGAGAGAGAGAGAGAGAGAGAGAGAGAGAGAGAGAGAGAGAGAGAGAGAGAGAGAGAGAGAGAGAGAGAGAGAGAGAGAGAGAGAGAATAGTGGGTCGTGCGTGTATGTGTGTATATAACCCTTTTCTTGCTAAATTATCCGCCATAAAATGTTCATGGTTGGAGGTAAAATACTAATATACCCAGAAGCGGCCCAAAATTACGACCTTCCACTTAGACACGCCTACCTCGACCCCTCCCTTACACAAACACACACACACACACACACACACACACACACACACACACACACACACACACACTCTCTCGTTTGAATTATATGTCTATTTATTTGGTTCTCTATTACTTCTTCTCTCTATTTCTTAATCCTCCGAAGCGGTCTTCTCTTACTCATTCCCCAAGCTTCTATAATATGGCATTTATCACACATCACATTTTGAATAAGAATACATTTTTTTTACGAACACCTGAACAAATTTGTTCGAATTGGCAAGCAATACGATTATTACATACTGTATATAACTTGCAATAGTCCGTTCATTCTAGGTTGGGCAGAAATCGTAACCTAACCTCTGTAACTCAAAAAGGGATAGAGCAAAATTTGAGCTGTCAATTTCCACACCTATTCCCTGGCCAAGTCAACCTGTTTGGCAGAAAAAATAGCTTGATTACTCTTAATTCTTTTTTAGTTACAGAGGTTAGTGGTTACGATGTCTGCCCAACCTAGAATGCACAGACTAATAGTGCTGTTGCAGTCTATGGGTTCTATATTGCAAACATGATTTTCCAATGTAATGCACAGTACCTCTCATATAAAACACACTCTTCTTCCTCCCTTGTCTTCTTTCTCTCATGATTCCTTACTCATTCAAGTTTCTTTACTTTCCCTCTCTTTCTCTCCCTCTCCCCATATCATATTCACTATCCTTTTCTCTCCCATCTGTCCTTCTTCGCTGCCTTTCTCTCTGTTAAGGGGAGATGGGTCGTCTTTTTGGTCTATTCATTTATTGTATACCTATATTTCTTAGTTTCCTCGATAGACCTCCATCAAGCTTGGAAAAACTAATGGGCCGAACATCTTATAATCTCAAAACAAATGGGGATCAACAGAAGGGAGAAAGGGGGCCTGACAAACGACCCATCTCTACATTCGCCTTTCCATTCCCTTGTGTCTCTCTACATCAACCTTTTTACCTCTTTTCTTGTTCATCCTCTGTTTTTATATACCACCTCTACTTCCAGTACAGACACACAAGCCTCTCTACTATCTCTACTTTTTCTAGCTCTCCATTTCAGAGTTCCCTCTCTCCTCCTCCTTCCTCAGGCTTATTTAAGGGAAGAGGGGCCGGGTTGTTTTCTTTTTCTAATAAATAATGAATTCCTTTATTTCTTAGTTTCATCGCTAGACCTCCACCAAACTAAGAAAAACACCCCCTAGACCCCTAATCAAGATACATTTGTAGATTTTTCGTTAGAAAAATTTCCCGGCCTGGTTCCTTTTAAAATTACAGGCTCGCTCTTGCTCACCATGACAAAATTCGACATCTAAATGGCACGAAAGGTCTTAATATTGGCAAAGAAATGGGGAGTTGTCTTAAAATCGCCAAGCTAGTGGGCCGAACATCGTGAAATATAATAAAACAATGGGGAAAACACGACGGCGAAGGGGGGGGGGGGGGGTCAGAAATCAGGCCCATCCCCCCTTAATTAAGCCTTTCTTGCTCTATATCTCTCCTATTCCTCATTCTGTATCACTCTCATTTACTTACCTTCCCATCTTCCAATGGTTCTTCATTCCTCTCTACCCATTCGGCATTTACTTTCTAGCTCTAAAGTAACTCTTTTCTATAATCTTCCTCCTCGTGGAAGTTCCTTCTTTCGTTCTGCCTCCTTCCTTCCTTCCTTGGTTTTAGGTCTATATATTAATTTATTAATTTATGTTTGAGTTTCCTCGCTAGACCCCAATCAAACATAGACAATCACACTCTAGACCCCCTTTCAAGATATATTTGTAAATTTTTCGGTAGAAAAATGTCCCAGCCGAAGGCTGGTTCCTTCTAAAATTAAAAGCTCGCTATCGCTCGCCAGGAAAAAATCGACACCTTAAGGGCACGAAAGGTTTTTATATTGACAACAAAATGAGGCGAAAGGTCTCAAAATCGCCAAACTAGCGGAACGAACATCTTAAAACCACAAAACTAGTATGCTAAACATGAGGGAGAAAGGGGTCCAGAAACAGCGAGTACCTCCCCATTAAGTCTCTCCAGCTCTATATTTCCCCTCTTTCCTCTCTGCTCTTCTTCCTCTTTCTCTATTTTTCTTCCTCCTTCCTTCCTCTCTACTTGGCCTCCTTGTTTGTAGTTCCACATAACCCCCTGCTCTCTCTCCTCTTCCTCTTCCTCTTCCTCCTCCTCCTCCTCCCTTCCTCCTTCCTGTTCCTGCACGCCACTTCTCTCCTGGAAACTGTCTGCATGGTAAATGTAATCCAGTCATGATATCCCTGTGGGTAGAACACGAGATGTATTAATTCCTACACCTTAATGTTGTTGGTTGGGAGGGTGTGGCATGTATGTGTATGTGATGTTGGGTGTGGATGAGGTGTGGGTGTGTGTGTGTGTGTATGTGTATGTGATGTTGGGTGTGGATGAGGTGTGTGTCTGTGTGTGTGTGTGTATGTGTATGTGATGTTGGGTGTGGATGAGGTGTGTGTGTGTGTGTGTGTGTGTAAGCAATGGATAGGAGTGGAGGTGGTTCCCAATGTGTATGTGTGGCAATGTTAATGCTGAGCTGGGCATACGAGGGAAGTCTATGGACAAAACATTTAATGAACACAAGTCGACTTTGGTTCTGTTGAATAGCTTAACATCCTTATACCGACTAATATGCAAATGAATCATGAATAGTACACCGTTGAAAAAAAGCTATCTCCTTTTCGATCTTATTAAATACAACTGCCTTCACAACTATCTGGGACACTCCTACACGTCGCGATAACCTTGAAACAGTGAACATTAATTGAGGGAAAACACTGATTCGGTCATAATTATGTCTACAGGGAATGCTTCAAAATATGTGAGCACCGTGTCAGAATTATTCAACAATATTTGTACCACCTTTATCTTTCGACGATATTAAAACTATAAACATTTTGCAGGACATATTATTATGTGAGGTGTAAGGCTATCTAATGTTACTGGTTACTTAACTGTGGACATCGACTACTAAAACCCAATACCATTTCAACTTGTGTGTTTCAATCATTATAATCACAATACTGAGTCACTGTTTCATAGTTCTTCCAAAAAACAATGTTGAAGCTATTCCTGTCCACAACTGTAGCTGATTTATGCTTTCAGTATTATCCTCTAGTTTTAGCCATGCCATTTAAAGTAAGTGGGGAATTTAGCGTTGTGGTGTCTTTCGGGGTAATATATAACTCCTAATCTCAGTCAAATCGCCTAAAGAAAGAGAAACAAACTTAAAAATTATGCAAATATCGTCACCGTACTGAAGGGGTAATTTTTCGATTTGTGAAGATATGAAATGGCAAACTGTCCTTCCTTCTCCGCATCAGCACGCAATCCAGCCAAATGAAATTGCCTCTTATGACTCGGCCGCTTATAAATCTCCAAGCGGCTCATTAGTAGGCTACACCCTTGTCTGGTGTTACTACCGTCGCCAACGAAGTTGGAGAAGGTTATGTTTTTGCCTCCGTTTGTCTATATGTCTGTCTGTTTGTCAGTTCGCCCGTAAACAAGATATCTCAAAAAGGTATGAACCGATTGTAACGAGATTGTGTGGGCAGATAGGATAGTCGTCAAGTAAGAAGTGATTCAATTTAGGAGGTGATGAGTAGAGCGCATCTCCACCAACGTGGACATTTGGTTGGCTGATAAGGCGGAGGTATGCGCTCTACCATGTACAGTCGCGCAAATAAGTCATGTTGCAGCCGTCATTACGTTTGGCTTGCTCTGTGCTGTATCAATGTCTGTCAGATGTTGAATAGGATGACTAAGTGTAGGAACATGTTTGTATATTTCACTCGATATGAAGAAATGAAGCTTAGATATTGCTGATACCAATTACTGATCAAAAAATACTTGGTGCCGAAACATCACTTATTAGCGCACCCCTCTAGCCGACTAATAACCTCAGGCAGTAGCTGAAATGAAGCAAAAGTAGTTGTGCATCCGAAAGAGTTCATAAAGCCATTTATATATATTAAACATGTTGACAAAAAAAAAAAAAAAATATATATATATATATATATATATATATATATATATATATATACTGTATATACTGCATATATATATATATATATATATATATATATATATATATATATATATATACTGTATATATATATATATATATTTTTTTTTATTTTTTTTTTTTAATAAAATACAGTGATAGGGCCAAACTGTTTCATTATTTCGCACCCCTTTGTTTGTTTTTTCAGTTTCAATTATAATCACCAAGGCCATTATCCTAGGGCTTTATGAGCTCAATTGTACCTGGTTTTCATTATTTTTTTCTTCCTGGTCACACTAGTCTTCCTTTGTATTACCTCAGCCCAACATTATACACTTTATTGGTCCTAATATGATATCACGCTATGCACTTTACAACACGGATGAAGAAGGAAAACATCAATTGAGATATAGTTTGTGTTAAGGGGAGGTGGGTTGTTTTTCTGAACTACTTTCTTCCTCGTGTTTAGTTCCATTAGTTTTGACATTTTAAGACATTCGGTTCATTAGTTTGGCTCTCCGGCAGTATTTCTTTGATTTCCCATGGAATGATTTCTGCTTCCGTGGCCGGGAACCCTCGGAGAGTGCTGAACGCATTACCGAGGTAATCCTATCGGGCATGGCAGAATACATTCCATTCTCTTTCTCTCAGACTAATGCTAAAAAATCTTGGTTTACTCAAGCCTGTTCTACTGCTGTCCGCAATAAGGAGGAAACATTCAAATGGTACCGACGCCTAAAAACTCAAGACTCTCGTTCTTCCTATGTATCTGCCCGGAATCAAGCCAAATCTGTTCTTCGACTTGCCAAGCACTCTTTCATCAATAATAAATGCACTGAACTATCTAACTCTAGCTCTTCCCAAGCTTTCTGGCATCTAGCCAAAAACCTCTCCAACAATTTCTCTCCCTCGTCTTTCCCACTCTGATGGCACAACCATCACTTTTTCCTCTGACAAAGCTAAACTCTTCGCTCAAACTTTTGCTAGAAATTCCACCTTGGATAATTCCGGTGCTATTCCTCTCTCTCCATCCTACCCTGTCTTACTTATGCCTAATATCCTAATCTCTTCTAAAGATGTACTTTCTACCCTCTCTGGGCTTAATACTAAGAAGGCGTACGGTCCAGACGGTGTTCCTCCTGTTGTACTCAAAAACTGTGCTTTCTTGCGGACTCCCTGCCTAGGCAAACTCTTTCGTCTCTGTCTATCCTCTAACGTCTTCCCTTCATGCTGGAAGTTTGCTCTCATTCAACCTGTCCCAAAAAATGGTGACCGCTCTCAACCATCCAACTATCGTCCAATTGCTCTCATCTCTTGTCTTTCTAAAGTTTTTGAAACTATTCTTGCTTCCAAATTTCTTAAGCATTTCTCTTCTCATAATCTGCTCTCAGATCGCCAGTATGGCTTCCTTAAGGGTCGCTCTACTGGTGATCTTATTTCATATCTTACTAACTCTTGGTCATCCTCCTTTCGGGACTTCGGTGAGAATTTTTCTATTGCACTAGACATATCGAAAGCCTTCGATAGAGTCTGGCACAAATCTTTAATCTCTAAACTACCCTCCTTCGGTTTCTATCCCTCCATCTGTGCCTTTGTCTCTAATTTCCTCTCCGGCCGTTCCCTAGCTGCGGTTGTGGACGGCCATCGCTCACTTCCTCACCCTATAAACTCCGGTGTTCCTCAGGGCTCTGTCCTATCTCCTATTCTCTTTCTAATTTTTATAAATTATCTCAACTGTACCTCAATTCCCATCCATTCATACGCAGACGAATCAACCTTACACTACTCCATTAGTTTTTCAGAACGCCCAAGGCAGCAATTCCTCAACGACAAACGTAATGAAGCCATAGAACACTTAAATTCTGATCTAATTACAATCTCCAATTTGGGCAAGGAAAACCTAGTTACCTTTAATGCTTCCAAAACCCAATTTCTCCATCTATCTACCCATAAGGAACTCCCAGCGGACTATCCCTTATTCTTCAACAATACAAAAATCAATCCTTCATCTTCTCTCAATATTCTTGGTGTCTCTTTTTCTTCTGCTCTCAGTTGGAAGGATCATATTACCAGTCTTGCTAAGGCAGCCTCCTAGAAGCTGGGTATGCTCAACCGCCTTAGGGGGTTCTTTTGCACAGCTTCTTGCTCTGTACAGGGGCATAGTGCGTCCTTGTATTGAGTATTGTTCACATGTGTGGGGAGGTTTCTCTCACACCGCTCTCCAAGACAAAATTGAAAGGAAGGCCTTTCGTATCATTAACCCCCTTCCACTCACCAACTCTCTGCAATCTCTCTCTTTCCGCCGCAATGTTGCATCTCTCTCGCTATTCTATCGCTACTATAATAACCAGTGTTCCTCAGAGCTTTCCCAGTGTATACCACCTCCTTTATGTAGGGCACGTGGTAGCCGTCTTGCAACACAATCCCACCCCTACTCTGTGCAACTCTCCAACCCAAGAGTGAAACGTTACTCTCAGACTTTCTTCTATTCAACAGCTGAGCTCTGGAACTCTCTCCCAGAATCAGTCTTTCCCTCTTCCTATGACTTAAATTGCTTCAAACTCCGTGTGTCCAGGCATTTTAGCTCTAACGTCCCTTGATTTTGGCCCCGTCACTTTCAACTATGGGGGAGGCACTCGCTATAGGCAGTTCTGCCTTTTGCCTCCCTCACTCACATAGAAAAAAAGAAAAAAAATGGGTGTCGATTTTTTTCCTGGAGAGCGATAGCGAGCATGTAATTTTAAAAGGAACAGGCCTTCGGCCGGGAAATTTTTCTACCGAAAAATGTACAAATTTATCTTGAAGTGGGGTTCGACGGGATGGTTTTTAAAACTTGATGGAGGTCTAGCGAGGAAACTAAAAAATATGTGAATAACTGAATAAATAAACAGAAAAAGAGCCACTAGCACCTTAATGTTAAAGTTGAGGGGGGATAGACAAGTAGAGGATTTAGGAGTATTAAGTCTAATTTTATAAAGTCTGACTGTTAACCTGAACGTAAAATCAGTTTAATATAAGACAGCTATAAACTTCTTATTTTTTGGTGAACATTTTCAGAGTATATTTTTGGTCAGTGATGATTTAATTGAGTTATATTTTGTTCAAACTTAACTATAGTCAGTTATATTTAAGCTGACGGTAGAATGAATGTCTTGGCAGCTGAATTCTGGATTTTTAATGGCAAAAATATATAACTACTGTCTCTGCATTAAATATATAACTACTGTCTCTGCATTAAATATATAACTACTGTCTCTGCATTAAATATATAACTACTGTCTCTGCATTAAATATATAACTACTGTCTCTGCATTAAATATATAACTACTGTCTCTGCATTAAATATATAACTACTGTCTCTGCATTAAATATAACTACTGTCTCTGCATTAAATATATAACTACTGTCTCTGCATTAAATATATAACTACTGTCTCTGCATTAAATATATAACTACTGTCTCTGCATTAAATATATAACTACTGTCTCTGCATTAAATATATAACTACTGTCTCTGCATTAAATATATAACTACTGTCTCTGCATTAAATTAATGCCAAGTTTAAATGTATCACATATTTCACTACAACATCTCCTTGAAAGCTGAGTACTCAAGATGGCGATGTGACAAGTTGCTATCAGCTGGAAAACAAATATACAATATTTACGGTATATATACTGTACGTATATGCACCTTTAACCTATCTGGCTCGACGTCTTGTGGGTTATGATATCTTGCTTAAGGGGACATGGACCGTTTTTCTGGTCCCTTTTCCCCTCGTGTTAAGCCCCATATGTTTTGAAATTATAAGACGTTCAGCCCATTAGTTTGGCGATTTTTAACAACTTTCGCCCCATTTCGTTGTCAATTTCAAGAAGTTTCGTGCCATTTAGGTGTCGATTTTTTCCTGACGAGCCAGAGCGAGCCTTTAGTTTTAAGAGGAACCGGCCTTCGGCCAGGAAATTTTTCTACCGACAAATGTACAAATTGATCTTGAAGGGGGATCTAGGGGGTGTCTTTCTAGTCTTGATGGAGGTCCAGCGAGGAAACTAAGAAATATATGAATAAATGAATTAATAGACCAAAAGAACGGCTCATCTTCCCTTAAATATTACTTACGATAATGAAGTTGGACGGAGGTTATGATAGTAGACCCGATAATGAAGTTGGACGGAGGTTATGATAGTAGACCCGATAATGAAGTTGGACGGAGGTTATGATAGTAGACCCGATAATGAAGTTGGACGGAGGTTATGATAGTAGACCCGATAATGAAGTTGGACGGAGGTTATGATAGTAGACCCGATAATGAAGTTGGACGGAGGTTATGATAGTAGACCCGATTGTATCTACTTTATGGCTCGAACGCTGTGGCTCCTATACTGTACATCTGCCGCTGAAGGGGAGATTATAATTTTTGTATTTGTTTTTTACCCCTTTCTCCCTTATGCTTAGCCCCATTAGTTTTAAGATGTTAAGACGTTCGCCCAACTAGTTTGGCGATTTTAAGACCTTTAACTAATGTTTGCCAAATATATTACCATTTATAGCGATATCTAGGTATCGATTTTTCCATAGCGAGCGACAGCGAACCTGAATTTAGGATGAACCTGCTTTATAAGGCAGGGACATCTTTCTACCGAAGAATGTACACAATTATCTCGAAGGAGGCTTTTGGGGATATGTTTTAAAGCTTGTTGGAGGTCTAGGGAGCGAACTAAAAACCGCCTCTTATGGGGAGACTGACCGTTTGTTTGGTCTATTAATTAATTTATTCATATATATATTTTTTTTTTTAGTTTCCTTCCTAGACCTCCATCAAGGTTAGAAAAAAAAACTAGACCCTCCTTCAAAATAGATTTGTACATTTTTCAGTAGAAAAGTTTCCCGGCTGAAGGCCGGTTCCTCTTAAAAATACAGGCTCGCTATCGCTAGCCAGGAAATAATCGACATCTAAATGGCACGAAAGGTCTTATAATTGACAACGAAATGGGGCGAAAGCTGTTCAAATCGCCAAGCTAATGGGCCGAACGTCTCATATTCTCAAAACTAGTGGGTCTAAACATTAGAGAGAAGGGGGTCCAGAAAAACGGTCTGCCTCCCCTTAACCGCCTTGTCTGGATAGTGGATGCTTTACAGGGCAGCTGATCTGGCACACTTTCCAGCAAAAATTGACCACTTGCGAGTTTCAGGCTATAATAAAGTTAGAGCTGTAAAGCATCGATAGAGAACAAAAATGCAAGAATAACGTAGGTTTCCGATGGATAGAGAGTATGATTAATTTGGCTTCACGTATGAATAAATGTACAATCGGGGGTATTAAGTGGTGTCATAGATTCCAGTGGTTATCGCTCAAAAAGTGTTATTGGTATCTTTATAGTTACTGGGAAAAGTGCTTATCCCTCAAAGTATTAGTCAGTGTCCGAAACTTTGTGAAATATCTGACAACTCATATTAACCTCGACCGTACTACGACCGTATTTCAAATGCAAATTATGCGATATACCGATGCCTATAACTCTCCTTCTTATAGCCTGAAACACGCAAGGGGTCAATTGGCCACTTACGAGTATCTGGCTATAAGGAAGTTGGAGCTGTAGATATCGTTAATTAACATAATTATCACCTAAATTGCGGTTGTAGTGCTTATAGAAATACATAAAACCCAATTCAACATACTTTTTATCCATTATAAACCTGCATTAATATTGTATTTCTGTTTAATATCGATGTTTATGGCTCCAACTTCCTCATAGCCTGAAACTCGCAAGGGGTCAATTGTACATTCTCTGACCAAAACAATGGCTACAAATTGCAGGGGATTATTTTTTCTTTATTTTTTCTTTGCTCCCTAAACCTCCTTCAATAAAAAATAAATAAATTAATTAATTAATTAGTATATAAATAATATACAATACAATACATAAAATACATACAAAACAAGGCCCCCTTCGAGATCTATTGGTGCATTATTTCGGTAGAACAATGACTCAGCCAAAGGCCGTTTCACTCTAATTTACAGGCTCGGAATCGCTGGGCAGGAAAAATCGACACCTAAATGCCACGAAAGGTTTTCTAATTGACAAAAAAATAGGAAATTCCCAATCTATAGATGTGGCTACCGTCTCAAAATCTCAAAACTAACGGGGCTAAACATGAGGGAGAAAGGAATCCAACAAAAAACCTCCCCTTAGATTTTTGAAGCCATCCCGAACTGAATCGCATCTTCCTGGTAATTCTCTATTCAGTATTTCCATTTCGAAGGTTCATTTCAGCAGTTCGAGGATTCAGAGAGAGCCATGATGTATGTCCGAGAGTGTACCCTGGGGTGACACCAATTTTAGCACAGTATTTACGTATACACATGGAGAAAAAAAAAAACATATCAGAAGCAGATACTAAGAAATGTTTCACCAGTGACATTCAATCGTCAGAAGTTATCTAATGGATAATGTACTTTACCAGGAACAATATGGTAAATATCTTATGTTACTGGAGGGCTTAAGCAGCTTTGTATTAATCCATAATTATGACTAATGTTATTATTTTCAAAGGGTAATATACACAACATGGCCATTCCCCATCAGTCCATCACATATATATCACAATATATATCACAATATATATCCTTGTTCTATGAAAATCCAGTTTCATAAAATGTACGCGGCCAAGATTATTATCAATTGTACGCATAACATAGTTTAAAATATTTTATTCTCGTCAGAACGCGGCTTTGGTATGGCGGGAATTCTTTCAACAGTTTGGTGGAATTTTATATTATAATATCCCCTGAAACAGTTGGCTTACATTTTAATCTTTTATGCAATTGTCTTTATATGCTGGCATTGGAATTGTTTTGCTTTGTTCTTCCGCTGTATCACCAGAATAAAACTGTTTGAACTTCACTAAGCAAATATTAGGGGCAATAAAAAGACTTAAACAAGGAGTCCCTCGTTTACAACAACTGTAAAATTAGCAGTTTGACCAGAAGACATCCTTCTTATTAAAAATAAAATAGCCTGATGGTGGCTAGATGGAGATCTAATATTCGTTACCAGCTGAAGTAGATAATTTAACATTATATATATATATATACTGTATATATACCGGTATATATATATATATATAGTAGAGTACATAGACAGACAGAAAGACAGACAGATCGAGAGAGAGAGAGAGATATTCAGATGTTCAATATTTAGGAAATGTCGAAGTTCATTGCAGTATTAACACTTTTAACATTAACATTAATCTTGCATTTTAAGGTCATCTATGCCTTCCATAAATTATATACTTGCTCGGTGGAAAGCCTTTTCGTTTTCCATTAGTATTATACAAAGATAAATAACAGCTGAAGAGAGTGGTTAGTCAATTATATATATAAAACATAGGCTCGAAAGCAACTATTTTAGTCTTTCTAATGAAGTTAATATAAAGTCTTTATTTATTGTTTTCAGATACTTAGGTAACTGTTACCTCCAACTGTATAAATATAGCTAACTGTTAATTAACATAGGCCTATGTCATGAGTCAACATTTAAATATCAATTCCCGTCACATACATGATTATTATTCTCCCTACTTCCAGGTGACTTTATTCAGCTTGGAGAGGATCTCTTGGAAACAAAGGCTTAATTGATTTTTTGTTTTTTCCCCTTGGGTCACATATCCTTAAATTAAATTTTCTGGCGTGAAAAACAAATCGTTATCAAATAAAAAATGCTTTGAGCCCACACATCTCAGGTTTTTATATTTATTCAATTAATTTTAGAAACTCGACAAATCAACTGATCTGCCGGCCAAAATCAGTAAACTTAACGATAACAATAATCGCAACATATATATTAGCCAAATACAGATAAGTAAAACAAATATCACCATGAATTAAAACGTAAAAATTGTGTAACACATATTAAATTAAAATTAATGAGAACACAAGCCCCGCATGGACAACGCAACCCATTAACTCATATAATCATTTGGCGGCTGGCAGTAGCAAAAGTAAACAAAGACCGTACTCGTTGGCGTTTTATTTTTATTATTTTTTTTTATCGTGGCAAAACCTAGAAACTAAATTTAGCTTAGGAGCGACTTTTCGTGACCAAGAGGTTAGGAATGATCTTGATAGACTAATAATATAATGGAATCATACATATTGTTCTAGCGAATTTGTTTTGTTATAATTTTAAGCTTAGATAATATCTTTAGTTAATGCAATTGGGTAACTGATATACAGTATGTTTCCTACCTCGTTGTCCTACGTGAAATACAACAACTTAGTTCCTACTATTGTATGTATTTATGCATGTATATACTCAGGCCCAATCCTCACTTTTCCTATTTTTTTTTTTGGGGGGGGGGGATTGGCCGACTAAAGACAGCTCGAATAGGGACTATTACTAAAATCAAATACTTTGATAGATTACTCCGTGTTAATTATCCAAACAAGATCTAAAACAAGGATAATGCCCAATAATAAGGCCCGATTGTTAACATAATACTATGTAACAAATAATCTATATAATTTATCATTAATAATGTGTATTAATATATACATTATTTGGAATACCCAAGTGGAGCATACGCATGATTTATTTGTCTAAAGCACACACACACACACACACACACACACACACACACACACACACACACACACACACACACACATATATATATATACGGAAAAGTTTTTATTCCCCTACGGAGTAATATTAGATTTCTGTGTCTGGTGCCCCGCGTTCCTCTTGTGACCTCATGCAGTAAGTCACATACATACAGTATATATATATAATATAATATTTGTAGAATATCGTGTATACATGTGACCTACAATTGGGTGGTAGGAGTGTAGGCCTTGTTATCGCTACACCTTTTACTTTGTTATCTATTTTCGTGTGTATGAAGTTTGTGTTTTTTTTACATGCCTATATTTGTTATCGACTTATTGACCTATCTCTTTCTCTCTCTCTCTCTGTATATATATATATATATATATATATATATATATATATATATATATATATATATATATATATATTCAGAAAGAGAGATAGAGAGACAGCCAGAAAGAGCGAGAAACGAGAGACAGAGAGAGAGACAGAGAGAGCGAGAGAGAGATTCCCCAGAGCCCCTTGGCAACCACCCACACCCATTTTTATCAGTATCCCAGAATTCCTGTGGACACATCCATTTTCTGTGGCTGATACGCCAAAGAGGTTATGGCCCGGGGCGTATGGTACTATAAATTAGGAGAGATTTTTCGTTCTTTATTAACCCTTTCAAGATCCAAAACGCTTTTCTGTTCTGTTTTCCGGCTATTATTAAATGATTAAGGGAGATGTGGCGGAGTGGTCTTGCCACTGGACTGGTAATCCAATGGACCCGGGTTCGAATCCCAATATTTCAATGGGTTGATATTATCGGGATGGAATTTGTGCTGTACCTAGTTTCAGAGCATTACCACAACACACCGAAATGTCACACAAATACCCTCATTGTTCCCTGATTGAATAGCATTGCATGAATATTCCCATATTCAAAATATGCTACTGGGGGGTAATGCCTAGTGAGTTAATTGCTCAATAGGTGGCGTTCTGAGAGTGAGGGTCCGAGTCTGAGGGTCGAGACGGTGAATCGCAGAGGCAAAGCAGCTTCAGAGATGGGGTTGCTTCGAGCTGTGAATGGGTGCTTCGCATGTCTCACTGCCTAGTATGGAACAAGACCTCACGGGCCTCACCGAGTTCAGCGGTAGAGTGTACAGGCTCTCAGCCTATGCCCGGGAGGGAGTAGTTGGAATATAGAAGAAAAATAAGAAAAAAAAAAAGAATAGGAAGGGATATATGGAAGTCAAAGGGTAAATTAAGATATTTTGTACTCCTATAAATCCCACAGATCCTTCTTAAGCTGTATACAACGTCTAATGATAGCCAGAATACACTGTCAAAATGCGTCATAATCATCAAAGGGTTAATAATGCCATGGATACTTTGTTTACAAATTTGGCTAAGTATATTCGTGAGGTAGTTATCTAGGCACGTATTTGAAATAGTATCGAACCCAAATTGGATATTGTATTAGGTGTTCTTATATCCCATATACTTCACACTTCGGCATTATAAACACTATACCATGTTTCATTTCATCTGACGGTAAATTGAATCCCTCAGCAGCTAATTTATCGATACTTTATGGAAAAATATAAAACCACTACATCTCTGCATCATATTAAGACCAAGTTTATATAATTAGCACCATATTTCGCTACAAAATCTTCAAAATAACTGATAAATCTTGATGGGAATTTTGCAATTTACCGTCAGTTGAAAAGAAACAGGATATAGATGCTAATGAGAGGAAACTATTATATTTTACGTGTACAAGAGAAGATGAGAGAGTGATAGATAGATAGATAGATAGAGACAGAGAGAGAGACCCTCCTTGTTCAATGACCACAAACTCCTAAACAAGCCACCCCACCTCCCTCCACTCGGTTATCTTATCATACTCCCCTCATGGCCCATTTGAACACGCCCTCCATTGCCCCCTCACCCTCAACAATTCCCCCCTAACCGCTTCTCATCGCCTCCCATATCTCTCGCATCACACCGCATAGCAACCCCCCCCCCCCCCTCCCCCCACCACCATCACCTTACACCTATATTCGTTTATCACCCCAAATAGCAGCACCCCTCCCCCCTGCTATCACCCTACACTCATCTCCCTTTATCACCCCATATAGCATCCCCCCCCCCCCCCCCATCATCTTACAAGCATCTCCCTCGATCACCCAATACACAACCCCCCCCCCCCAATCACCCTACACACATCTCCCTCTAGATCACCCCACATAGCCTCATCAATCTACTCTCATCTATTTCACCCCGTATTGCATCCCCCCCCCCATCACCCTATACCAATCTTCCTCGATCACCCTATATAGCACCCCCCATCTCCCTCTATCACCCCATATAGCACCCCCCCCCCCCATCACCCTACACCCATCAATCTCTATCACCCCCTAAAGCACCCCCGATCACCCTCTATCACCCCATATAGCACCCCCCCCCTCATCACCCTACACTCATCTCCCTCTATCACCCCATATAACACCCTCCCCATCACCCTACACCCATTTCCTCTATCACCCCCTATAGCACCCTCCCCATCACCCCACACCCATCTCCTTCTATCACCCCCCTCCCCCTACACTCATCTCCCTCTATCACCCCATATAGCACCCTCCTAATGATAAATTAAAATCCTCACAAAATGACGAAGAACGGGTGAAATTTGTAGAGCTACGACGCAAAGCCAAAAAGTTAATTAAGCAAAGTAAAAAGACCTTAGAGTTACATATTGCGAATCAAAGTAAAACAAACCCGAAAGAATTCTATAGTTATATCAGAAAGAAAAAAGTAGTTACTTCAACTGTTGGACCGTTAGTCGATGAAAATGGAGAATACACCAAAGACGAAGTACAAATGAGTAATGCCCTCAATACCTTCTTTGCATCAGTTTTTACAACAGAAGACCTCAGTGATATCCCTACACCATCGCCGATTCAGATTGATAATTCAGATGTTCTAAGCAATATCACCGTTACAGAGAGAGAAGTATTGAATTGTTTAGATAAACTCAAGGTAAATAAAACGCCTGGACCTGATACAATCTCGCCTAGAGTTCTAAAGGAAGCTAAGGATAAGCTCTCCAAACCACTGACATTACTATTCAATAAATCCTTGCAGTCTGGAACTATGCCTGATCAGTGGAAGCTAGCCAACGTAACACAGATATTAAAAAAAGGCAGCAAATCCCTACCCCGTATTTTTTTTTTTTTTTTTTTTTTTTTTCTATATTCCAACTTACTTCCTCTCGGGCATAGGCTGAGAGCCTTAACATTCACCGCTTTACAATGAACAGTGAAGCCCGTGAGGTCTTGTTCCAGTCTAGGGAGTGAGACATGTGAAGTACGTAGAGTACAACGAGCACCTGCCAACTATCGTCCAATTAGCTTAACCTCAGTTGTATGTAAAATGCTAGAAACGGTCATACGAGACAGACTCGAAAAATCACTTAGAGGAAAATAACATACTTAAAGATATTCTACATGGCTTTCGTAAAAAACGTTCCTGTTTAACAAACCTTTTAGACTTCTTCCACGATACCCTCAACCTCTATGATGAGAGTAAAGCTGTAGATATTATATACCTTGATTTTCAAAAAGCCTTTTGACAAAGTACCCCACAAACGTTTACTGCTAAAACTAAAAGCGCATGGAATAGACGGTGTGTTGAAATGGATAGAAAATTGGCTCAGTAACAGAAAGCAAAGAGTAGTCATAAACGGTAAGGCATCTAAATGGACCAATGTAAATAGCGGGGTACCCCAGGGATCGGTACTAGGTCCAATTCTCTTTCTAATTTACATCAACGACATAGATGAGGGTCTCACCTGTACAATCTCAAAATTTACTCACGATACAAAAATTGCAAATAGCGTACTCTCAAAAGAACAAGTTGACGATATGCAACACAATCTAGATGAATTGTCATGTTGGGCCCAAATTTGGCAAATGAGTTTCAATGCGGATAAATGTAAAGTACTACATATCGGATACCTAAATGAGAAAGCAAACTATTCGATGAATGGCACTCAGCTTAAGAATGTAAACAGAGAAACTGATCTGGGAGTAACAATATCGAGTAACTTAAAACCGAGTCAACAATGTTCAGAAGTTGTTAAGAAGGCAAACAAAATAATTGGCTTTATAGGCAGGTCATTTGAGCATAAATCCAAAGAAGTTATCCTAACCCTTTACAATTCCTGAGTCCGCCCTCTTCTGGAATCCTGCGTTCAATCCTGGTGCCCTTATTACCAAAAAGATATAAACAAGCTAGAACGAGTTCAACGTAGAGTTACCAAAATGATACCTAGCCTAAAGAACAAACCATACGAAGAGCGTCTTAGAGAATTAAATCTATTTCCTTTAACCCAGCGCAGATTAAGAGGTGACTTAATTCAAGTGTTCAAAATCATCAAAGGCATCGACAATATAAACTGTAGTAAGTACTTCACTATCGACCAATCTAATTACACGCGGAGAAACGGTTGCAAAATTATTGGTAAATCTTTTAACTCGCACGAATCTAAGAATTTCTTCTTCAATCGAGTTGTCAACTTGTGGAATGGGCTTCCCCGAAACGTTATAGACTGCATCACCGTTGATTCATTTAAACTCCGCCTAGACAAATATCTCGCATCAAACCCGCGACTGACTGCGTTTGTAAATTAATAACTTTATTTTATCCCCCCCTCAGTTACTAACCCATCTGTCCTCTACTAACTTCCTAATCCTGCCACGGACATTAGTTCCAGGGCAGTAATTCCCTTTCCAATGTTCCCTTACCCACTCTAAACCACTGTTTGGACACTTGATCCTCAGTGTTTTGGAGGACAAGCAACCTAGAAGAGTCACTAGATCTGTTGTTGCTTGATTTCCTTTGTACTCCTTTGTACTCCTCCTCCATCACCCTACACCCATCACCCTGTATCACCCCATATAGCACCTTCTTCCCCCATCACCCTACACCCATCACCCTGTCACCCCATATAGCACCCCCCTCATCACCCTACACCCATCTTCCTCTATCACCCCATATAGCACCTCTCCGCCATCACCCTACACCCATCCCCCTCTATCACCCCATATAGCACCTCTCCACCATCACCCTACACCCATCCCCCTCTATCACCCCATATAGCACCCCCCTCATCACCCTACACCCATCTCCCTCTATCACCCCATATAGCATCCCCCTCATCACCCTACACCCATCTTCCTCTATCACCCAATATAGCATCCCCCTCCACCCATCTCTCTCTATCACCCCATATAGCACCCCCCTCATCACCCTACACTCATCTTCCTCTATCACCCCATATAGCATCCCCCTCATCACCCTACACCCATCTCTCTCTATCACCCCTTATAGCATCCCCCTCATCACCCTACACCCATCTCTCTCTATCACCCCATATAGCACCCCCCTCATCACCCTACACCCATCTTCCTCTATCACCCCATATAGCATCCCCCTCATCACCCTACACCCATCTCTCTCTATCACCCCATATAGCACCCCCTCATCACCCTCTACACCCATCTTCCTCCATCACCCTATAGAGCACCTTCCCCAATCACCCCTACACCCATCTCCCTCTATCACTACATATAGCACCCCCTCCCATCTCCCTCTACCACCCCCCCTCCCCCGCCATCACCCTACACCCATCACCCTCTATAGCAACTCTCCCCCTGTTAACCTACACCCATTTCCCTCTATCACACTGTATTGCATCACCCTACACCCATCTCCCTCCCTACATAGCCCCATTACCCTATAGTCGTAATGTCCTTCACCCTCATGTGTGCATTGTGATTTGTTAATAGTGACTGCTAGAGATCCTATAGTAACAGAGATCGGTCACCTTCCGCCATCTTGGTGTCAGTGGAGATTTTGTCCTCTTATTACACTCAGATATTTCCATATCCATAATAATCATACGGCAATATTGGTAAAGAATATATACAGTACTGTAGCTTGGACTTTGGATATACATTCTATATGATCAAATCTAAAATAAAGCCTAGTCGTTTGATAATAATTGAGGCACCGGCACTTAAATAGCTTGCAAACAAAGAGATGGATTTTCTCTCTTACTACAGGATCTCTGGGGAGTGCAACACACACACACACACACACACACACACACACACACACACACACACACACACACACACACACACAATCACTGACTCACTCACTCACTGTCTCTCAGAGCATACATTGTTCACGAAGACTGTAATAATGGAAACATAGGGGGGGGGGGGTTGCAATGTACGTAGTGACATACTTGAACCCATTTGAGGTGACTCTCCCCAAAAGTAATGCGGAAATAGTGTGTGTCAAAATATACACAAAACACATGAACATTAATATCACTACGGCATACCTCCCTCCGAAACAAGTAGTTGCTGATGACACCATTGTTTTTTGAAATACTTGAGAAGACGCTATACATACTGATGACACTGTTTTACTAGGCGACTAGAACCTCCAGTATATTGACTGGAATATCCTGACTAGAAATAATGAGGAGTCATGCCAAATGATAAACTTCAACCACGACAATTGTTTGACACATTTTTAAACAGCCGACGCGAGACATAAACTAGATCTCATTATCACTACCCTAGGATATCTAATATTAAACTTGGATGTTGGTGAACATTTGTCAACTTCCGATCACCTAATCATGAGAATTGACGTAATATGCAAAACTGTGTACCCATGAAACCTATACGTAATACGAAATCAATATGCCCCCTTAGTACAGTGGAGACATTGGCAAGGCAATAAGCAACATAAATAAACTCCATATATTTGTCAAAAGTGCCCCACACAAAGAGTTCAAAGGAATGTATGCAAACTTAGAAGAACAAAACTTAATTAGGAAGGAGAAACGCATATATGACATGATAATTACTATAGAGAGTGCCACAAATTATAAATACTTCTACAGTTACAAAAGTAATATTAAGCAGATCAAAAGCAGAGTTGGACCGCTAATCAAAAATAAAGTAGACGTGCCGTTTCGCCCAAAATCAAAACGGCATACCCAACTCTGCGATGGGTTACCATCATCACTACTAATACCATCATCAATCACAATCATCACTACTACTGCCATCATCACTACAACTGCCACAATCATCACGACTACTGTCATCATCACCATTACTATGATCATCATCACTACTACAATTACAATCATCAGTACTACTCTCACCATCATCACTACTACTGCCACCATTGTCACTACCATCTTAATCACTACTATCATCATTGATACTACAACTATCAACCATCATTACTACTATCATCACCACCATCTTACAATCATCATTACTACTGTCACCATCATCACTACTACTGCCATCATCACCATTACTATGATCATCATCACAACTATTGTCATCACCACTACAACTTTCACCATTATCACTATTACTCACCATCATAACTAATATCCACACCATCATCACAGAAAGCCACACAGGGAATAGGTACAGGGTGGGCGGTGAGGCTCCTGAAGGAGAGGGGGGGGGGGGGGCTAGTAGAGGGGGGCTGTTGGGGGGGGCAATTTTTTTTTTAGGACCTAAGATATCTCTTGTTATTGATAGATATCTAAGTTATCTATTGCACAAATTCAAAACATCTTTTTTTAATTACCGTCGCATTCACGCACCAAAGGTTCGTGTGAAGTTTGGTGAAAATCCGTCAAACGGTCTAGGCGGAGTTCTCGGACGGACAGACAGACAGACAGACATTTCGGTTAACATGTACCACTATACGGGGGGCGATACCACTCTGCTTACGCAGAGTTGATAATTATAATCCATAATAATCCAGATTGTTCACTTAGCTATGTGTTGTATGGACTACTGGATATGTTTGGTTAAACTAGATTTTGACACGACAGGACTGGTTTAGGATACGAAGATTAGATTCGTAAAATACTTAGCTGTGTTATGGCTAGTTTTTATTTATGTTTTTCAGGTGAAGATATTGAGGGATAATCCTTTACAATGGCACATCCAATCTACTTTCCGAATTAGGTTGAGAGGGGAGAGATAATCAAGGTCTGGTGAGAATAGGCTTTGTAATGATTGATTTGGTTAGGAAAAGATAGATTAGAATTTATTTGGTTAGGATGGAGCAGAAAAGGACCCGTATGTTTTAGCTTATTAAGTTTCTTGGATGAATACAGACTATTATACAGTGTTGAAATCATATTGTATCCAGCAACCATGATCAAACCCTACGTTTATTAGTGGTTTAATATACACAGCTGCATTACTGTGTTGTTGGTAATCCCGCATAAAAAATAACGAGAGTAAAAGTACTCTACTTGGAAAAACAATCTAGTCTAACTCAACCGCGTAGCCTATCAACCATCAATTCCATATACTAGTATAATTATATTCTAGTATCACCTAACGTTGTCAATACAGTTTTCCATAATTATACGGTGTTTAAATTCAATAGTAGGCTATTGCAATTTGCAACCTTTAAAAACAATGACAATACATTTTTTGCTTGAGCTATCAAATTTGTATCTAAATAATTTAAATCGCACATACAGTTACTAACATGATCTTGAATTACTAATAAGTGGAAGTCCAGTCTTTTATTAAACTAGCTAATAGGCCTAATTGTCTTTTATTTGGAAAATAATGAACATACCGGTATTTGCTTAAGTCAGTCCCGCGAAGTACTGTATACAATGCTACATGCATCGATACCAACAGGTTACTGCCCAAATAATAGTGAATTTGTGAAGGAAACTTAAGTTATCACAGTATCAAAAAGGGGGAATATCACAAAGGGAGAAATAATGGCCTTGATCGTGTTAGGCCTATAGCCTATTGGCCAATAGAGGCGCCACTGTCGCGGTCGGATAAAAAATATTACCATTCAGGCTAGTGCGCCCAAAGTTTATTAGGGTGTATTGAAACAACTGTTACAGACTATGACGAACACATTGTAAAATGGAAAATAAACTTATATTGTTGTGTCACATTTTTCCCATAAATATGTTATTTTAGAGATAGGCTAAATGCCTTTTTAGAAATGTAGCAAAACAGGGTTACAAGTAAAGCACTAAATTATTAATACATGATACACCTATTTATAATCGAATTAGCTAGAGGGAAAGCATGGTTTACCTATTCACACATTAGTAATTACGAAATAAAAGTATCTGAGAATGTGGTGATGATATTATGTGGTTAGCAGAAAAATACTAATTATTAGCAACATATTAGCGTAAGCAACATTCTTAACATTTGTAATTCTGGTCATGGGACGTAATGCTGATGCCCAAGTCTGGGTCGGGTATCCGAACGAAGCAGAAGGTAATTCAATCGTTTATGAAGCGTAGTTCTATTGGGGGCTGATCGTTGTCGCGCAATTGTTACGTATTTAATGAAGATAGTGTACTGCATGTACAGTTATGTTCAGGAATGAAGAGTCATCGAGCAATTCGAAAAGTAATAGGAGCCAAATGTTACATACCGTACAATTGTGACCACGCATACCTGACCAAACACACATGTTATAAAAGAATGAGGTTACAGGAAATTAATGACATACATAGACATACATACACACACACATAAACCTCTCATTTCCATGTTTATGTAAGGTAAATATAATAAGCGTGACAAAGGGAGACGTGTGTGTGTGTGTGTGTGTGTGTGTGTGTGTGTGTGTGTGTGAAGTGAAGTTTCCTTAACCCCTTATGTACCGATGATGTATCTATGGACCTTGCGTGGTGGTAGCCAAGAGCGAGAGGGCTGCGCACACTAGGACAGCTTGGCTCGTACGATAATGTAAGTGTCTTCATTATTATTTTCCCATTAACATTTTCCCACTAACACATGATTGCCTGAACAGTATAAACTTCCTTTAAATGTAGTCACCACAACGTACCCCGGGCACATGCAGTATGATTGTACTGTAGGTACTGCACAATTGAAAAAACAACAATAAAACAAAGATACTTTGAAATATGGCACACCGTTAAGACACTGGGGAACACGGACACACACGAACCCCGTTATTATGACTAACATATTCTTTAATTTGTTTTCTTTTTCACCACTATCATGAGTACCTAAAAAAAATCCAGATTTTGTCTGGTTTAATTATTAAAACTTTCACCAGCATACAATAATAGACCTGGGTAATATATTAAATGCTCTATAAGAGAGTTCGCTATGACAACTGTGCTTTCGTCTGCGGGGAAAGCATGGCCGCAGCCGCTATGCCCTGACATTTACACCGAATCACATTTCTATTTCGATGTATTTGAAATACTTTGATGATAAAAACTATCCCAACCAACGTAACCAAACCTAATTCAAGACATACAGTAAACATACATCGACATATACTTGTACTTGGGCGTGAATATAGTAGAAGTATAGCGGCTGCAGGGTATGAGCTTTCTTCGTCTGCATATTTATATCGAATATATTTACAAAATTAATGACTTGATTGATTTTTGTTCATATTCTACTTGTTCTTAATATAGTGTTTTCTCGAAATTCTAGCCATAAAATATGCAAAGCTTCTACCAGTATGAGTTAACAATGGAAAAACAAAGTGGAACGACATTCTCACTTAACTCTTTGTACTACCACAGATCCTTCTTGAATTGCACAAAATCGTCGAAATATGGATAGAGTATAATTAGACAGATGTCGCCGGTACTGAAGGGGTTAAAGTAGTACCAGGGCTATAGTAAGAAATGAATAATCTCGTTAAGTACAGTACTGATTGAAGAGAGTCCGTAGCCTTTGATGCTCACGACTGCACAACAACACCTACACATCTAGTCTAAATAACTAAATTCACTACAGCCTACAAAGTGATGGGTGGAAGAACAAATAAACTAGGCCCACGTGAAATTATTAAACCATTCAGTACCGGTGACGCCATTTTCATTATATTCTGACAATTATTATAAGATTTTATTCAGCTTAGGAAGAAAGTCTATCCATAAAAAGGCTAACGTCTACCCATAAAAAGGCTACAGGCTACCATTATCTCTATTAATAATTTTAGCTGCCACATATCCTTCCTAAGCTTCATAAAATCTTATAAATAGGCCTATAGCTGAAATAAAATACAACATAATTATATGTATGTCGCCGGTACATAAGGGATTAAAAGCCATCAGCATGTTACAAAATGTTTACCTAGTAATTATCGTTCACTTAGCTTAACCTCAGTTGTTTGCAACATGCTACAAACACTCATAAGAGACAGACTCGTAAATCACTCAAAGCAAAACCATATACTCATATATACTCAACATGGGCAAGCAACCTCGAACGGGTCACTAAATTGTTGTTGCTTGACTTCCTTACTAGGCTACTCCTTTGTACAAACATCAGCTACCGGTACTATTGATATAATAGCCTACTGTTTCCTAATTGTCTGTGATAAGTATACAAAGAAATAAGTGCTGATGATTTTGAATAGTGTAACTTTTGTATAGAAAGTATAAATAAGAAAACAATGGAAAATCAAATAACAAGGCAGGTCGGCATTGAATAGGGCTTCCGCGCATACTGTCCGTTTCAAAGTCATCATACGTTTCCATTAACTTCTTACCTTCATCCATTGTTGTACCATCACCTATCGTCTTAAACAACCATAGCGAGTATTTAAAGGCACCGTCAGCAGTGTCGGTAGAGAAATAACGGAGGTAAAGCAGGATAATTGGAGAGGCGAACACGAGACACTGACGAGAGCACAGACAAGATAAACACTACAGATGACGGTATTCCTTCCCAGCGAGTAACTGCACTAATAATTTATTACACAATTAACTGAAAAATTCGATAGCAGCATGGTTATTGTCCAAAGTCTATATATCACAAGTATTTAAAGTAATTACGAGCACAGGCATAATGGATATATTTTAAACTACCAGAAAGTCTTGAAGAATAACGCTCGCTTGACTTGAGAGTACCTGGGCCGGGTCGCGAGGCTGGACAAAGCCAACCCCGATATAATGCACTGTTGACGCACCACATTTCCGTCTTTCATAGATGTAGTGCAGGGGAAAAAATAAACCTAAAATTGTATTGCCATTGAAAATATATGGGGATTTATTGTTCATTCGTGAAAAGGTACCCAGTATGTACGTACGTAGTAGTATGTATGTAGGCTATGCATACGTAGATGATCTAGTCTACAATCATCATACTATAGTCTATTCGCTGTAAGTAGGCAAGAAATCGTGACCTCTACACACTGTAACTAAAAAAAAACGAGAGCAAATTGGCTGTAAATTTCCACATCTATTCCTTGACTGACTCTTCCCAAATGGTAGAAATATTAGCTCGGCTACTCTCGTCGTTTTTTGAGTTACAGAGGTTAGAGGTCATGATTTCTCGCCTACTTACAGCGAATAGACTAGCCTCAGCTATGTGATTATCGAAGGCAATATACATTAGTTTGTGAGCGCATCATCATTATAGGCTAGGTTAAGTTAGTTAATACATGTTAACTAAATTTTCTATTTATGAATTAATATATTAAGAGCGAAGTGGTATGTGCAACATAGATACAAATTGACCGATCATAAGTGCCGTTTGGGTGCAGTACTGATTCAAGTGGGTCCATAGCCATTAATGCTAAGACGTACAGTCACTTACACAAATTCGTAGACCCCCTGTGCTTTTCTTTATGCAATTATAACGACCTTCTTTGATTTTTGGATGAAACTCGCTTTTCGATAAGTATATAATTATAGTGTTGTAGTTGAAAGTATAGAAAATGACAATCATAAATTCGCTTCCAGAGATATAGCCTACTTCCATAATTAGAAATGGATGAGGTGAACGAGTGTTTATGAGTGACTGTACATCAACACGAAGACATCTTCATAACCACCACCACCATTACTAAGTTGACTATAGCCTTCACAATGTCGAGTGGTGGTACAGTAGGCTATAATCTATACCAGTCATCAACGCCGCGGTACCAATGGCCTATCTCACACACACGCATCTTGTGTTCTAGTCATGTGATAAGTGGCTTAAAATGTGGCATGTTACTTTTTGACCTTTAAACAATTAATGATAATAAATTTAACTAGTTGCTCAACGACGACATCCACGATTAACCAGTAAAACAGTAGAGGTTTCAAATGACAATTATGGGCCCTGGGAAGATTTCTGTAGTATCCACATACTAGTTAACTCCTTGTGTACCGGCGACGTCCTTTTAACTTTATTATGGCAACTATTAGAAGATTTTATTCAGTTTCAGAAGGGCTTTCCACAATAAACATATTTCGAATCATCTCACTTAACACATTTTACTACCACAAATCCTTCGTAAACTGCGCAAAATCCTCTGAATATAGCTAGAATAAAATTAACAAGACGTCGCTGATATAGAATAATGTGCCACGTGTCGGCTCGCGAATTACCAACTGTCTTGCCAAGCTAGGGTGAAGTTATTACTAAATTATCGAATTGTGACACTACCTACCACCAATTAGTAATTGATTCCGTGGATTATGCTATCACAAGGATTAGAACGAAATGAACACTTCAATTTATTCTGCATTTTAGTTACACAAATATCGTGCTTTCACATAAAATATAAAGTTACATGGTTTGTTAGCAATATACGAATGCAATAGAAATTAGTATCATTGTTGCTTCATTACTTTGTAACTGGGAGTTTAAATATATTATTTACTGGCGGTTTTCGTTATTCATACTGCCTGTGGTACAGTATTGGTAGCTGCTATGCCTGTTGTGTATTAACCTATTATGTTTATTTCACTCCAACACCAAACACCTCCCAACGAAATTAATTAAGCAGATATTTGGGCTTTGTCTGAGGTTTTCGCTATGCATACAAATCACGGCAAGCTACCTAGAAATACTGTATATTATCTAGTGTAAACGGGTTCATATACTTCTATTTTTTAACAGGTTCTTCTCGTCCTAGCCTCAACTTATTTGACTTCAGCAGGCCTAACCTCACTTGAACCTAACCAGACCTGACCTGAACTAACTTAGCCTTAACGGCTAGCTTTAAGATACATTAATATAAGTTAGGATAAGCTATCTTGAACTTGCAAGTCATAGATAGCGCAGGAACCCCACCAAACCTCAGCAATATATGACATAGAAGTGCCAGTCTGCCTATTAACATCCATAATATATTCAATATGATGATGTGTGCATTGGGGAAAACATGGCCAGTGTGTTATAGCTTATAATGGGTATACCTTATCAATGAATGTAATATAGTGGCTTATGACATGACACTATGTAGAAATGAATAACATAAATATCATGATAGGACTAATGTGGTGTAACGGGTGGGTGGCAGGAGTGCATAATTATAGCCTAATGAATAACATAAATATCATGATAAGACTAATGTGGTGTAACGGGTGGATGGCAGGAGTGCATAATATTATAGCCTAATGAATAACATAAATATCATGATAAGACTAATGTGGTGTAACGGGTGGGTGGCAGGAGTGCATAATAGCCTAATCGAGCTATTGTGTAGTGGAGTTACAACAGAACAGTCACTGATGTTATTGAGATGAGTTACCGGTAGTGTACAGAATGATCTAGTAAGTGTAAGGGTAACTAAGCTAAACAAATATTTAGTCAGTCATTACTCATTAGGTCAAGCCTAGCGGTGAGAGCAAGAACCTGCACTACCGGATCTGTATAATGCCACCTCACATAAAGTAGACGTGCCGTTTCGCCCAAAATCAAACGGCATACCCAACTCTGCGATCGGTCACCATCATCACTACTAGTCACTATTATCATTAATATCATCAGCACTACTACTATTAAAATCATCACTACTACTCTCACCATCATCACTACTACTCTCATCATCACTACTATAATCTCATCATTACTACAACTTTCACCATCATCACTACTACTTACCAACATCACTAATACTGTCACCATCATCTTTCAATCATCATTACTAATGTCACCATCATGAATACTAGTATGACCATCATCACTACTACTAGTACTGTCACCATCATATCTACTACCATCATCATCACTACTGTCATCATTATCACTAAATCTACAACCATTACCACTGCTATTATCACCATCATCACTACTATCAGTATTATCCCCACTATTACTACCATCACTTCTAATGTCAACTAAACTAACTTAACCTAACAAATACATCGCAAGTTTTTCTCACCCCCTAAACGATGGCGCCAACATCATTGCTTGGGAACAGGAAAAGGTGGGGGATGGCTGTCCTGAGGGGGGGGGGGGCAAAACCATATTTTGGACCTAAAATCATAACTATTGCACATATTCAAAAAAACGTTTTTTTATTACCGTCACATTCACGCACCGAATGTTCATGTGAAGTTTGGTGAAAATCCGTCGAACGGTCTAGGAGAAGTTATCGGACAGACAGACAGACAGACGTCTCACCATTATCAGCACATCTAAGACGTGTATGATGCGTGGCTTTAACACACACACACAGGGAATAGGTACAGGGTGGGGGTGGGGGTCCTGAGGGGGGGGGGGGAAACATGTTTTTGGACCTAAGATCATAACTATTGCACAAATTCAAACAATATTTTTTTAATTACCGTCGCATTCACAAACTGAAGGTTCGTGTGAAGTTTGGTGAAAATCCGTCAAACGGTCTAGGAGGAGTTCTCGGACAGACAGACAGACGGACATACAGACAGACATTTCGGTGTGCATGTACCACTATACGGGGGGCGATACCACTCTGCTTACGCAGAGTTGATAATCAGACGCTTCTTCACCTACAGTGTGGTGACAACATGTTGGACAACGACACAATTAACGTTGTCAATGGGGGGCTAGACCTCCATTTAGATGAGGCTAAAGTACCATCGGAATAACGAGCACAAATATAATACAATATATTCAAATGAAGAAAACAAAGGTAATATATAATATATAAAATACAACTAAAAGCAATACATAAGAAAGGCCAGACTGCCTAATAAGGACCACAAGGTCTGTATGGTCTGTCTATCTATGTAACTCTCTTCCTACCCAGCTCTGTAAATCCCTCGTGGTTATGGAGATGTAAATACGCAACTTCCTCTCTCTCTCTCTCTCTCTTGCAACTCTCTCTTGCAACTCTCTCTCTCTGTCAAACCCTTAGTGATCGCTCCGCCAATCCCTTGTGGTTATGGAGATGTACACTATATCTCTACATCTCTCTCACTCTCTCTCTCTCTTAGTGATCGCTCCGCCAATCCCTTGTGGTTATGGAGATGTACACTATATCTCTACATCTCTCTCTCTCTCTCTCTCTCTCTCTCTACCTGGACCTCCTGGTGGTAATGGAGATGTATGTATGCCTCGTCCTCCGCCACCAGCTCCTTCCTTGCTAGTTTTATTTTCCGGGGTGGATCACATAAAAATTTATGTTCCATCGGTTTCGGGTAAGGCTAGAGATCCTGTAGTAAGAGATAGTGGATATATTTTACCGAGGACGCCATTTTGGTGCCGTAATAACCATACAACGGGGTGATGTTATGTTGCTGATCATGCAGAAGTTGAATCCAAGGACCCGACTGTATTCCCTGTACCAGTATTGGAGGATGATTAGTATGAAGTCGAACATAATTAGGTGTAAAGAGAGGATAATGACACCAAAGGCTCCAAAATGGCGGAAGTTGACCGATTTCTGCTGCTATCAGGCCTCTAGGTCAGGGGATATGCGGCTCTTTTTGGTGATACGCAGTTATTGGGCCCTTGCAGAGTTTGGTAGTTTCGTTGGGCATGTTTAGAGGCTCTATAGTAACAGAGATCAGCCAACTTTCGCCATCTTGGTGCCACTTGGGATATTTTCTCAGATATACACTCAAACATTTCCCTTACCATAATAAATATTCGGGAATTCTGGTACAGGATACACAGTTTGGTCTTTGGGTATACAGTATAACTACAGGATAAAAACAAAACAAAAATAGCGGTTTGATACTCGCGGCACCAGGTGGCGTTCACAGAAAAGGATAATAATTCTTTCTTATTCAAGTATCTCTAGGGACGTTCTGCATTACAAATGATTGCAATATAAGAAGTTTCTGTAATACAATCTTAAGTAACCCATACAGTACCGGCGACGTCTTTCAAATTATAATCTAGCTATATATAGACGATTTTATGCATTTTCAGAGGGATCTGTAGTGGTAAAAAGGGTTAAGCGAGGTAGTTCGAAGCCTGTTAATTGCTGGAGGCCCTTTTGAAACTGAATAAAACCGTCGAATAGTAGCCAGGATAAAGTAAACTAGACGTCCCCGGTACAGTAGGGGTTAATGACCTTTGTCTTCATAATGATGCCCTCGTGTTCAAAGATAGATTATGTAAAACAAATCGTTTATATCGTACAAGGACGCCACTTTTAGACAATTTTGGGTGCAAGATTCTTGATTTCTGTATAAAGAAGTTCAAATACAAATGTATCTGTATACTTGATCCTGGAAAGGTTAAACACTAATGGTATTAGCCTTTATCATTATACAATGCTGTACTATCGTAGTGCTCAAACACCATTGATCTATAATAACATCCGCGACCCAAAAAATATTCAAGAATGTTGGGAATGTGTTTAAGAATCCTCTCTAACTTATGTTATCCCCTTCTAATATAGGGTTCTAATATAGTGAGTTGCAGTTGGGATGTGTGTAGATGCTTAGATTGATATGCAGGATTCGAAGTTGCATAATAAATCGTAGGCAGTGTCCACCATTCTTTAACTGTCTTCGTGGCGTAATGCATAAGGTGTTGATTTTCGGTGTGAGCATCCTGGGTTCGAATCCACGGACTGCCACATGTGTTTGTAATATTTCATTAATCGATTTTAGGAGTAAGGTTGGTTGTTGAATAGAACATAATAGATGACCTTGGACCTGATAATCCGCATGTCTATGGAAGCCACTGGCACAATAAATTGACGTACAGTTTTCCTCGTGGTAAATATTTGTTGGTAAGACACGCAAGTGACATCAATATATTAAATAATTGAAATGGTGCTACCGGAAAAAATATATAAATACTAGATGCATTTCTCTAAACCAGGAGGCTACCTAAAAGCCACACAAGAAAAATAAACAAGTCCATCAACACCACAACGCCATAATCATATACCCTGAACATTGTTTATCATAACGTTAAGGGGAGACTGGTCGTTAGTTTGGTCTATTAATTCATTTATTCATATATTTGTTTTAGTTTCCTCCCTAGACCTCCATCAAGCTTAGAAAAACACCCCCTAGACCCCCCTTCAAGGTAAATTTGTACATTTTTCGGTAGAAAAATGTCCCGGCCGAAAGCCGGTTCCTCTTAAAATTGCAAGTTCGCTATCGCTTGCCAGGAAATAATCGACACCTAAATGGCACGAAAGGTCTTAAAATTGACAACGAAATGGGGCGAAAGGTGTTAAAATCGCCAAACTAATGGGCCGAACGTCTTGTAATCTCAAAACTAGTGGGGCTAAACATTAGGGAGAAGGGGGTCCAGAAAAACGGTCTGCCTCCCCTTAATCCGCCGCAGGAATAATAATTAAGTTTCCTAGCGCAGACGTTTCACGGCCGTCACGTAACAAGATGATATTTTATGATACCGTTTTATTACCGTCTTGATTATATCTTAGGTTCCTCGCAACGCTCTCGTATGATACGTATGTTTATCACCTTGGCACTCCTGGCAATCAGCACGTAGGCTCAAAATAAATAGTTCGTCGAAAATCTTTATGATAAATTGTGTGAAATCTGAAAGAAACAATGATTTATAGGACATACAATAAATATTACTGGTGACGATTTACTAGAAACACTTAAGGAGAGATTTTTCTCATATGTTTATCTTAATTATTTGTCTTTATCATTTATTTATATATTTTTATAATTTCCTACCTAGACATCCATCAAACATAACAAATACAAGACTCAGTTTCGAAATAAATGTGTACATTACTTGGTAGAAATGTTTCCCTTCTCCTATAGCACAAGCTCGCTATCTATCGACACCTAAATGGCACGAAAGGTCTTAAACTGGACAACCAAATGGGGCAAAAGGTCTTAAAATCCCCAAAGTAATGGGGTGAACGTCTTAAAATCTCGAAACAAATAGGGATAAGCATGAGGGAGAAGGGGTTAAAAAGAGAAAACCTTAAATGTATACAGTTTATGAGCAAAGTCTTCGACGAACTATAATTTGTCCTGTACCATTGATAACAAGAGGTGTCTCATGCCATCTCTCCCGTACAGCACATGATAGCCCTCACACCTTAAGGGGGAGGTAGTCTCTTTTTCTGGATCCCCCTCTTCCATATGTTTAGCATTTTAATTTTGAGATTTTAAGACGTTCCTTCCATTAGTTTGGCGATTTTGAGACCTTTCACCCCATTTTTGTGTCAATGTTAAGACCATTCGTGTCATTTAGCTGTCGATTTCTTCCTGGCGAGCAATAGCGAGCCTGTAATTCTTAAGGGGGAAATTTTTCTACCGAAAAATGTACATTCTTATCTTGAAAGGGGGTCTAGGGGGTGTTTATTAAAGCTTGATGGAGGTCTAACGAGGAAACTAAAAATACAATAATATATATATATATATATATATATATATATATACCAAAAAAGAAGCACTAGCCCCTTAAATCAACCCACATTACTCTCTCACATCCTTATCACAGACCATTACAGTTCCTTGGGCTAGCCTATCAAACACCACACACACGTTTCTCTCCTTCAGCACGCGATATCCGAGACTAACGGTACTGTTCTCGTATCTTGCTAATAATCACAATTTGTCATGAATTTGTATTATACTTTGTGCTCTTTTTTTCAACTATTCTACAGTACGGTTAGAAGCACCGTGCCACATTTACTACCAAAGAATAATACTGAATCCTATTTATTTGATCTACTGTATATATTCAAATTCAATACTGAAAATACTTTGCCATAGAATTATTTTTGTACCTCCACAAATTGTCCCGAGATTACTGTCCACGACCGTACTTGTTATATAGTCAAATTATCTTGGGAATCGTAAACACAATGCTCCGACATAATCCTTCTAGGTCAAAATCCACCTGAATAAAATCCCTCCATGAAAAGCCCAAAGTAATAATAAAATCGTCTCAGTAGTATCGAGTTCGGGCTCTGTCTCGAGTCGGCCACCCCCAGAACAAATAAAATAAATAAAAATAGTAAAACTGGGGAATGGGCCTGAGTAAATAGATAGACAGATAGATAGCTAGTATCGAGTAAAATAATAATCTCACCCATCGTGTTGTAAACCTCTTCACAGCCCTAACCCTTTCAACATAAGATGACGCGTTTCTTCCTTCTATCCTGGGTATCATTAGGCGCTTTTATTCAATTGAAGGGGAGATGGGTCCTTTTTCTGGTCCCCCTTTTCCCTCATGTTTAGGCCCCTTAGTTTTGAGATTTTAAGATGTTTTCTCCATTAGTTTGTCGAAGTTAAGACCTTTCGCCCCATTTCTTTGTCAATATTAAGACTTTTCGTGCTATTTAGGTGTCGATTTTTTCCTGGCGGACGATAGTGAGCCTGTAATTTTGGAAGAATCGGCCTTCGGCCGGGACATTGTTCTACCGAAAAAATGTACAAATAAATCTAGAAGGGGGATCTAATAGATTTGTTTTTGTTTTTAAAGTTTGATGGAGGTCTATATTAATTAATATACACTTCATCACTAAGAACTTGAAAGCTCGGTACAATTCTGCTAGTACATGTGAAAATGTATAATCACTAGCACATTATAACATGTCTTTACCATTACATACACAATACTGTGAAACTGTAGGCCAACTATAAAATGAGTCTTAATTGTTTTCGATATACTTCCTTATAAATATTCTCGTAATGCTGCCGGTAACTGTACATCCAATAATATGTCACTTGTCTACAAAACAGCTATCTGTGAGTAATTCTTCAAATTCCCATACTCTTTACATCCTTTACACGACATATTTCAAATTTCATAAACATGATATTGCCATTGCTTCGTTAAAAATAGCTTAGTAGTATCATTAACTGCGAAAATAATTACCATCAACACATCATGACTTCATTCATCTTACTTAGGGTACTGTATTACTCCAAATACTATGACACACTTGCGTCTTCGTAGCGCAATGGATAAATGCACTGAATTTCGGTGTGAGCATCCTAGATTCGAATCCCTGGACTGCCACATGTATTTGTTGATTTCATTAATTGAGTTTAGGAGTAAAGTCGGTTGGTGGAGGGAACATAATAATATCCAAAAATAGACCTGAAGTATGAGTTTAAACGGTGGAATTTGTTGGAGAGTGGACATCAAAACCCTCTATCTCTATTTACCAGACGGGCTATTAGTCTCTTGGGGGGGATTACGTTTCATTTCAGCCGCCCACCGATTACTCTCACTCCAGGACCCCCCGCAGCACCTAGTACATACTCTCCACAGCACTTTACAATATCACGCTTCTTCCACAAAACTTGACAACTTATAATGATGTACACCGTCGCCTTCAATAATCGTGACTTGTCTCCATAATATTAACTTGGGTTATCATCTCCACCCAAAAGTCTGACTATTGGCCTCTTGGGGCTGCTTCCACTTCACCCCAACCACTATCGATTACTCTTAAGTCTAAAACTATTGCGTATCTTCCACAAACCATGTAACTCCGACCAAACCATCACGTACCTCTCACAAACCAACATGAAGCTCCCACAAATGACAACGTATCTGCCATAGCACTTACCACCCGACCCACAGCAACTAATATGCTTTCCACAGCAATTAATAACATTAAAGGGGGTTGACCTGTGTTTTTCTCTCCTTTTCTCTGGCTTTTATCCATTCGGCCCCATTCAGACTACTGTTTTAAGACGTTTATCCCCATCCAGGTGTCGATCTCTTCCTAGCGAGCGATAGCGAGCCAGCATTGTATGGAAAAATCCGGCTTTGCCGGAGACATTTTTCTGTCGAAAAATATACACATTTAGCCTGCCGTCAAATTTGTCTTTAAAAATATGCTGGCTCATCACCGCTCGCCAGGGAAATAATTGAAACCTGGATGGGAATAAACGTCTTAAAACAGTAGACCGCATGGGGCCGAATGAATACAACCCAGAGAGAGAGAGAGAGAGAGAACAAAACAAATCGAGGTGGCCCCCTTAAAAAAATCAATTGATAGCCCACCCCAAAAGCACACCGAAATGCCAAAACAAAATACCTTCATTGTTCCCTGATTAAATAGCACTGTATGAATATTCCCATATTCAAAATTTGCTACAGGGGGGCAATGCCTAGTGAGTTAATTGCTCAATAGGTGGCGTTCTGAGAGTGAGGGTCCGAGCCTGGGGAGTGAGACTGTGAGGCGCAGGGGCGAAGCAGCTCCAGAGATGGAGATGGGTTCGAGCCGTGAATAGGTGCTTCGCATGTCTCACTCCCTAGGCTGGAACAAGACCTCACGGGCCTCACCGTGTTCAGCGGTAGAGTGTAAAGGCTATTAGCCTATGCCCGAGAGGGAGTAGTTGGAATATAGATTTTTTTTTTTTTACAGTTCTTCCACAACAATTGACAGTTCTCCCACAACAATTGACAGCTCTCCCACAGCATGTGACAACTGTCCCACAACATTTGACAACTGTCCCACAGCATTTGACAACTGTCCCACAACATTTGACAACTGTCCCACAACCCACGACAACTCTGGTGCTACACGTCCCACTCCTCCATCTCCACTTAACAGTCGGCTATTGGTCTCTTAGGGGCTCCTCTGAAGACCCACTTCAATCTGCCGACCATCGATTACTCTCTCTCACTCTCTCTCTCCCTCTGGCACTTTATTTTCCAGTATTTTAGCTACCACGAGTCGACTTTGTTAAGTTTAAGATGGCCCTGTCGTAGCGAGATTAATAAATACCACTTCCAACTGTCCCTCTAAAACCAGTGTCTACAATATTATTCTATTTTAGCATCCTTCAGATGATTGTAAAAACCTACGTTGAATCTCCCACTACATGTCCCAGTTTTGTATTTCCACTGGCTATCAGTCTCTGGGTGTAGCTTCCAGGGACCTGCTTAACCCTGCCCAACAGCAATTAATCTAAGTATAAAACTATTATGTATCTCCAACAAACACATGAAATTCACAAAGCTTCGTGCCCCCATACCAAAAAGAAACTCTCCAAATCTTCACGTACCTCCCACAACACTCTAAATCCCTTCCAAAGCACCCTTAATCCCTCCCACAGCACTCTAAATCCTTTCCAAAGCACTCTAATTACCTTCCAAAGCACTCTAAATCCCTCCCACAACACTAAATCCTTTCCACAGCACTCTAAATCCCTTCCACACCACTTGATAGCCCTCCCAAACCATTCAATAGCCCTCCCCTACACACAACAGCCCTCCCACAACAAGACAACTTGGCAATTGGTCTCTTGGGACGCCTTCGAGAACCCACTTCACCCCGCCCACCAACCGATTACTCTCCTCACACACCAGTGCCCTATTTTTGGTGTTGATTTATTTGCCCGGAAGAAGCGAGTTAAAGTGGAGAGCAATTTGTTTGTGATAATTCGGTTACGCTCTATATATTGCTTAACATTTCTCTTCGTTATATACCTACTTAACACTTTGCTCGCCTTCATTTTTCTTGTAATGTAATTGGTGATATTTCCCGTTATTCTTATTCCGACAATTTTACGTATTTATGTTTCATCCAATTGGAGAAACTAGAAAATTATATTTGTTTCTATTATTATGATTGTAAAAAACAAAAATCACTCAATATTCAAGTAATTATCTACGTTTAGCAGATATACAAACAAAATGTCCATGCAATTTTGATTTCTTTTCTCGCATTTCGTCTTCCAGTTAAATCAGAATTATATTTCACTTACTTCTTATTATTCTTTGTTTACTCGCTCTTGTATTTGCAAGACACTTTGAATATGCAATCGCCAACTGATAAAGTGGTACAAATATTATTTAATATGTTGATACGCTAGTTAAGATTTTGTAAACATTCCCTCTTCCTATGACTTAAACTGGTTCAAACTCCGAGCTTGTAACAGGCAGCTTTGCGTTTTGCGTTTTGCCTATATATATATATATATATTTCAAAGACGCGCGCAAGCGCTCGCGCACACACACCCATGTTCCAGCCAATGTGTTCAATTAATAAATGTTCAATGTTTCAAGTGTACCATGTAGGAGTGTATCAACCTGCTAATTGTACAGGAGGTCGAACAAAATATTAGGGGGAGATTTTCATGGGTTTTTTTTCTGGACCTCCTTCTGCCTCATGTTCAGTTCCATTAGTTTTGAGATCCAAAGACGTTCACCCCCATTAGTTTGGTAATTGTATGACCTCTCACCCAACTTTATCAATTGTATGACCTTTCGTGTTATTTAGACGTCGATTTGTTTTCTAGCGAGCGATAGCTAGCCTGCAATTTAGGAGGAACCATTCTTCGGTTGGGACATATTTCTACTGAAAAGTGTACTCATTAATCTCGAAAGGGGGTCTTTGGGGTATTTTGTTAAGCTTGATGGAGGTCTAGGGAGCAAACTCGAAGAAAACCCCATAACATAATTTTATTCCCTATACAATTTGTTTGTTCTTATTTGTCGAGGGTAGAGGGTGGAACCAAGCTGTGTATGATGTTGGACGCATGCAAGTGATATCAATTATCCAAGAAGAAACCAACACAACTTGAAAGTACCAGCAACATAAATAATGATAGTTAAAAAAAAAAATGGCACCCCCCAAAAGTCAAGTAAATAAATAAATAAATATAAAATAAGTAAATATAAGACTAACAGGAGGTATTGAACGTCCTCCATTATTCTTCCTGTAACTCTACTATGTTTGTTAGAGTCAACTTGTCCATTACTAACAATGATCTTAATTGCTGGCTTATGGTAACAATAAACTTTTCTATTCAGCTTAGGACAAAATACTTCGTATTCATAGTTATATAAATAATTATATTTAAGTTTAATTGTAATTCATCTTTGATTTACATTTGAATGTAATAATATTAGATATTATATTATTTTATTATATATATATATATATATATAATTAGTTTGGTATTATATTAATGTAATAATGATAGCTCTCGGGTGGTAGTACGTGGAAAGCACTTTATATCTGCTAATTCGTTTACTTGTTCTAGGAAGCGAATACATGGATTGAAATTAGTTTTGAGTAATTCAATTAATAAACACATTTGTACCTTTATTTCACCGCTTTTGTCTCCCTCGTTGTTGTTTTTTTGCTGTAAAAATATTTTTTTTTTTTTTACAAACGACAGTTATAAATTAATTTAGTGCTCTTCAATTAATCTTATCAATTAATTTAACTTATTAAATTATGTTGTATTATTATTTCATATATAAAGTATATCCAGTATAAATGTCAACACTAATGGGGCTAAACATGAGGGAGAAGGGGGTCCATACAAAAACACTTTAGTGAAAATCTCTCTTAACAGTTTTCTGTTAGATATTATTCGTTTATTATATTATAAATCCTATCTATATTTCACTTGGTTGAATTTGTACTCTTTATCATGAGATACTATCTAAACTCGTAAGTTGTCATTTAGAACATAGGCTATATCAAACTAAAGCTGTTTCCAGCAACTATCGACCTGCAACCTTAAACCAGTTTTACACAAGCGATTTTCCCTCAATTGTTACGGGCAATTGTAGTCTTTTAGCTTCAAAATTTAAGTTCCACTGGAATTAAACTATCCAACATAACCTAACATCGGTTTAGTTTCCGATGCCAATGCGAAAAAAGCTAAAAATAGTACGAGAACAATCTTGGTCATCGAAAATTGCCGGACAAATTGTTCATGTGAAACCGCGTTTAATCTTTCAACATCTCGGAGCCTATTTTCTCCGGCACTTTTTGGTTTACAGACGTTAGGGATGAAGATTACTGACCTACTTAAAATGAATGGAGACAAAGATACAGCCGTGGATAGGAATTTCTGGGTAACTTTTGGAAACACAGTATACACTGGAGAACCTCCTTGATAAAACGTTTGAGCCAGAAAGATCAAATTACTATACTCTATTTCCTTTCATCTGGCGGAAAATTTAATCCCATAGTAGATAATTTCTCGATACTTAAGGGAAACATATGAAACCACTATGTCTCTGTATCATATTAAGAAAGTTCATAACATTAGCACCATATTTCACTACAAAATCCTCAAAATAACCGATAAATCTTGATGAAAACTTTGCAATTTACCGCCAGTTGAAAAGAAACAGAGTATAGGATTCACAAGTTATCGTTCGCGGTATTATGCATATAAGTATGATATGCTCAACCATACTACTGTACATTTAATCAGTGGCTAAACTCTTAAAACAAACTATCAAGTTATCCCTCGCAATATGACGTTTTTACACGTTATTCTGGTTAACATTATGTGACTTTATTGAGATTGGGCAGCACCCGTGGAAATATTGACGTTATTCTATTATCTCAATCATCTGGGTCTCTCACGTTTTTTTTAAGTATACGCCAATCCTCTACTGGGAGCCAGAATTAAGGACAGCTACACGTTTTCGTTCACTGTAAGGATAAATATGCAAGAAAAACAGTATTAGTTTAACAAAATTATATAACGTAACATATGACTTACCATAATAAACTAGTCGTGATCGGACACCTATCAAGTAATGGGATGTACAGTCAACTCGTTTAATCCGCAGAGTCTCGGAAATTTTAGTTATGCAATTATATTTTTTCAGATTGCTGTAGGAAACAGTATTGCTTATACATTTCTTAATACATCTTATTTCCATTTTATACATTGCATATTTATTTCATACATTAACTTGTAAGCTTACCATAAGCCTATACCATATTTGACTGTACCTTTCTTTAGTCTGGAATACAATTTCCTACATCATTTGCGGCATATCAATTATTACATCGACATAGTTCATATTTAATTAACATGGCTTACGAGTCAATAACGTTGGAAATGAAGAACACTACAAAGGTCATGACAAATATAATATAATTATGAAAAGGAGGTGTACCTGTCAACTCATTCCTAACATTACATAAAAACATAACTCAATTGTTTGAAAGAAATCAAAATATTAACAAGTTTTAATTGGATTCAAGTGGTGAAATGTGTCCTCTGCTAAGCACGAGCTTTGATAAACACAATTTGTATTTGATTATAAAATTGCAATCATGTGGCTTTCTTCTTCTCAAATAATTTTATAGTTATGACAGATTGATTCTCTTATCATATAATGCAGTTCAATAGTGCATTAGTTTCCATTACTCTTAATTATATATATTATTTATTGGATGTATTTGTTTTTGTATTTTATAATCAGTTTATTTACCCTTACAAATGAATACTTAAGTAAATTATGACACTTAATTATTTCTTACTATATATACTCTGCGTTTCTCTTGCCCCTTTCGCAGTTCCAATAATCTTCATGACTAGTTTTCACATCTAACATTTATTTTTATGACACGCTGGTAACTGGAAAACTATTATTTTAGATGTGTTTTTCTCTCGGTTCTAGCTATTAACTCTTCATTGTGTCTGTCTAAATGGCATATCCGTTTTTTTTTTTACTTTTATATACTTTCTCTGGGCAGTGAGTATGTGAAAACCATTGTTACTGTGCGTTGTGTGAGTGGGTGTTCGTGTTCGTGTTCGTGTTAGTGTGTGTGTGTGTGTGTGTGTGTGTGTGTATATATATATATACTGTGTGTGTTAGTGTGTATAGGTGTGTGAGAGAGAGCGAAAGTGAGTGTATGTTTCAGGGCCCTCCCGGTCGTCATCATGCGACTGTGTCAAGAGCATTGCAACGTCCCAAAGCTGCTCGTCAGTGCAGCTTTTTCTTTAGCAATATACGGGGACTTCACTCTAACATCAATTCTGTACACCAATTTCTTCAAGCAGAATCCCCTACTCTCCTTTTTTTGACAGAGACTCAAGTAACATCCACATCTGACACGTCTAGATTTAATTTTCCAGGTTATCAACTGCTCCAAAATTTCAGACCTAAAGGAGGTGTATGTTGCTTCGCAAAATCTGAAATTGCCCTGGAGGAGGTTACTAGTTTCAATTGTCCCTATTTTGATTATTCTATATACAAATTAATTTCTGCTGGTAAATTTAAATACATATGTTGCATCTACCGTTCCCCAAATACTCCTCCAGAGCAAAGTCTTTTTGATTCTCTGTCCTCACAACTCAGTGTCCTCAACTTAAATGCTTCTTCTGAAATCACTGTGTTGGGTGATTTTAATGTCCATAATGTTGAATGGCTCACTCATTCAGCCAGGACTGATGATGCTGGTCTTGAATGTGAGCTATTTGCAGACTCATTTAATCTCACTCAACTAGTCAACCAACCCACCCGTGTACCAGATAATCCTAATCATAATTCCCACCTACTGGACTTATTTTTAACAACCAATTCAGAAAATTATGATGTTACAGTGAGGTCCCCGCTTGGATCTTCTGATCACTGTCTGATACAGGCCACCTGTCTATCACCTACCACACCTTCCCACTCTGAACCTGTTTTGGTGACTAAATGGCATTACGATAGGGCAGACTGGGAGGGTCTTCAAGGTTTCTTTATTGATATTCCCTGGACCTCTTTCTTTTCTAATGATGCACACTCCACCTTGAGCCACATACAAGATTTTGTAGAAATTGGAATGGAAACTTTTATTCTTCATCAAAAGTACAGTAAAAGATCTAATTCACCTAAATGGTTTGACCATAATTGTGCTAGAGTAACTGAACAAAAAGCAATAGCCTACAATGCATACACAAGATCAAAAACACATGAAGCCTTTAATTACTTTAGAAACATCAGAAATCATGCCAAAACTGTATTAAACCTAACTAAATCAAACTTTCTCCACAAGCAGGCAAATAAACTTCTAAATAATCCAAATGATAACAAAATATTTTGGTCTACTCTTAACTCATTTAAATCCAACTTCACTACTGCTTCATCCATTCCACCATTAAAATCTCCGACTGGCAATCTTGTAAGTGACCCACGAGGTAAAGCTAACCTTCTTGCGGATATTTTCTCCACCAACTCAACCTTAGATGAAATAAATCAAGATGTCCCTGTACTTAATTTTAATTCGCCTGAAATTCCCTCACTTAAGATCCACACCAGACATGTCAAAACTATTTTGCAGAATCTCTCAGTAGATAAGGCTCCTGGTCCAGATGAAATACCTCCAATAGTACTTAAGAATTGCTCCTTGGTGCTCGCTCCTGTATTGGCAAAATTTTTCCGTCTGTGTACTCATACCTCATGCTTCCCAGTACCCTGGAAAGAAGCAAACATCCATCCAGTTCCTAAAAAAGGTGCCTCTTCAGATCCATCAAACTACAGACCAATAGCTATAACTTCCACTCTTGGTAAAGTCTTTGAAATTATATTAAATAATCACATAATTAAGCATCTTGAGAATAATAAATTAATCAGTGATAGGCAATATGGTTTTAGACGATGTCGATCAACTGCAGACATGCTTTGCCTTCTTACGCATCAAATCAACCAAGCTACAGACCAACATGGTGAAACACATACAATAGCACTGGATATATCAAAGGCATTTGATAGAGTCTGGCATCAATCCTTATTGTCGAAGATGTCACACTACGGCCTTGCATCATTAGTTCCACTAATTTCTTCTTATCTCATAACAGAAAAATACGTGTAATGGTAGATGGCCTTTATTCTCAATTTCACTCAATAAATGCTGGTGTTCCCCAGGGATCAGTTTTGGCCCCAATTCTGTTCCTCATTCATATCAATGATCTCATATCTACCACTCATAATCCAATACATTCCTACGCAGATGACTCAACACTCCACAGTTCCTTCACATTTACCAATTCTTTCACCCAACCCGATCTTATAAATTCAAAAATAAACACTGCAATTTCTCTGAACCAGGACCTTTCTAGAATTAATGGATGTGGACAAAAGAATCTAGTTTCCTTTAATGCACAGAAAACCAAGTACATTCAATTTTCTAACCAACAGAATCTCACTGACTCCCATATATTTTTTAATGATGTAAATATTCCCACTTCCCCTAGTATTGACATTCTCGGTGTAACATTAACTACTAACTTGAGCTGGACACATTATGTTAGAAGCATTGCTAAGAATGCCTCTAAAAAGCTGGGACTCCTGTACAGAGTTCGAGAATTCTTCACTGACGAGCAGTTGGCCGTGATATATAAAAGTCATGTGCGTTCTCAGATTGATTACTGTTCACCTCTGTGGGGTGGAAGTGGAGTGGTTGCATTGAGGCAGTTGGACAAAATTCAAAATAAAGCTATTAGATTAATCAATAACCCTGCAATCACACAGGACCTTCCTACATTATCCATACGAAGAAACGTTGCATCCCTTGCATTATTCTACAGATATTTTCATAGCAATTGTTCCGAGGAACTTGCTTCAATTGTGCCGCCTCTTCACATCTTTCCCCGTAGAACTAGGGCAGCTGAGAGCGCCCATGAATTTACACTTTCTCCTCCACAATGCAGAACTTCTGCTTATCAGAATTCATTTATCCCCAGAGCTACTACTCTTTGGAATTCACTTCCCTCGAATTGCTTTCCACAAACTTACAATCTACAAATGTTTAAATCCAGTTGTTACAAACATTTTATGAATGGAGGATGCCTTTAGGCACATGGACCTTTTTGTTTTATCTGTGTTTTTCCTTCCTCCGTTCATTGTCTCTTAAAAACAAAACAAAAACAAACAAAAATGTGTTTGTGAATGTCTGTATGCTTGAATGAGCGAGCCTATGTGTGTCTATTCAACCGACTTATTTATGCGTGTTTATGCGCTTACGCAATTGTGATCATAGTGGCCATTTGTATTCGTATTATTATTATAATTTTTATCATCATTATTATTATTATTATTATTATTATTATTATTATTATTATATAAACTATTGTTTACTTTTTAAGTTACCACTATGCTCTATGTTATATTATTTACGATTCAGTGCCTTTCTAAAACGAATTATGTAAAAGAATCCTATGTATGTCTTTGCCTATTTATGGGTACAAATTACAAACACAACAAATACTATAATTATTGTTGTTGTTGTTGTTGTAGTCATCCAAGCTGACTGTATATTGGTTCCATCCCACTGCATACCATTCACATTCCCTTCCACAGTCCCCCCTAATTCTTCCGCCTAATTTATCTTGATGGCATGACCTTTCCCTCCTCTTTCATTCTCTCTCTCTCTCTCTCTCTCTCTCTCTCTCTCTCTCTCTCTCTCTCTCTCTCTCTCTCTCTCTCTCTCTCTCTCTCTCTCTCTCTCTCTCTCTCTCTCTCTCTCTAGCACACCATAGCCACCAGCACAAATCGTTGTCTAGCAAACCTCTGCAGGAAGGAGAACGTGGGATTCGTCGACACCTGGGACAATTTCTACTACGATGACTATTTGTTTTCGGACGATGGAGTTCATCTGAACCAGGTGGGAGCAGCGCGTTTTGGGCGTCTTCTCAACGATGCGGTGAAGGATTTTCGGAGAAGAAATCGACTCAGCACAGGACAACCAGGAAGGAGGACCGACGACAGCGAGGACGGCAATCTACAAAGGAATTAAATACTAATCCGTCAAGAACCGCGAATTTGGATAAAGCTCCACCAACACGACCCAAATTCAAAACCGTCAGGGATAATGACCGAGGACCGAGGACAGCCATGAATGTAAATGTAGATCCGACCAGAACCAATAATTTGAATAAAGACCGTTCCTTGAATCCCAAATCCAAAACTTTGAATGTTTTCTATGCAAACGCTCGTAGCATACGCAATAAATTTTCAGATTTAGAGGAACTAGTGTTTACAGAAAATTATGATGTGATTGGCATAACAGAATCTTGGCTCAATACACAAGATAGAGACTTTTTAGCAGAGTATTCACTTCCCGGTTATGTAATGTTTGAGAACAGCCGAATAAATAAAAATGGAGGTGGCGTTTTATTTTATATCAAAGAAAGTCTTAACCCGACCCTCGTGTCAAAACCTCAAATTGTGAACGTCGACACATCTTTTGTGCTAATAAAGAATAATAAAGGTACAAAAATAATACTTGCGTTAATATACAGACCTCCAGCTCAATCAGTGCAAACTGACCGAGAAATTTACGAACAAATTGCAGATGTAAGTAACTCACAAGATACCGTAATTTTTGGCGACTTTAATTTACCTGTGACCAAGTGGGGCGATACTCTTACTTCACACTCCGGACATGACTTGTATACGAACTTGCAAGAGAGTTCGCTTTATCAATTTGTTCGAATGCCGACCCGTGGTAATAACGTTCTTGACATTGTACTTGCAACAAAAGAAGAATTGATAGAGAATTTGAATGTTGGTGATGAATTCAGTAACAGCGACCATCGTACGATAACTTTCACTTTAAAGTTTACTAGTAACGAACCAAATAGTAGCATCGAAAAAGTCCCTAATTTCAAGAAAGCAAACTTCCATAAACTTAGAGCTATGTTTAAAGAAACTGACTGGAGCTTTTTAATTAACAATAACGACATAAATACATCTTGGAAGTTATTCGAAACCACTTACCTAAAAGCAGTGCAAGACTGCATACCATCGAAAATACGGCGTCCAGGCCATAATAATAAGCCCAAATGGTGGAATAAAGATATTTCAAACTGCCTGCTTGCTAAAAAATTTGCTAATGATAGATTAAAATCCTCACAAAATGACGAAGAACGGGTGAAATTTGTAGAGCTACGACGCAAAGCCAAAAAGTTAATTAAGCAAAGTAAAAAGATCTTAGAGTTAAATATTGCGAATCAAAGTAAAACAAACCCGAAAGAATTCTATAGTTATATCAGAAAGAAAAAAGTAGTTACTTCAACTGTTGGACCGTTAGTCGATGAAAAAGGAGAATACACCAAAGACGAAGTACAAATGAGTAATGCCCTCAATACCTTCTTTGCATCAGTTTTTACAGCAGAAGACCTCAGTGATATCCCTACACCATCGCCGATTCAGATTGATAATTCAGATGTTCTAAGCAATATCACCGTTACAGAGAGAGAAGTATTGAACTGTTTAGATAAACTCAAGGTAAATAAAACGCCAGGACCTGATACAATCTCGCCTAGAGTTCTAAAGGAAGCTAAGAATGAGCTCTCCAAACCACTGACATTACTATTCAATAAATCCTTGCAGTCTGGAACTATGCCTGATCAGTGGAAGCTAGCCAACGTAACACCGATATTCAAAAAAGGCAGCAAATCCCTACCCAGTAACTATCGTCCAATTAGCTTAACCTCAGTTGTATGTAAAATGCTAGAAACGGTCATACGAGACAGACTCGTAAATCACTTAGAGGAAAATAACATACTTAAAGATACTCAACACGGCTTTCGTAAAAACGTTCCTGTTTAACAAACCTCTTAGACTTCTTCCACGATATCCTCAACCTCTACGATGAGAGTAAAGCTGTAGATATTATATACCTTGATTTTCAAAAGGCCTTTGACAAAGTTCCCCACAAACGTTTACTGCTAAAACTAAAAGCGCATGGAATACAAGACGGTGTGTTGAAATGGATAGAAAATTGGCTCAGCAACAGAAAGCAAAGGGTAGTCATAAACGGTAAGGCATCTAAATGGACCAATGTAAGTAGCGGGGTACCCCAGGGATCGGTACTAGGACCAATTCTCTTTCTAATTTACATCAACGACATAGATGAGGGTCTCACCTGCACAATCTCAAAATTTGCTGACGATACAAAAATTGCAAATAGCGTACTCTCAAAAGAACAAGTTGACGATATGCAACACAATCTAGATAAATTGTCATGTTGGGCCCAAATTTGGCAAATGAGTTTCAATGCGGATAAATGTAAAGTACTACATGTCGGATACCTAAATGAGAAAGCAAACTATTCGATGAATGGCACTCAGCTTAAGAATGTAAACAGAGAAACTGATCTGGGAGTAACAATATCGAGTAACCTAAAACCGAGTCAACAATGTTCAGAAGTTGTTAAGAAGGCAAACAAAATAATTGGCTTTATAGGCAGGTCATTTGAGCATAAATCCAAAGAAGTTATCCTAACCCTTTACAATTCCTTAGTCCGCCCTCTTCTGGAATACTGCGTTCAATCCTGGTGCCCTTATTACCAAAAAGATATAAACAAGCTAGAACGAGTTCAACGTAGAGTTACCAAAATGATACCTAGCCTAAAGAACAAACCATACGAAGAGCGTCTTAGAGAATTAAATCTATTTCCTTTAACCCAGCGCAGATTAAGAGGCGACTTAATTCAAGTGTTCAAAATCATCAAAGGCATCGACAATATGAACTGTAGTAAGTACTTCACTATCGACCAATCTAATTACACGCGGGGAAACGGTTGCAAAATTATTGGTAAATCTTTTAACTCGCACGAATCTAAGAATTTCTTCTTCAATCGAGTTGTCAACTTGTGGAATGGGCTTCCCCGAGACGATATAGACTGCAGCACCGTTGATTCATTTAAATTCCGCCTAGACAAATATCTCGCATCAAACCCGCGACTGACTGCGTTTGTAAATGAATAACTTTATCCTCCCCTCAGTTACTAACCCATATGTCCCCTACTAACTTCCTAGTCCTGCCACGTTAGTGGCAGGGCAGTAGTTCCCTTTCCAATGTTCCCTTACCCACTCTAAACCACTGTTTGGACACTTGATCCTCAGTGTTTTGGAGGACAAGCAACCTAGAAGGGTCACTAGACCTGTTGTTGCTTGATTTCCTTTGTACTCCTTTGTACTCCTTTGTACTCCTTTGTACTCCTTTGTACTCCTTTGTACTCTCTCTCTCTCTCAGGTTGTTTTGGTTCTTTCTCTCCCTCCATTCCAGGTTGTTCCTCGTCGCGTGCCTTCAGAACCCTTATAATTTGCCATGCCTTCAGATCCCTAATAATTTGTCGAGCCTTTAGAACCCTTATAATTTGCCATGCATTCAGATTCCCTAACATTCACCATGCCTTCAGATCCCTTATATGTTGCCGTGCTTTCATTTCCTTTACAATTCGCCATACCTTCATATGCCATATAATTCGCCATACTTTCAGATCCCTTATAATTCGCTGTGCCTTCATATGCCTTATAATTCGCCGTGCATTCAGATCCCTTATAAGTCGCCGTGCATTCATTTCCCATATAATTCACATTGATTTAATTTCCTTTATAATTCGCGGTGCCTTAACTTCCCTTATAATTGTATTTTGCACCTGCAAAACATAAAAACACGAACCCACCTGTCATTTAGTAGAAACCCCCTGAGATCCATGAGACAGCTCGGCCCTTTCTGGTTAAGTCCTCCTTAGAATACAGGATATCTGCAAAAAATAAATGACAACAAATTAAAAAGGGTTATTTTAAAAAGAAAGTAATAGTTCTACTGCTCGTCACTAAGCTGCTTGGTGAATAGTAAGAATTATAAATTGGATTGCCAAATGCAACAACAAGCAATAAAATTATTTCAATAGTTCAGTATATTGGTACAACCTAATTATGTGGAGATAAGTACAGTATGTGCTCACTCGCCTATAGTTAAAATGATTATAATAAAGTCCTTCGCAGTACCTTTGCCTTCAATAACTTCTTAACACTTCAGTGAAAGCAAATCGGTGACAGGCTCGTCCATTTAACATACAAATTGATAAAGCGTTTCCAATCATCCGTTATGAGTTCCAAACATGCAATAGCTAGCGCAGCTTTTATTATGAGTGCCCAAGACTTGCAGCTGACCAGCCCCCTCTGAGCTGTACGTCAGAGGTTATAGCTCTTCCAATATTTCCTAGTACTATCTGACAATGAGTTTCGATATAGGAAGTGCTATAACCTCAGACTTAGACATCAGGTCGGGGAAGGCCACATGCAAAATCTTGACTATGCTAAGCTGGGCTAGCTGTGATAAGTTTGAAACTCAACCCTGAATATCATCCCTGTATTATTGTATATTTCATGACCAATGTTGTCTTATTGAATATTTTAGTATGCTTATGATTTACGTTTTCAGGTTGCACTTAAGTTTGTATTCACTCAATGTCGCACAATTACAAGAATATGTTGACGTTGTTCATAATATTATCATCTTATCAACACTAAATTACATTTTATCGATATATACAGTATGTGCAGTTTTCAAGTGTTCTATCTACTGTAGCGTTCACAGTCGTTCCTCTCTTTCCTTCCCTCTGTCATTTGCTTTACTGCTCTACTTAACTCAGCCAATTACATTCCTCCCTTTGCAATGGACGGGGTCCCAGCGTCACTGAGTTATATTATGGGCGAGACGGAGGCTAGTTAAATTAACATTGAACGCTTGTATTTTGGCTGCAGCGGAGAAACATATACGAACAGACTAACCTCGTTCACTAAAGGTAGCTCTAACGAACTTGACAATAATCTTGACCCCCTCAATTTCTTCTAACTCGAAATGAGTGAAAACAATCAGACTGACGTTTCTATCATTTGGGAAGAGTCCACCAGGAAACATGTGTGGATATTTACAGCCAATTTTCTGTAGGCTCTTTTGAGTTACAGAGAGGTCAGGGATCAAAATTATTGTCAAGTTCATTGGCGCTACCTATAGCAGATTATAAGCGAGTAACTGCATAATACATTGTAATTATAACTACAAGAGAAAATGCTTATCCGTAGGTCACTCGATTCGATTATGAAAGAGCTAAGATTGCGATGAATATATAAATAGGGAACCAACTTGAAGTACGAGATCGAAAAAGTGTGTAGGTATGTGATGCAGAAGGATAAAATGAAAACAAAATTTATATTTGTTGTTTGTTTTTTTGTTTTGTTTTCTATATTCCAACTTACTTCCTCTCGGGCATAGGCTGAGAGCCTTAACATTCACCGCTTTACAATGAACAGTGAAGCCCGTGAGGTCTTGTTCCAGTCTAGGGAGTGAGACATGTGAAGCACGTAGAGTACAACGAGCACCTGCCATCTTGCCTTCACATGAGGCACGGTGCTCACTCATTGCCCGAAACGACCCCATCTCTGAAGCCACCTCGTTCCCGTGCTTCACTGTCTCACCCACTACACTCGGACTCTCACACTTACATACACACAACGCCACCTGTTGAGCAGATAACTCACCAGGCATTGCACCCCTATAGCATATTTTGAATATGGGAATGTTCATACACTGCTATTTAATCAGGGAACAATGAGGGTATTTTATTGACGTTTTTTATTTTATTGATATATATTGGAAACAAATATCCGTATAAGGAATAAAACTATCGGTTACAAATAATGCATACTTATTGAATATTGATTAGGCTGCAGATTAATTTAATAAGTTCTAGACGAGCATCTCAAATGTCCCAGAACCTCCATTTACCTTTGACTATTCAAGCTTATTTATAAGCGAAATTAAATGGTAAGGTAATAGTTAGAATATAAAAATTATTATATCACTGGACTGATGGTGTTAACTATCAATAGGATCACGAGTAATGATTTACAACATTAGTAAACTAAGATCACTATACCCCCAATTAGTCGAAACCTACGATACGCTATACACATTAATATTATTGCAATGTAGCATTAAATAATAAACATAGGGTGTTTGATTATTTTATATACGCTAATCTCAACATAAAGATCTGGTTGTACTTATGTGTACTATTTTTGAAAATATCGAAAATATCATTCTGCAGTGTATTTATTAATGCAGCTGGTTATAATTGCAGACAGAAAGACATAGGGGTCCACAAATGTTTAGGAGAGGGATAGAGACTATGGCATCCGAGTGTACACACTATCTTGACTAACACAGATCTATTTAAAACCTGATTAACCCCTTGAGGATTAGGATTGGGGGAGTTTGAGAATATATTGGGATAGTGTTTAACCCTCTGATTCCTAGATAGCCTATCCCTCCTATTTGGCACAACATAATGTAATGATAACCAGCATACAGAATAAAAAACGCCCTCATATACTGAAGGAGTTATAGCATCTCGTGTTAACCTGAATGAAAAGAAAAACTGTAACATCATATTCAAGGGGCTAACTAAAACATAAAATAAAACAAAACAAAAAAAGTGTCTCATTATGGACGAAACGTGTTATTTTTGTTTTCCGGGCCAGCAACAAGTAGGCTACATTATCGCCAGTAAATTTCCTCGTCGGAGCAAAATGAAGTATTGACATATTGGTGATTAATTGGCCATTAAATCCGACGCTTGGTACACAAAAATTTCCTGAGGGTCTTTATTTTTTTCAACGTGTGTTTTTGTTTTATATATATTTTTTATCGGGTATATTTTTTTGAATTTCATTGACTGTATTCTTTCTTTCTCTTGCTGGTATGCTTTTCCTATTAATTGGTTGTTTTAAATGTGTATCATGATAACTATTATTCAGTGAGTTTATTTTCATTTTCAGCGGGTATATTTGTTTCCTTTTTAGCGGGATGCTATTTATTTGCTATTAAGTGTATTTAATAGTTATCAGATTTATTTTCAGATTGCAGGCGGTGTATTTTGCTAACACATAGAAAAATAACTAAGTGAATTAATCTAATAACTACAACATTGAAAATATAAACTTACAATACGTGGTAATATTGTTCTCATACATATTGTTTATAATAAATATAAGTTTACCTTAGACACGCATGTTATCCGTGAGGAGTCACACACTGAACTGAGGTACTGTACCAACTAACAAACACTCTTAGGCTAAACAAACCCTAAATCGAAATAAACAAATATATAAAGTTATACAGGAAATAAATAACTGAACGATATCTGCTCTGATGAAGCCTCCTAATTTTGACAGTAAGTTCGGGTTGCATTATATTAATTACTATCTTTTCAGCTAAGAAGGTATCCAAATAATTTCCGAATTTTTCAGAGATAACAAAATCCTCTGAAAATGGATGATCAGAAGTTCAGAACTGTGAGAGTGATTATGATGTATTAATTTAACCTTTGTTCAATAGTTTTTTTTTAATTTGATAATCAAATATATAAATAAGATCTAATTATATATATATATATATATATATATATATATATATATATATATATATATATATATATATATAGCTTTCTTTCTTTTTCTAACATACCAAGAATTATATATATTGTGCAATGGCGCATCGAAGGTTAATTTTATTAACTTGGTATCGATTTGTTAGGTTATCAGAGCAATTTCTAACATTCTTGTTTGGCGTAACACCCATGTTGCATCATAAACCATACAGCGCTGCATTTAAAACACCAGTTATAATATTTTACGAGTTATGCAGATATTTTAGCTACCGAAAATAATGAACTTCGTGCTCGGTAGTATAGTAGTGAGTGTCACAATATTCCACCTGAGAGCCCGGTGCTCTATCCCCCGCTTAGGCATGAAGGTTTTCTCGCATAAACTGGTCTGGGGATCGGGCCCGCACTGTCAACGTGTTATCGGTAGATGTCAAGCCCGGGCAACTTGACCTAGTGATTCGTAGCAACGCCTAATGTTCATGGCCACCCTTTCTCGGGAATTACGGCGTCTGGTAAAAAGGAGAATGGTCATATTATTCATAATTATAGTCTATTATACTGTAATTATGTCACTATGCAAGTTCTACTGATTCTCTGAGCGAGGGCTAAAGACCCTATGTCTTATTCTATAGGGTTTCTAGCAAGTGCTAGAGAGAAAGGACGCTTCAAAATAGACCTGCTTATTATTATCTTCAGATTATTTCTGATACCAATATGAGACATGTCAAAAATGCAGCTGGCGATCGAAAATGTCCGATTAACGCTCTCGAGTGATACCTCCTTTATTATTATGAGTAGATATATTGCAGTCATCATATAAAGGGGGGGGGGGGCCCCCCCCCGCTGGTAGAGACACCATATTTCGTACTATCAATTCTCCAGACCCTAGAACCAAATATTTCTACTTCAGAGAGAGAGAGAGAGAGAGAGTACAAAGGAGTACAAAGGAAATCAAGCAACAACAGATCTAGTGACCCTTCTAGGTTGCTTGTCCTCCAAAACACTGAGGATCAAGTGTCCAAACAGTGGTTTAGAGTGGGTAAGGGAACATTGGAAAGGGAATTACTGCCCTGGAACTAATGTCCGTGGCAGGATTAGGAAGTTAGTAGGGGACAGATGGGTTAGTAACTGAGGGGGGGATAAAATAAAGTTATTCATTTACAAACGCAGTCAGTCGCGGGTTTGATGCGAGATATTTGTCTAGGCGGAGTTTAAATGATCAACGGTGATGCAGTCTATAACGTTTCGGGGAAGCCCATTCCACAAGTTGACAACTCGATTGAAGAAGAAATTCTTAGATTCGTGTGAGTTAAAAGATTTACCAATAATTTTGCAACCGTTTCCCCGCGTGTAATTAGATTGGTCGATAGTGAAGTACTTACTACAGTTCATATTGTCGATGCCTTTGATGATTTTGAACACTTGAATTAAGTCACCTCTTAATCTGCGCTGGGTTAAAGGAAATAGATTTAATTCTCTAAGACGCTCTTCGTATGGTTTGTTCTTTAGGCTAGGTATCATTTTGGTAACTCTACGTTGAACTCGTTCTAGCTTGTTTATATCTTTTTGGTAATAAGGGCACCAGGATTGAACGCAGTATTCCAGAAGAGGGCGGACTAATGAATTGTAAAGGGTTAGGATAACTTCTTTGGATTTATGCTCAAATGACCTGCCTATAAAGCCAATTATTTTGTTTGCCTTCTTAACAACTTCTGAACATTGTTGACTCGGTTTTAGGTTACTCGATATTGTTACTCCCAGATCGGTTTCTCTGTTTACATTCTTAAGCTGAGTGCCATTCATCGAATAGTTTGCTTTCTCATTTAGGTATCCGATATGTAGTACTTTACATTTATCCGCATTGAAACTCATTTGCCAAATTTGGGCCCAACATGACAATTTATCTAGATTGTGTTGCATATCGTCAACTTGTTCTTTTGAGAGTACGCTATTTGCAATTTTTGTATCGTCAGCAAATTTTGAGATTGTACAGGTGAGACCCTCATCTATGTCGTTGATGTAAATTAGAAAGAGAATTGGTCCTAGTACCGATCCCTGGGGTACCCCGCTACTTACATTGGTCCATTTTGATGCCTTACCGTTTATGACTACTCTTTGCTTTCTGTCGCTGAGCCAATTTTCTATCCATTTCAACACACCGTCTTGTATTCCATGCGCTTTTAGTTTTAGCAGTAAACGTTTGTGGGGAACTTTGTCAAAGGCCTTTTGAAAATCAAGGTATATAATATCTACAGCTTTACTCTCATCGTAGAGGTTGAGGATATCGTGGAAGAAGTCTAAGAGGTTTGTTAAACAGGAACGTTTTTTACGAAAGCCGTGTTGAGTATCTTTAAGTATGTTATTTTCCTCTAAGTGATTTACGAGTCTGTCTCGTATGACCGTTTCTAGCATTTTACATACAACTGAGGTTAAGCTAATTGGACGATAGTTACTGGGTAGGGATTTTGCTGCCTTTTTTGAATATCGGTGTTACGTTGGCTAGCTTCCACTGATCGGGCATAGTTCCAGACTGCAAGGATTTATTGAATAGTAATGTCAGTGGTTTAGAGAGCTCATCCTTAGCTTCCTTTAGAACTCTAGGCGAGATTGTATCAGGTCCAGGCGTTTTATTTACCTTGAGTTTATCTAAACAATTCAATACTTCTCTCTCTGTAACGGTGATATTGCTTAGAACATCTGAATTATCAATCTGAATCGGCGATGGTGTAGGGATATCACTGAGGTCTTCTGTTGTAAAAACTGATGCAAAGAAGGTATTGAGGGCATTACTCATTTGTTCTTCGTCTTTGGTGTATTCTCCATTTTCATCGACTAACGGTCCAACAGTTGAAGTAACGACTTTTTTCTTTCTGATATAACTATAGAATTCTTTCGGGTTTGTTTTACTTTGATTCGCAATATGTAACTCTAAGGTCTTTTTACTTTGCTTAATTAACTTTTTGGCTTTGCGTCGTAGCTCTACAAATTTCAGCCGTTCTTCGTCATTTTGTAAGGATTTTGTAAGGAGAGAGAGAGAGAGAGAGAGAGAGAGAGAGAGAGAGAGAGAGAGGGGAGAGAGAGAGAGAGAGAGAGAGAGAGAGAGAGAGAGAGAGAGAGAGAGAGAGAGAGAGAGAGAGAGAGAGAGAGAGAGAGAGAGAGAGAGGAGAGAGAGAGAGAGAGGAGAGAGGCGAGAAGAGAGGAGAGAGAGAGAGAGAGAGAGAAGAGAGAGAGAGAGAGAGAGAGAGAGAGAGAGAGAGAGAGAGAGAGAGAGAGAGAGAGAATACACAACAACCAGACAGATATATTAGCCTCATCCGATCTAACAATAACAACAACATAAACTCAATCCGTCAGCCTGAGCTATTTGCCCAGTCAGCTCTACTATCGCCCCTCTATATCGTTCCCCTATACCACCAATTCTCCTGACCTTAGGGCCTATTATTTCTACGCCATAAACTCCAAACAAGACTTCCCTCTTCCTCTTTTTGGCCCGACCCTCTTCTCCGTTTTATCACGTATTTTCTTGGCTTTATTTCGATCATTTCCTTGATGTTTTCGTGTTCTCCTTTCTTACGTATTCTGTACTTGTGAGATTTGTTAATTTATGAGCTCTTTCCTTTCTTGTTCGGTACTTCTATTAGTCAGATTATGTGTTCTTTTGCACTCTAATTTCCTTTCAATTGACTTAATTAGTTTAATATAAATTTATGCCTGCCATTCTTTCCTCCCAACACATCCAGGTATTTGTTTTTTTTAATTTACTTACTACCCAATAGCTCAACCTTTAAATGAGTTCCTGCCATGCTCTTTTTATATTTGTATTCCAGTATATTTCAGTTTATGCCAGTTTATTCTGTTAGTTACCATTTCAAATGGTCCTTTATTATAATGTTTCTTGCATTTATCTTCCATAAAGTTTAATGTATGGTTTCCCATTGCTCATATTATCAATACATAATATATATACTGTATAGAGTGTATATAAAAATACATTCAACACATTATTCAAATGTCCTTAACTCCTTTTCTGGCATTTAATTTCATGTATATTTACCTTCTTTTATTCTTGTCCTTCCCCTATTCCTATTCCAATCCCCTATTCCTATTCCAATCCCCTCCTCCTTTCCCTCCCAGTCAATTACTTCCATTCCATGCATTCCATTTATTTTCTCTACTTTCTTCTTCTAATGTTCAATTGCATATCTACTGTACACTGTCACATATTTTAACCTATTCTGTCATTCTTTTTCATCCGTTTCTATCCTCTGGTTCCCATTGCGCGATAAACTTATTGAGGGGGGGGGGGATGCTGGTATACTTAATTATTAAATTATTTGTTTTGTATTCCTCCCTAGACCTCTGATAAGCAGAACAAATAAAACAAAAGAAAAACAAACACATTACCAAGATCACCCTTCGAGATTATAGTGGCCAAAGGGAACTTCCTCCTAAATTACAGGCTTGCTATCGCTCGCCAAGAAAACAAAATGACACTTGAATGGCACAAAAAGGTTTTAACATTGAATGAGGCGAAAGGTCTTAAAAACGCCAAACTAATGGGCTAAAGATGAGGGAGAAGGGGGTCCATAAATCAAACAATCAATTCACCTTAACGTTCCATTAGTCACCACCGTACCATTTATTTCCCCCGCACGATTTTCCTTTAACCCTTTGAGGTTCATGATGCGTGTTGTCTGTTTTTCTGGCTATTATTAGACGATTTTGTATAGCTTAGGAAAGACCTCTAGCAATTAAAGTAGTAAAGTCGATCGCAATTAACCTCGTGACTCGCGCAGATCAATCTTTTACTTAATAAATTCGTCAAGTGATAGCCAGAATAAACTATCAAAATGCGTCAAGATCCTCATGGGGTTAATACTGTTTGTCCATGTCTTTCCTTACATTCCTTTCGCTCTACCATTATGCTTTGTTTTGTTTTCCTCCTGCCATGCAAATCACCGTGTTTCCCTACAATCGTACATTTTATGATTTTGTTTTGTTTTCCCCTCCCCCGTTTTTTCACAATTAATTATTTCTGGTTTCATTGTGCTCATTCAAAATATGCCGCTTCCTATTTCCACTAATGTCCTATAATTCCAAACCATTCATTATAATAGGATTTAAGCTATTTTTAAAGCAAAATTCTGCATCAATTCAGGTTTGGCCGATTTTATATTAAAGTTGTGTATTAATTTCGATACCGAAAATATTGTACCTTCAGATTAGTCTCGGATTCCAATATATGAGAAGTCAGATAGGATGTTGGATATATTTTGATCATCGAGAATATCCAATACATGCGATGTCATAATATGGAAGTGACTAAGAAACTCTATAAATATCTCCTAAGTATTATGATCAATTACCTCAAGTTAATTATTTCTTTTAGTAAGACAACTCTTTCGTATTTGTTTATACTCCAAATTATTCTAATTCCATATAATTATTTTGCTTTTATAATATTGTTACTCAACTATCTTACCATTCCGTCCAGTTAAATAAATACAAGAACATTATTTATTTTCTTCGACGTTTTTTCTATTTATTAGTCTTCTGCCGACACTAAGTATTTGAACACTTAATTGTAACACAAACAGTATACATCAAAAGTGTTCTTCGGTTTATCTATTCATATGAGAACACTAACACCATTAACACACTCTTTATGTATACCAGTTTATGTTACGATCAAGTGTTCCCTTGTACAGTGAGTAATGCCTCACTTACTTTTCTTAGGGGAGAATTCCACTTGAGGGACTTTTTTCTTGACCCGTTTCTTCCTCATGTCTATCCCCATTGCTTTTGATATTTTAAGACGTTCGCCCCATTAGTTTGGCGATTTTAAGAATTTACACCCCATTTCTGTCAATTTTAAGACCATTCGTGCCATTTAGGTGTCGATTTTTTCTTGGCGAGCGTTAGCGAGCCTGTAATTTAAGGGGAACCGGCCTTAGGCCGGGAAATTTTTCTACCGAAAAATGTACAAATTTATCTTGAAAGGGGGTCAAAGGGGAGTAATTTTAAGCTTGATGGAAGTCTAGGGAATCAACTAAAAACCTCCGCTTAAACCGACCCCTTGCTCTCTGTGACACTCCTTCCTTGTCCAGTTCTTACAGTTTAAATCATTCTGCACGATGACGACTTCTTACCATTGATTCGGGCTAAACTTAGACGATTGCATGCAACTTAGAAGGACCTACGTTATTCAGAGGGTTTATTGAGATCGTATTTACCACTCGAGTCTTATAGGACGAACATGAGTTAAAAATAATTGTTTAATGATAACCAAAATATGATGAAAATTACGCCATCATGCTGGAGGGATTAATAACCAACATAGTGAGCGATCGGTTGTTGCTTGTTAATTTACATTCCCTCAAATAATTATATTTTCCTGTGCTCTCATTAATTTTCGTTCATTCCAATAACTCAAATTATGTCTGTTCCTGTGCTCGCAATAGTTTTCATCCATTCCATTACCTCAAATTATATGTTCCCTGTGCTCTCATTTGTTTTCGTGCATTCCCATTAACTCAAATGATGTCTTTTCCTATGCTCTCAATAGTGTTCGTTCATTCCACTTACTCAAATCATGTTTTTCCCGAGCTCTCATTTTAGTTAATTCCGTTAACTCAAATTAGGTCTGTTCATGTGCTCTCAATAGTTTTCGTTCATTCCATTACCTCAAATTATGTCTTTTCCTTAGCTCACATTAGTTATCGTTCATTCCATTACCTTAATATAATAACATATTTCGGTGAGCTGTCTTTAGTTAGCTCCGCATTGGGCCATTACCGTCCCCGCTGCCTCTTTTATCTCCCCCATCCAGTTCCAGGCGATAGTGTCCAGCTTTTAATTAAACCTATTGCTTTCCTTTCCCTCTTATCTATTTGTCTGCGAAAGGCATTTCCTGAGCCAAGTCAAACCTGCTACTACCCCAATTGACCATTTGCGAGTTTCGTTCTTTAAAGAAGTTAGAGCTATATACATCATTACTTATCATAATTACCAGCTAAAATATGGTTTCAGTATATATATAAATACATACAACTCGTTTCAACATACATTTATCCATCGGAAACCTACATTATTATTGCATTTGTTTAATAGTGATGTTTACGGCTCCAACTTCCTTGAAACTTGCTAAACTGAATGTCAATGACTCTTGTTACGACCGGGACTCGTATAAAACAAGGGCTCTTAATCATTGGACTAGAAAGGCACACAGCCACAACGGTAACACTAGATCCAACCCTCGAACTTATAATGCCGGCGCACAAAAACACCTATACCCTCCAGAGTTAAATCTGCGATAGCGGGGTATCCTCTAACTCGGTATAAATGCACTACTACTACAGGCTGATGATCTCTGATACAGCCTGATCACAACAACATACAATTACGTTAATAATGTATACAAGGAAAAAGATAGAGAGCTTAATTAAATCACTGGAATGATTTAATGCAAACAAGAAGAAGGTATAATTAAAGTTACTCTAAACAATAATAAACTGTCACTCCTATATTAAAGAAAGTGAATGAAAGTCCTAAAGCATCGAACAGGAATCTTCTGAAGAAAGTCTGATGCTGCTTAAGATGATCGAATCGGATTTTGAACTGTTATATAAAGCAGGAACAAGATATGACAAGTGTAGGGACATACAGTGTTAACTGGCACGGGAATAATAATAAATGCGCAATAGTATTATCTCCAACAACAAAAGAAGTATTTCCTCAGGCAACGCAAAAAGCCTGCTCGGGTTGTGCAACTCAACAACAACCAAGGCTTACAATCAACGTGAATAAAAATGCTGCATACATAACATAAGAGTTTATAATCCTAATCGGGTGTCTGCTAGGCGAATAAAGTCTAGCTGGGATGTCGTAGGCTAGGAAACAATGGCTGAGCAAGCGGCTCGTAGCCTAGCGAGGTCCTTAAGACTGTACAGCCAAACTACGTTAAATGACGGGGTGCTCTCTTGAGAGATCCAGATCGCTAGTATCTGGTTCTCTCCTGGCGACCCTCTCAAAGTCAAAGCAAAACGAGTTAGCACAGTGTTGGGTGGCAGAGGCAAAAGCCCTCACTCGCAACACAGTGCTAAACTCACAAGGTACACAGTCAGAAAGACCACCTAGGCTTCCCACGTATCCGTTGCGATTGTACAAGTTCAACAAAACCTGGTACACATCGGAAATCACAACATCAATAGCCTTACCCCATTCTAGCTTTAAATAGCCCAGCAGACAACCAAGAAATAAGTAGGGAGACACCGTGAGTGTGTCGAACCTCTACAGACAAAATGTTAACCCCTCCAAAATGTCTAACTAAACATGGAATATCTGAGAGCTTCAGCATATAATACGATGGCCGATATATGAAATCGTGCAGAACCAAATGGGAGTTATGATATTAAATAGATGGGAAGAATGAGAGGTAAGAAGTTGAGAGAGAGAGAAAGTGTTCTATAGGTAGAAGTCGGGGACAGGTAGCAAGGGAGGTGTGAAGGGTATACTGGTCAGGCAAGCTCTGAGCAAGGAAGGCACAAGGCAGGAGGGAGTGCGGGGGGACCACTTCCTGACGCGGCAGGAGGGTGGTAAGGCGGCCAGCCAATCAGAGGGCCCAGCCGTGGCATGACGTCACCGAGACAACGTGTAACACTACGCACACTACCCTCTGCCTCCTGCACTTACTCACTCACACTCTCTAGCTGTATCATTCAGTCTTATACATTAAACTTATAACTGATGATATAAAATATAATGCATTGTCACAGGCGATAATAAAGACCACTTCTGTACTGCCTGTGGCATGACGATTCACAAGAAAGAAAGTATAACATTGTAGATAGACTGTAGCCAAATTCACTGCCCTGGCGAGTGTTAGCGAGTGGCGAAGCGAGCGGCTGCGCCCACGTGGCGTTCTGCTAAGCTGCAGGCGTCACACCCCACCCAAGATATTAGACGCTTAACCATGAGCTCCATATCTGACAAGCAGAACCCCGATAAGACTCGCCACCCCTAACCACTTCGCAACAAAGAAGGCAAAGCTCAGTTCTCATCAACAAAAATTACAACCCCTCCCAACACAATAGCTTAATTCATACTGCTATGCTCCTAGAGCGAGCTTCTACTAGCCCAGCCTTCTGAGATAAGTACAAGTTCGACTCAGAACTTCAGATATAACATACTTACAAATTTTAACTATTAAAGAAAGAGTTTTTATAGAATTTTAATTTTTAATATGTTTTTGACGGCCGCACTTACAGGGGCAAGCCAATTTTACTCCACACAAACCCGCACACCTGTGGTAGCCTAACTCGGATCCTCCACCCTCGATAAACAATCAGCAATCACGTTATCACTACCGGCAATATGGCGAATGTCTAAATTGTACTCCTGTAACATCAACGACCACCGTGTCAGTCTCATATTCCGATTGTGAAACTGATTGAGAAATTTAAGAGGGTGGTGATCAGTATACACTACCACGACTGGTCCATAGGCCGGAACATACACCTCGAAGTGCCTGAGCGCCTGCACTATCGCCAGCAATTCTTTCTCCACCATTGAGTAATTCTAATGGGCCGAATTGAACTTTTTGGAGAAAAAACTTACTGGGTGTTCCAGGCCCTCTTCGTCTGTCTGCATCAAGACGGCACCAGCCCAACCCCGCTGGCATCAGTTGCCAACTGAAACGGCCTGTCGAAGTCTGGGGCCCTGAGTATTGGATGAGTGCATAAAAGGTGTTTAACAAGGGAAAATGCCTTTTCACACTCCGGGGCCCACAGAAACTTCTTATCCTTCGCTAATAAGTCAGTCAGAGGTGCTAACACAGTTGAATATCCTTGAATGAAGCGGCGATAGTACCCGATCATGCCCAAAAACCTCATAATCTGCCGCTTGGTGGTCGGTCTAGGGAACTGATTGATAGCCTGTATCTTATTCTGAGGAGGGCAAACCTGGCCTCTCCCGACCACAAATCCTAGATACTGCACAGTTGCCCTTACAAAGTCACACTTTTTCAGATTCACCACCAAGCCCACTTCACTAAGCTTGTTAAACAAGGCTTCAATGTGTGCACAGTGACTTTCAAAGTCACCGTCATAAATTATCACATCGTCTAAATACACAGTACATTTAGGGATGTCTGCTACTAGGTCATTCATCAGCTTCTGGAAAGTCGCTGGTGCATTCTTGAGTCCATAAGGCATGACGTTACAACGATAGGTGTTACCATCCACCACAAACCCGCAAACCTCCTTCGCTCGCTCCGACAGCGGCACTTGCCAGTAACCTTTCACTAGGTCTACCTTGGTCAAATACTGTGCCTTTCTGATCTTGTCGACACTGTCATCCACACGAGGAAGGGGGTAAGCATTGGTGGGGGTTAAACCGCTTAACCGCCGGAAATCAACACAAAAACGAACTTTCCCATCAGGCTTGGGCTGCAGAGTGACGGGAGATGTCCACCTAACTGCACCCTTTTCTATCAGGCCCCGATCCAACATATATGCTAACTCGTCCCTGAGTGCTGGGAGTTTGATAGGAGGGACTCGGGATGGTACTGATTTAAAGGGTGGGTGATCTCCTACATCCACATCATGCACCGCATGAGTTGTGAGGCCTGGGTGCTCCGCAAACACAGCAGGGTATGAATCGAACAGGTGCTGCACGGCTACACGCTGTTGCTAAGGCAGGTGCTCTAGAGCCTCGTGAGCCACCTGTCTCGAATTCCCCGCCCAATGGTCTGCAGAGACATGACAATCCCAGTTATCCTCCACCTGAGCATGACTGCCCCTTCCTCCTTCTCCACCTTGACCGCTGCAAGTCATCACCGGGACAGTGAGAGGCTCAGGGGGGCGCCTCACAAACTCATTCATCAGATTTACGTGGCACAACTGATTTCTTTTCCTCCTGTCTGGGGAGTGGCCACCAGGTAATCAAGGTCGGAGATATTCTCCACTACCCTATAAGGACCAGTATGCTTAGCGGATAAGGGATGACCCACCAAAGGTAGCAAGATCAACACCTCCTGACCCACCTGAAACTCCCGGAGTTTCACCTTCTGATCGTATCTGTCCTTCATCAGGGCCTGGGATCCCACCAGATTTCGACCAGCCAACTCCAAGCTCTTCAACATCCGTTCTCTGCTCTCGAGGACATATTTTAATAACGAACACGGCTTAGTAGTACCCTCCCAGATCTCCTTAACCATGTTGAGAGGGCCTCTGATGCGATGACCAAAAACCAGCTCATTTGGACTAAACCCGAGGCTTTCACCAGGTACCTCTCTCGCAGCGAACAATACGTAAGGCAAACCCAGGTCCCAGTCCTTACCATTCTCCAGACAATAACAACGGAGTATACTCTTTAAGGTCGAATGCCACCTCTCTAACACCCCTTGGCTCTCAGGGTGATAAGCCGACGACACTACAGTAGTGTCCCGTGTTGCTGCATTGTCTGTGTAAATATGTTCGAGGTAAAGTTAGACCCCTGGTCAGACTGTATTTCCTGCGGAAGACCATACCGGGAAAAGTACAAAAGCAAGTTCCTAACCACCGTCTTTGCCATGCCATTCCTCATGTGGTATGCATCAGGATAACGGGTCGCTACATCCATTATCGTCAGGAGAAATTTATTACCGGCACTAGTAGAAGGGAGGGGGCCAACCATGTCTATAACTACCTTACTGAAGGGGGGCCCCATGACAGGAATAGGTTGTAACGGAGCCTTTGGGATGCATTGGTTCGGTTTACCCATTTTCTGGCAGGTACTGCACATTGCCACCCATGACACAACCTGTCCTTTTAAACCTGGCAACCAAAACAACTTCATCAAAGCCGCTACCGTCTTCCGTACTCCCAAGTGTCCTGCCAACGGCACATCGTGGGCCAACCTTAGTAGGCTATCCCTGCACGCCCTCGGCACAACCAGCTGGTCTACCACTCCTGACCCACTCTCCCAACTTCTCTACGGGTCTTGAAATCGCCGATACAATATTCCCTCAATATAAAAAAAATCTCCTGGCTTTGCATCCCCGTCCTCCTCGAGCTCGACAGCACAATTACCACACTTCTGAACTTCCGGATCCTCCAACTGCAGTTTACTAATATCCGAAGGAGCCAACCTGTCTAGATGCTTCTGAAGCAACCCATGTCCTCCCCCAATATCAAACTGAGCAACCCTTTTTATTCTTTGTGTGTAACGTTGCTGCCTCGGAGTCTCTTCCTGCCCTACCTCCTCACTAGCGGTGACAGGTCCTGGGGCTTCTCCAGACTCCAACAATGGTGCCAATACTGAGTCGCCAAGAAGAGCGGCTGGTACTAAACTCTCCAAACTTTTACCAACATTAGCCGTCTTCTTCCAACCGTTCCTCCGCTGATCAGAAGACTGAGGAATAGGCTGTGACACTTTGGATGCAAGAGATCTTGTAACAATGCACGCCATAGGTTGTGCATGACACTTCTCTACCCACTCCTGTTCCTCCCTACTCACATTGGCTGGCTTCTCGGCAACGACTAAGGGTGAAACCTCAGAAGTAGGCACCGCAAAGTCGTTGCCGAGAAGGAGGTCGACGCCCCCAACAGGCAAGTTCTCCACAATTCCCACATCCAACTCTCGTGTCACACCATCTACCTCCAGTTCCATTCTAACCAACGGGTATGACCTGATAGCATTGATACCTTGCACCACAACCACCCGTGCCGCGTTTATTGGTCTACCAGTAAAGTTCTTCAACAAAGTCTGAGAGGCACCCGTGTCTCGCAACAGCTCAACTCCATGCTTCTTACCAGCCCACTTCACGCAGCCACGCCCTCGATGGTCGCAAAAGACATCGCGGACAGGGTTCGAGCCTTCCGGATTCTTCTCCACTGGCTGTGTCCCAGCCTCTGACGTTATACCCCGGGCAAACTCAGACGACTTCGGGGACACCCCAATTTTGCGAGCCAATGACACAACTGCATTAGGTAGCTTGCTTGGACAGGCTCTTGCAAAATGCCCCTCCTTATGACAATGGAAGCACTCTAGCTTTTCCTTGGGTTTCCCTTGAGGTGAGGAAGGACCCGGACCCTTTCTAAACGGGACGGTACTATGGTCAGTTTTGGTGTCGTTGCTCTTGTTCTTAGTGTAGTTATGTGTATCAGTGTTTCACTGCATCACTTCTCTGTGCAGAACCGCACCCACGAATCAAAGATTCGAAGGTCAGCCATCTCAGCTGCCTCCTGAAGAGTTTTCGGGGTTTTTCTTTAAGATTCAACGTCAGATCACCGCCCATACACTTGAAAAATTGTTCTAGAAGCATCAGCTGTTTCAACTCCTCAAACGTCGATGCCTTCTCAGAACGCAGCCAGTTTCTAAATGCATCGGACAGATCCCGGGCATGCTCAAGAAAGGTGCACTCACGATCCTTCGTTACACCCCGGAACTTCAATCTGTACGTCTCTGGTTGTAACTCATATGCCCGCAGGACAGCCTCCTTCAATACCTCATAATCGACGCAAGACTCCAAGGGCAACGCATCATATGCCTTGAGTCCTTTGCCAACCAACCTAGAGGAAACAAGGGCTGCCCACTTAACCTCGGGCCATTGGTGCTCCCGGCACTTCTTCTCAAAACACATGAAAAATTCAGTGACACCCGACTCATCAAATACATGGACCAATTTGAGCAGGTGCGATAAAGACTGATCAAGACCTCGATTCCCAGTACCGAGACGCTGCCCTGTCGACTCCACCCGAGACTTCTCAAGATCTATGTCTGCACAGTACTTCGTAGCCTCAACCCGAAGCTCAGCCTCACGTATGGCCTTTCTCTCCTCAGCCTCAACCTGTCGCTGCCTAAGCTCACTCTCATATCTGGCCCTTCTCTCCTCAGCCTGAATCTTAGCCATCTTAAACTCCCGCTGCTGCTGCTCAGATTCCCGCTGCTGCTGCAGCTGCATCTTAGCCATCTCAAGCTGGAAGAGCATATCTGGAGTCAAACCTTGAGGAGGAGGAGATGCAACAATTGGAGACTCACCCAAGTGCAAACCACGCTGCCAGTGACTATCGGCCTGCGGGAACGTACCCGGCTCCGGAGCCCGAGGGGGCGCCATGGTAGGAGTCGAGTGGAATGGGGGCTGGGCCGAAGGTGGCCCAGCTCCCGTTCCACCCGAAGTCCCACGCACCCCGCCGAGCACACAGGCCACCAGGTCACCTCTCGACATGCTGCTAGTGCCCACATGCCCCATGACCATGGCCAAACACTGGAGACGATACCGATCAATCCCCGACACCCGGTCAACAGTAATAGATATCTCCAGAAACTTCTTTGCATCCTCCTCACTAGTTATAACTCTAATGCCTTCGGACAAACCCCGCTGCTGCACCTCAGAGTCTGTTTCCCGTACTGTGTCCTCACTGTACACTGATCCGTCGTCCGACATAGTGTCCACCGAAAATTCTCAACGTTTATAAAAAAAAAGAAGTACCTAAACTCTTATGTAGCACTACTCACTCAAAAATGCTTGAAGACTCTTAAGTGTTATACTACTTGCCAAAAAAAATCTGTGTCCACTATATTCCTTTAAACAAAAAACAAATGACCACAACACTCCTGCAATATTTCTCTAAGTTCACAAAATCCTAAGCAAGGTCGCCATTTGTTACGACCGGGACTCGTATAAAACAAGGGCTCTTAATCATTGGACTAGAAAGGCACACAGCCCCAACGGTAACACTAGATCCAACCCTCGAACTTATAATGCCGGCGCACAAAAACACCTATACCCTCCAGAGTTAAATCTGCGATAGCGGGGTATCCTCTAACTCGGTATAAATGCACTACTACTACTACAGGCTGATGATCTCTGATACAGCCTGATCACAACAACATACAATTACGTTAATAATGTATACAAGGAAAAAGATAGAGAGCTTAATTAAATCACTGGAATGATTTAATGCAAACAAGAAGAAGGTATAATTAAAGTTACTCTAAACAATAATAAACTGTCACTCCTATATTAAAGAAAGTGAATGAAAGTCCTAAAGCATCGAACAGGAATCTTCTGAAGAAAGTCTGATGCTGCTTAAGATGATCGAATCGGATTTTGAACTGTTATATAAAGCAGGAACAAGATATGACAAGTGTAGGGACATACAGTGTTAACTGGCACGGGAATAATAAATGCGCAATAGTATTATCTCCAACAACAAAAGAAGTACTTCCTCAGGCAACGCAAAAAGCCTGCTCGGGTTGTGCAACTCAACAACAACCAAGGCTTACAATCAACGTGAATAAAAATGCTGCATACATTACATAAGAGTTTATAATCCTAATCGGGTGTCTGCTAGGCGAATAAAGCCTAGTTGGGATGTCGTAGTCTAGGAAACAATGGCTGAGCAAGCGGCTCGTAGCCTAGCGAGGTCCTTAAGACTGTACGGCCAAACTACGTTAAATGACGGGGTGCTCTCTTGAGAGATCCAGATCGCTAGTATCTGGTTCTCTCCTGGCGACCCTCTCAAAGTCAAAGCAAAATGAGTTAGCACAGTGTTGGGTGGCAGAGGCAAAAGCCCTCACTCGCAACACAGTGCTAAACTCACAAGGTACACAGTCAGAAAGACCACCTAGGCTTCCCACGTATCCGTTGCGATTGTACAAGTTCAACAAAACCTGGTACACATCGGAAATCACAACATCAATAGCCTTACCCCAGTCTAGCATTAAATAGCCCAGCAGACAACCAAGAAATAAGTAGGGAGACACCGTGAGTGTGTCTAACCTCTACAGACAAAGTGTTAACCCCTCCAAAATGTCTAACTAAACATGGAATATCTGAGAGCTTCAGCATATAATACGATGGCCGATATATGAAATCGTGCAGAACCAAAGGGGAGTTATGATATTAAATAGATCGGAAGAATGAGAGGTAAGAAGTTGAGAGAGAGAGAAAGTGTTCTATAGGTAGAAGTCGGGAACAGGTAGCAAGGGAGGTGTGAAGGGTATACTGGTCAGGCAAGCTCTGAGCAAGGAAGGCACAAGGCAGGAGGGAGTGCGGGGGGACCACTTCCTGACGCGGCAGGAGGGTGGTAAGGCGGCCAGCCACTCAGAGGGCCCGGCCGTGGCATGACGTCACCGAGACAACGTGTAACACTACGCACACTACCCTCTGCCTCCTGCACTTACTCACTCACACTCTCTAGCTGTATCATTCAGTCTTATACATTAAACTTATAACTGATGATATAAATTATAATGCATTGTCTCAGGCGAAAATAAAGACCAATTCTGTACTGCCTGTGACATGACAATTCACAAGAAAGAAAGTATAACATTGTAGATAGACTGTAGCCAAATTCACTGCCCTGGCGAGTGTTAGCGAGTGGCCAAGTGAGCGGCTGAGCCCACGTGGCGTTCTGCTAAGCTGCAGGCTTATGCAGGCATGTGACGCCTGCCAGCGTTGGCAGAATCGCGTCCCGGTAGCCACTAGCGCTCGCCAGGGCAGTGAAATGGGCTACAGTCTATCTACAATTGTGTACTTTCTTTCTTGTGAATCGTCATGTCACAGGCAGTATAGAAGTGGTCTTTATTTTCGCCTGTGACAATGCATTATATTTTATATCATGAGTTGAATATAAGATGCATTGTTGTGTAGAGTTGAGAGGAAGAGCGAGCGAGCAGCGTGGGGGTAGTGAGTGTTGCTTTCCCTCCTCCTTCCTCCCTCCCGGAGGAGTCCCTCGCCCGCGTGGTCTTTCTCTCGGTTTTGATTGGCTGGTGGTTCCTGGCGCCTTCTGCAGGCCTGCTGCCTGGTGACGTAGCGGCCTGTGATTGGCCGACCACCATGCCTTTGTGTGATCCTGAGGGTCCCGAGGAGCTACCTTCTTCAGAGCTTGCCTGACCAGCATACCCTTCACACCTCCCTTGCCAACTGTCCCCTACTTCTACCTATAGAACACTTTCCCTCTCTCTCAACTTCTTACCTCTCATTCTTCCAATCTATTTAACATCATAACTCCCCTTTGGGTCTGCACGATTTCATATATCGGCCATCGTATTATATGCTGAAGCTCTCAGATATTCCATGTTTAGTTAGACATTTTGGAGGGGTTAACATTTTGTCTGGAGAGGTTCGACACACTCGCGGTGTCTCCCTACCTATTGCTTGGTTGTCTGCTGGGCTATTTAATGCTAGACTGGGGTAAGGCTACTGGTGTTGTGATTTCCGATGTGTATCAGGTTTTGTTGAACTTGTACAAACGCAACGGATACGTGGGAAGCCTAGGTTGTCTTTCTGACTGTGTACCTTGTGAGTTTAGCACTGTGTTGCGAGTGAGGGCTTTTGCCTCTGCCACCCAACACTGTGCTAACTCGTTTTGCTTTGACTTTGAGAGGGTCGCCAGGAGAGAACCAGATACTAGCGATCTGGATCTCTCAAGAGAGCACCCCGTCATTTAACGTAATTTGGCCGTACAGTTTTAAGGACCTCGCTAGGCTACGAGCCGCTTGCTCAGCCATTGTTTCCTAGCCTACGACATCCCAGCTAGACTTTATTCGCCTAGCAGACACCCGATTAGGATTATAAACTCTTATGTTATGTATGCAGCATTTTTATTCACGTTGATTGTAAGCCTTGGTTGTTGTTGAGTTGCACAACCTGAGCAGGCTTTTGCGTTGCCTGAGGAAGTACTTCTTTTGTTGTTGGAGATAATACTATTGCGCATTTATCGTTATTCCTGTGCCAGATTAACACTGTATGTCCATACACTTGTCATATCTTGTTCCTGCTTTATATAACAGTTCAAAATCCGATTCGATCATCTTAAGCAGCATCAGACTTTCTTCAGAAGATTCCCGTTCGATGCTTTAGGACTTTCATTCACTTTCTTGAATATAGGAGTGACAGTTTATTATTGTTTAGAGTAACTTTAATTATACCTTCTTCTTGTTTGCATTAAATCATTCCAGTGATTTAATTAAGCTCTCTATCTTTTTCCTTGTATACATTATTAACATAATTATATGTTGTTGTGATCAGGCTGTATCAGAGATCATCAGCCTGTAGTAGTAGTGCATTTATACCGAGTTAGAGGATACCCCGCTATCGCAGATTTAACTCTGGAGGGTATAGGTGTTTTTGTGCGCCGGCATTATAAGTTCGACGGTTGAATCTAGTGTTACCGTTGTGGCTGTGTGCCTTTCTAGTCCAATGATTAAGAGCCCTTGTTTTATACGAGTCCCGGTCGTAACAAATGGCGACCTTGCTTAGGATTTTGTGAACTTAGAGAAATATTGCAGGAGTGTTGTGGTCATTTGTTTTTTGTTTAAAGGAATATAGTGGACACAGATTTTTTTTTGGCAAGTAGTATAACACTTAAGAGTCTTCAAGCATTTTTGAGTGAATAGTGCTACATGAGAGTTTAGGTACTTTTTTTTTATAAACGTTGAGAATTTTCGGTGGACACTATGTCAGACGACGGATCAGTGTACAGTGTGGACACAGTACGGGAAGCAGACTCTGAGGTGCAGCAGCGGGGTTTGTTAGATGATATTGGAGTAGTAACTAGTGAAAAGGATGCAAGGACATTTTTGGAGATGCCGATTACTATTGACCGGGTGGCGGGGATTGATCGGTATGGTCTCCAGAGTTTGGCCACGGTCATGGGGCATGTTGGCACTAGCAGCATGACGAGAAATGACCTGGTGGCATGTGTGCTGGCCGGGGTGCGTGGTGCACAGGGTGGAGCGGGTGCTTTGGCACCTTCGGCCAAGACCCCCTCCACTCTACTCCCATCATGCTCTCTAGAACACCGGATCAGAGGACATTCCCGCAGGCCGATAGTCACTGGCACTATGGTTTGCCCCTGGGTGGATCACTGGGTGGGTCTCCAAATGTTGCATCTCCTCCTCCTTAAGGTTTGACTCCAGATATGCTCTTCCAGCTTGAGATGTCTAAGCAGCAACGGGAATCTGAGCAGCAGCAGCAGCGGCAGTTTGAGATGGCTAAGATTCAGGTGGAGGAGAGAAGGGCCAGATATGAGACTGAGGAGAGAAGGGCCAGATATGAGACTGAGGTTCAGGAGATAAAGGCTATATGTGAGGCTGAGCTTCGGATTGAGGCTACGAAGTACTGTGCAGACATAGATCTTGAGAAGTCTCGGGTGGAGTCAACAGGGCAGCGTCTCGGTTCTGGGAATCGAGGTCTTGATCAGTCTTTATCGCACCTTCTTAAGTTAGTCCCTGTATTTGACGAGTCGGGTGTCACAGAATTTTTCATGCGTTTTGAGAAGAAGTGCCGGGAGCACCAATGGCCCGAGGTTAAGTGGGCAGCCCTTGTTTCCTCTAGGTTAGTTGGCAAAGGACTTAAGGCATATGATGCGTTGCCCTTGGAGTCTTGCGTCGATTATGAGGTATTGAAGGAGGCTGTCCTGCGGGCATATTTGTTACAACCAGAGACGTACAGATTGAAGTTCCGGGGTGTAACGAAGGATCGTGAGTGCACCTTTCTTGAGCATGCCCGGGATCTGTCCGATGCATTTAGAAACTGGCTGCGTTCTGAGAAGGCATCGACGTTTGAGGAGTTGAAACAGCTGATGTTTCTAGAACAATTTTTCAAGTGTACGGGCGGCGATCTGACGTTGAATCTTAAAGAAAAGAACCCAAAAACTCTTCAGGAGACAGCTGAGATGGCTGACCGTAGGCTATCGCTGATTCGTGGGTGCGGGTCTGCACAACGGAACGATGCAGGTAACAAGGGGCGCAACACTCCACCCCCCCGAGTCAGTGATACACTATATAACAATAACAACAAGAGCCCTTCCCCACTTCAAGGGAAGCCCAAGGGGTAGTTAGAGTGTTTTCATTGTCATGAGAAGGGGCATTTTGCAAGAGCCTGTCCAATCAAGTTACCTAATGCAGTTGTGTCTTTGGCTCGCAACATTGGGTTGTCCCCGAAGTCGTCTGAGTTTGCCCGGGGTATAACGTCAGAGGCTGGGACACAGCCAGTGGAGAAGAATCCGGAAGGCTCGAACCCTGTCCGCGATGTCTTTTGCGACCATCGAGGGCGTGGCTGCGTGAAGTGGGCTGGCAAGAAGCATGGAGTTGAGCTGTTGCGAGACACGGGTGCCTCTCAGACTTTGATGAAGAACTTTACTGGTAGACCAATAAACGCGGCACGGGTGGTTGTGGTGCAAGGTATCATTGCTATCAGGTCATACCCGTTGGTCAGGATGGAACTGGAGCTAGATGGTGTGACGCGAGAGTTGGATGTTGGAATTGTGGAGAACTTGCCTGTTGGGGGCGTCGACCTCCTTCTCGGCAACAACTTTGCGGTGCCTACTTCTGAGGTTTCACCCTTAGCCGTTGCCGAGAAGCCGGCCGACGTAAGTAGGGAGGAACAGGAGTGGGTAGAGAAGTGTCATGCACAACCTATGGCGTGCGTTGTTACAAGATCTCTTGCATCCAAAGTGTCACAGCCTATTCCTTAGTCTTCTGATCAACGGAGGAACGGTTGGAAGAAGACGGCTAACGTTGGTAAAAGTTTGGAGAGTTTAGTACCAGCAGCTCTTCTTGGCGACTCAGTATTGGCACCATTGTTGGAGTCTGGAGAAGCCCCAGGACCTGTCACAGCTAGTGAGGAGGTAGGGCAGGAAGAGACTCGAGGCAGCAACGTTACACACAGAGAGAAAAAAGGGTTGCTCAGTTTGATATTGGGGGGGGACTTGGGTTGCTTCGGAAGCATTTAGACAGGTTGGTTCCCTCAGATATTTGTAAACTGCAGTTGGAGGATCCGGAAGTTCAGAAGTGTGGTAATGGTGCTGTCGAGATCAAACACGAGGACGGGGAAACATGTCATGTGAACCTGTTGGAGGAGTTTGTGAGGCAACTACCTGAGCAGCCTGCTGTCCCTGTGTTGGTCTGCAGCGGCCAAGGTGGAGAAGGAGAGGGGGGCAGTAGGGCACAGGTGGAGGAGAGTGGGGATTGTCATGTCTCGGCGGAGCAGTTGGCGGGGGATACGTGTCTGGTGGCTGTGGAAGCGCTAGAGCACCTGCCTGAGCAGCAGCGTGCAGCGCTCCAGCACCAGCTCGGTTCATACCCCACTGGTCGTGCCGAGTCCCCGAGCCTCACAACTCAGGCGGTGCAAGATGTTCCGCGGGCAGGTCACGTGAATGTTGGGGGACCGTTAGCCTCGTTGTTTCGGTGGTTCAAGGTGGGCGACGAGGCTTGGACATGGTTGTCAGGTCAAGGTCGACCCATGGCTGCCAAGGGTGGTGGTCAGAAGGAGGACATTGAGCAAATTGGTGAGGTTGGCTGTGGAGTGGATGTGCCTGGTCGTCGTATAGCCTCCCAATACTGCTCTAGTCGAATGCAACAGCCCTACCATAGACCGACTGTATCTGGCCATGTCGCTAAAAGCGGTGATGCTGCGCAGGCAGATGTAGTTGCAAGGAATGCGGGGGTGCGCATGTACGGTATCGGCGGGGACGCCTTAGCAATAATGAACTATGGGAGTGACTGCACAGGTGGTACTGATTGTCCCTCTCATGACCTGGCTGTTCTAGGGACGGAGGTGGAGAAGGAGGGAGACTACAGGTTAGAAGCTGCGGTCTCGGCTGGGTTGTGGGAGGGCACTAGGCATGTTGTTCTGCGAGATAAGTTGTTTACTAGGCTGTGGCAGTGACACATGAATGACCACCCATATGGCAACAGTCCCAGCTGATTGGCTGTTGCAAATGTGTCCGATATCATACTTTAGCAATGTGTTATTATTAATAACGATATTTAGAAGAACAAATCAGTAGACGAAAATGGAGTCATTTGAACAACAAATCAGCCTGAGCTGTTTCCATATGGGTGGCTATTATTGTCTCAGTCGCTGACACCGAGTATAGTGGCCAATTCAGTTATTTTTATTTTTATTTGTTTTGTTTTGCCATTTTATAATTTCTTGGATTTTTCATCTCGTCTTTAACGCTTCTCACCGATGTTATCTACTTTATTTCTCTTCTTTCCCTTTGATGTATATCCTTTGCCTGGCTCTATCTAACTGCTTCGCCTTGCATTTCACCCCGGTTTGCTTTAATTTTCGCTTTCACTTGTTTTACTGTTCATCCCTTTAGTTCTTAGCTAAACACGCAAATGTAATGTTTGAGTGAATTGAATAGTAACCTTACATTCAGAAGAACAGAGGTATAACTAATTAGGAAGTGTAACTTTTGTTCTCTAAATATAGGGGTATTGTGAAATTTGAAGTAGTCTAAATAAGAGGTACTCATATCTCTTCAACAAGACGCCTGGTGGGTTAAAGTGAACGTGAAATAACTAATATACTGCATTGACACAGTCTGGTCCGACGTCTGTATGATACTTTGTTTTATTTATGTGTAAGGTTTTGCTTTCTTTAACCATTTCGAGCAATGTATGTCCCCTAGGTTACCAGAAAAAACGCCTCACCAGTCTTCCTTCAAAATAGAAAATGCCCACCAACACCCCCTTTACTCTAACTTTGCACATTCTTCGATAGAAGTATGAGCCGGTCGAAGACCAATTTATTCAGCAGGTTTTGCAACACTTTATTTATATATATTTGTTCTATATGGATGAGGGAGACAAAAGGCAAAGCTGGCTGTGACGAGTGCCTCCCCCAGAGTTGAAAGAGTGACAAGGCCAAAATTAAGGAATGTTCTAGCCAAAATGCCTGGACTCACGGAGTTTGAAGCTATTTAAGTGGTAGGATGAGGGAATGAGGGATTCAGGGAGAGAGTTCCAGAGGTCAGCTGTTGAAGAGAAGAAAGATTGGGAATATCGTTTCATTCTTGGGTTGGAGAGTTGCACAGAGTAGGGATGGGATTGTGTTGCAAGATGGGTGCTACATACTCTACGTAGAGGAGGAGGTATATACTGAGAGAGCTCTGAGTAACACTGATTATTGTAATAGCGATAGAATAGCGAGAGAGATGCAACATTGCGGCGAAGAGAGAGAGATTGCAGAGAATCGTTGAGTGGACGTGAGTTACTGTATGCACTGTGCCCCTGCATAGAGCAAGAAGCTGTGCAGGGGTAAAGAACCTCTTGAGGCAGTTGAGCAGTACACCCAGCTTCTGGGAAGCCATTTTAGCCATAGTGGTATTATGGTCTTTCCAAAAGAGATCAGAAGAAAAAGAGACATCGAGAATATTGAGAGAAGATGAAGGGTCTATTTTTGAATTGGTGAAGTATAAAGGATAGTCCTGTGGGATTCTTGACGGATAGATAATTGGAGAAATGGGGTTTTGGATGCATTGAAAGCAACAAGATTATCTCTGCCCCAATTATAAATGGTTGACAGATCAGAAGATAAGTGATCAGTGATTTATGGCTTCATCGCGTGAGTTTTTGAGTGACTGCATGCTGGAGCATTCTGAAAAACTAGTTGAATAGTATCATAGTCCGAATATGAATGGATAGGGCTGGAGGTACAGTTGAGAAGATCATTAATGAATACTATTATGATAATTGGAGATAGGAAAGAGGAACACCGGAGTTGATAGGATGAGGAAGCGAGTTATTTCCGTCCACTACCGCAGCTATGGAACGGCCAGAAAGGATATTATAGATAAAGGCACAGATGGAGGGATAGCAACCAAAAGAGGGTAGCTAAGAAATTAAGAGATTTGTGCAAGACTCTATCGAAGGCCTTCAACATTTCTAGTGCAATATAAAAGGTTTAAGTCCCGAAAGGAGGATGCTCAAGAGTTACTAAGATAGGAAAGAAGATCACCAGTAGAGCGGCCCTTAAGGAAGCCATACTAGCGATCTGAAAGTAGATTATGAAAAGGGAAATGCTTAAGACATGTTGAAGTAAGAATAGTTTTAAGAACTTTAGAGATGCAAGAAATGAGAACAACTGGACGATAGTTGGAGGGTTGAGAACAGTCACCCTTCTTTGGGACAGGTTGAATGTGAGCAAACTTCCAGCAAGAAGGGAAAACATTAGAGGAGAGACAGAGACGGAGGAGTTTGCCTAGGCAGGGTCAGAGCACGGAAGCACAGTTTTTGAGTACAATAAGAGGAACACCATCCGGACTTAACACCTTCTTATTATTAAGCCTAGAGAGGCTGGAAAGTAAATTTTAAGAAGAGATTAGGATATTAGGCATAAGTAGGAGAGAAGTAGTGGAGAAGGAGGAATATCACCGGATTCATTAACCCTTAATTAGCGGCGCGCAACATAAGTCGAGTATAATAAATCTGGACTATCTGGCGGCGCTCGACATACGTCGTGTGGCAATTTCAGCACGTAATGTTGCTGAGAGAGAGAGACAAGTGGTGGCAGGAGAGTAGCGAGCGTATGACTGCTCCAGACCACCGCGGCGAACCTACTGACACGAATCCCACCTCCTCCCTCCCTCTCTCACTCGCTATATACGGAATTGTATGGGGAAAGTGCCGAATTACATGCTTTTTGCACTCGCGTTGCGCGGTTGTTGCAAGAAAACTAGCCATCATAAAACGATCGTTATGGTGTCATTGGAAAGCTCTGTTTATGCCCTTTCAGGGATAGATACTTGTTTTACGCTCTGGGTCTTATTTAGGCATGAAAATGATCACGTAAACAGCCCTATTTTGGCTAAAAACACCCCGCTGGGCGGTACATATAAATAAACCGCTAGCCCGCTAATCTAGTGTTAAAGTGGAGTTTCTAGCGAAAGTTTGGGCGAAGAGTTCAGCTTTGTCATAGGAATAAGTGATGGTAGTGCCGGCACATCAGAGTGAAAAAAGGAGGGAATTCAAAAGAAAAACAAATTGTTGGACAGGTTTTTGGCTAGATACCAGAAAGCTTGGGAAGAGCTAGAGTTGAATAGTTCAGTGCATATATTTTTGATGGAATAGTGTTTGGCGAGTCAAAGAACAGATTTGGCTTGATTCCGGGCAGAAACATAGGAAGAACGAGATTCTTTAGTTTGAAGGTGACGGTACCGCTTGAAAACTTCCTCCTTATTGCGGACAGCAGTAGAACAAGCTTGAGTAAACCAAGATCTTTATGCATTAGTCTGTGAGAAACAAAATGGAATGTATGAGTCCATGCCCGAGAGGATTACCTCTGTAATGCGTTCAGCACTCTGCAGGGGTCCCCGGCCACGGAAGCAAAATTCATTCCATGGGAAATCAAAGAAGAACTGTCGAAGAGCAGTAGGCATTTTCCTCTTCCAAACAATGAACACAGTTATGCAGTATTTTCACCCAACAACTGCCTGCGTACAAATATTGTTTATACAGCTCAGCATTTCTCATGATATTATTTTTTTATATACCGATATGTGTATTTTATTGAATGCATTATTTACTTCTTGGAAAATTCCTGAGGCTTTTGCGAAACCAATTAATGTTATAACAACTTGTTTTTCTTAATTAATATTTGGCCCGTGTCATCTGGACCGTGTTCATCTTTCTGTCGCCAGTCCAGAAAAGCCATACATCCTAGGGGACACTAATAATTTCCTAAGCATTTCATCGATACTTATCAACTGTAGAACAATATGTTCATTTTAAAAATACATTATAACTTAAATGAGGCGTCCTTACTTTTAGTTCGCTTGTCATTATCTGCTGTCTACTTCTGCGTGGCACCTAGTGACGCACTGCTTGTCCTTCAATGAAATATAGCAGATGGATGGGAAGAGGAAGGAGGGAGGGCTGTAAACGTCATTGACTACGTAGCCACTTCTAAATATTAGGTTTTCCCACCTACACTTTTGGGGAGACACTCGTTACAGGCAACCTGCTTTTTGTCTCCTTCATACACATAGAAAGAAAAACAAACGGGTTGTCAAACCTGTAATTTATCAGTGGCCACTTCGTAAATTACGCATAGCCTAGAATATCACGACTGGAGACTATAACTGTCTTGATGGTGTAATGGTTTGAGTGGTTAAGATATGTATGTAGTAACCCAGGTTCGAATCCCGGGTGGAGCACATGGTTTCATTAATTTCATTGGGTGGTGTTTTTGTTGTTGTGAGTGAAATTAATTAATTATAGTATAACATGACTCGGACAGTCCATCCCAAAGTAAAAATAAAATAAACATAGAACAAGGCTAGTGTTATTAAAATTACCTTGCGGAAATATGTTACCGAGAAAAAAGTGGGTGAAATTAAGGAAAGCAGAAGACATTTAGTCGTTGATTAATAGCTGTAACCATATATCAGATATAATAAAAACAATATGTATAAATTTAAACGAGAACCATTGATTGTTGTGCAATTATCTATTATGTGTATAATTATAAAATTACAGAAACTAATATACACATCTTATTCTAATCCTTAAATTACATCGAATTTTATGTACAGAGTGGTCCCGTATTTGCCCTTTAACCCCCCCCCCCTCCCTCCCCCAACACACACACACACACTTCGTTTTTTTTTTTTTTTTTTTTTAAAGACATACCGGTACATAATATAGCAACACATAAATCAATTAATCGATTGGCAAAGTGCCACACAAAGGAGATACTTTAGTTTAGACAGTTGCCTAGATAAAACAACAAATATTTCAAGAGGACCATAAACCCGTGTTAGAAAAGTCGTCTATGAGTAATTATGTAAATAGCGTAGAGTAGCTCCCCACTTACGAAGGTCATTAGCTCTAATTTGTACATATGGGTTTATGCCTCTTCTGTAAGCGTATATTAATAAGACAGGTCACTCAGCTTTCTTGCATAACATTACTTCAAGAATCTGCTGGAAAGGTAGTTTGCATTTTCGTATCATGTCAGGCTGGTCGGATTTTTCCCTTTATTAATAAATTAAAAGCCACAATAAGATACTGTAGAACCAACTAGTGTTCAATAAGAAGTCCAAGTCCAGATATTAATTTCTGCTTCACTAAGTGTTTTCATATTACATATATTAAATTATAATTTGTATCTAATTTCGTAGTATTAATACCACAATTTAGTAACGTTAGTCATTATTAAACTCCTCTCATTATAACATACGACACATGTCACTCCTCGTTTCATGCATTCTCCTCTACCTGTCTTTTCTTCAATTCATACAGTGTATATGTCAAAACTTGCCATGCCTCCCTGGCTTTCATACCTCAATCTATTCACTGCCTTCCTCAATATCTTCTCTCTCTCCTTCCCTCACTTCCTTAACCCCCTCACCTACACGTTCCTCGCTTTCCTCGCCAATTCTCATTACACTCCCCCCCTCCTCCCTCTCACTCCCCCAGCGTTCTACAGAGCAGTAATAAAGACGAATGACGGTCTAATGTCGTAGCCTTATTAGTCCATGAGCCAAGACCCGAATTTTGGGATATCGGTACCACCCGGGGTGACTAATTCTCTTAGGTGTTTTTAGCTTGCTACATGTCTCTAGTTTATGTTTTGATATGATAGCCCTTGCACATTGGTAGCTTAATGGTCGTTATCACTTCTTGAATAGACATACCCTACCGAAAATTCCGAAATTTTTTAAAATGTCAAATTTGGGGACAGGAATGCCTAAATGTCAACAAAATGCATATAGTAATTGTCACATTTAATACAAGTCCTGTAAATACACACTAAGCATGCCATGGGCTTGTACATACTATTATGGCAAATTACTACTCCTAAATATCATCTACGTCAGACTCGGAATCTGACTGTTGTGCCACCGGCTCTTCTTCAATAGCCTTGTTCTGACATGTCTGTAACCTGCACATGTCCGTGCATTTTAGACCATTGCTGAGGCAAGTACACTTAGGGAGTTCGCATGACCGCACACACTTGCAAGACAGTAGCTGCATAACAGCATCTGGTGCTGGTGAGCCTCGCATCCAGTTGACGGCAAGCTTACCGTCCTCATCTGTCATCCAACCGCAGTCTGTTGGGTTCGCAACAAATGGCTGGCTCTGAAGACTTCTCCTCCAGATCGCAGCCTGGTAGTTTGCACGCAGTGCATGCATGAAGAGGCAGTCCTCACAAGGAGGGAGTTGACTTGACTCTACCTCTCCACGTCTTGCACAGAACAGCTCATACCGAAGCTTGTTTACCTTAGTTGTGTGGGTAGATGGTAGGTACATGTGGCAGGTGATTTCCTGTAGCTTCTCAAAGAGTTCAGGAGACACTTCCCATGAGCGTCCAAGTTCGTGAAAAGCATGCTGGTATGTCTTGTCCATCTTCACCTGCTTGAGTGTCGTTATCTTCCCTCGGCCAGCGAATGCACTGACGGTATCACAGCCTGTAAAGGCATGCATACCAATATATGAATCACACACGCTGCCTCCCAGTGTGCGGCTCAGTGTGGTGATATCCAGGAATCTTGTCCGGTTCTTCGTCCCGCACTTCTGGAACAGATGGGATGGGATCTTGTGGCACATGCCAAGACACAACACCATGACATCTGTATCTTCTGCAGTGATGATGACAGACTTGTTCCCAGATTCTGCTGCATGAAGTGCATGGAGAAGAAGGCGTGTGTCTGCTTCTTCTTGAGTTGACTTAAGCTCAGGAGCCTCTTCCCACTGCTCTTTGGTGATCTTGAAGCAGCGCTGCTCACATGTGACATACAGCTCCTTGTCCTTGAGCTTCTCCCTGTGCTGTGGTGCCTTCCATTCTTCTACCAAGAACTTGATAAGACTTGCCTTGTTGGAGGAACTACCGAGTAACTTTCTCCACTGCTGGATGTTGTGCCCAGGTTGAATGTTCTTGAAATGAATTCCTGTGCCTGCACTTCTTTTGGCTCGTTCTGCATCCTTGATGGATGTCTCCTTGTAGATATCAAACACAACATCAATGCGCCTGCTCTTAGCACCTTCATGAACAGCGTGACTCAGTGCTGTACCTGCAAGCTGTGAAAAAGTTTTGTCGTTTCCCTTCAGTTTGTGGACCAGGCTCATCCCATCAATTATGGTAGCAGAGGGCTCGGGTATCACTTCTGCAGGAGAAACATTCCTCTCTAACTCCTTTGCGAGGGCAGCCTTGTTGGTCTTGCGGAGAGACCCATCACCGCTGGCAAGTGCCCAAGGCAAAGGCCCCAGGGGATGAGCCAAGACATCACTCATTTTGAGCTTTCTGTTCTCGGCAACAAGGATCATCTGGCCAAATAGGTTCCTGTCAGCCTTTAAGATAACCTCCTTGGCATGGTCTTGTGAGCGTGGCTTCATTCTGATGTTAGTGAACGTTCTCAGTTTCGTCTTCGTCATCGTGTCATGAAACTGTATAGTTGGCGTATCGATCTCCAGGCGCTCTTCCTTGAAGGCTTGATATGCATCCTCTCCTATTCTGTAGGCCCCTAGAAGGTCTTTGACAACTTCTGGTGGTGCCATAGTCGCAGTTGACAAACTGACAAGATCTTCTTGCTCTGCGTTGAAGGGGTTCAACCAGCTGGTCTCCATCAGTTGAACTAAAGATTGGACATCGGCCTCATCTCTTCTAATCCTGGGCATCTGTAGGTCTGGGTGGCTGAAGTCAGTATACTTTTGGCCTACTACCATAGTCCTGAGCTGCCTTAAGTACCTGCTGCGATACTCCGATGTCAGGTAGTACCTGGCGACAGCTCCGCCTTTCAGGCTGAAGCCTTTTGTGCCCCCTGGTGTCTGGGTGTCCACAGGGATCCGTCCAAAGGGATTCTTGCTACCGATCTGGACCGAAAAGCCACCTTGCATGAAGTGTTCATGGACCTCTGGGTGTTCAATGGGCAGTCGAGACATCAAGGCATAGTAGTAGGTTAGGAACCGGGCATAGTTCACTTTGTCATAGGCAAAACACCACGGTATCATCTGTCGGATTGCTCCTAGGTGGAGCATCCAGTTGCCTTCTCTGGAGGCTCGAATTAAGTCCAGCATGATCTCAACCATGTCCAGGTATGACATCCAGAATGCTGAGAGGTTGTGTTCATCTCTGAGGGTCTCAAGATAAACTTGGAAAAGCTTCATGATATGTGTGCATGATTCACTCTCCATCAGCTCTTGAAAGAGTCCCTGAGACACATTGCTGTGAAAGCTGTTGATGTCCTTCAGTGTTTCATCTAGATGGTGTATGTCCCTTGAATGTTTTCTTCTAGCCATGAAAGGAAGCCTTTCCATGCAAGCCTCATCAGTGCTTCATACACGAGCTTGTGTAGTCTCACTGCTCTGTTGTACCTCTTGCCGTTCATCACTCCTGACACTGATCCTTCTGCGATGATACCTGATTCCACACACAGATCTCTAAGACCTGCATCTTGAAACCTCTTTCCTATGGTGGAGATGAGATTACAGATTGTGTGGAAGACGCCCATCCTGATGATAATGTTCTTGAACTTCTCTTGTTTCCAGATAACTTCGGCAGCTTTGGCATAGAGTGCTTGATCAAACACGCACACAATCTTGTTAAGCTGTAAGGACTGCATGATAGCATGCGTTTGTTCCAAGATTTCATTAACGGTGGACATTTCTGTTGCGGGAGCATTGATAGTGGGCAGGTAGCTTACAGTGTCCTGAACCACTGCAATGTCTCTGCGCATTTTGATGTTGAACCCAGTCCAACTGCTGATGGACTGGTCCTCATGGTCTGACATTCGAGTAAGAAGCCAGATATGGTTCTTTGTCTTTGAATCCTGGACTTCCTTGGTAGTGTCGACATACGCAGTCTCAATCCTAGGTGGCCCTGCCCGCCGCCCAACATTGTATATTGGCAGCATTGATGATGTCTGAGTGATGCTTCTTATCTTGGACTTGGTAATCTCTGGCAGGACTTTCTCTGGCACAGAGCCTGCAACCTTGGACTGGACAGCAATGCCATTGACTCTATGAGAAGTACCTGCTCCACTTAGGGTCTCTTCAAATCGGTCAATGTTATCCCAGGCCAGGGTTGTGAACACACCAGGGTAGATGTTTGCTGGCAGTGGAATGTCATCCTTTGAGCATTCCAGCTTCTGGATACAAAGGGCTGTATCGATCTCCTCAAACATTGAGTAAGACACACAGTGACCAAGACGATTCAGAGTTCGGATCAGTTCTGTGTTTCCTGTCAAAGACTTTACAGCATTGGTCAGCAGTACGTGCTTGGGTGGTTTTGTCTTGCCACTGGTAACAGCAAAGACCAAGTCACTGCCAAAGGAAGTGGCAAGACGTTGAGCTCTTTCAGAGGGAGTTTCACACTCACACTCTCCTGTCAGCAGGGTGTGCAGGAATTGAGTGACTGCTGCAGGAATGACATTCTGATCTGTATCGGGAGGCCATGGCTGACTCACATCTTGTTTATTGATCTCATTCCTCAGCTGCATTCCTGCTTTGGTTAAGACATCTTCAGAGTTAGCTGCTCTTGCTTCTTGCAGGTCTTTTGCCATTTTGTGTGCTTGCCGGGCAAGGTCGTCCATTGAGAGGCTGCGTGGATAGATTAGAAGCTTTCCTTTCTCATCTGGGACAAAGCGTAGTGATTCTCCAAACTCGGTTTCAATCTTTCGGCGAACATGTTTCTTTGTCGCTGGTTTCAGTTGGATAATACCACGGGACATCATGGATCTCTCAAGCCTAGATGTGAGGTTTGTCATAGGCAGTACCTCTGGGTTGGGGAATAATTTGGTCCTTATATACAAGCAGAGTTCCTCGAGGGCTTCTGTCTCAACCTCTTCGTAGCGTGCTTCCTCGCTTTCTTCCTGATTTTCACCTGCACCCGACCTGGCGGCCGCTGGGAAATCATCTTTTGTGAAGAGTTTGTAGCACGACTTGTGGTAGTGACCCTCTGCAGCAACAAGGTCTCTGCTAACTAAACCAAGGATTCTCTGGTTGAGTTTCCTTATTGCTGCTCTGCGAATCTTCTCATCTGCTCGTAGCTCAACACACTGTATGAGTGGCTCCCTTGTCTTTGTTGTTTTTATGTACTTGCTTGACTTCTCGCAGAAGATACATACTTTGGCATACACCCTGCTAGTACTAGGGGCATCCCTTGATGCCCTCCTCCTGGGGTCGACGCTTGCTGATTCTATCTTGACACCCTTGGCAAGGATAGAATCCAGTGACTTCTTCATTGTAAAGAGACTACGACATTTACGGTGATAATGTATGTGTGGTATTCCTCCTTCTTCAAGGCCCTTGGCTGCTTCCAGGACTGGATCATGCTGCCTGATTTCTGCAGCCCTGAGCAATGTGTTCCAGGAGTCCAAATCCTGTGGTGACACCAGAGCATCGCTGTCATCATCAGAGCAGTGGATGATACAGTCGATCCGTGCTCTCTTCCTCGCAGATGGTTCCATCCTGCCGTCAAACAGTCGACACACACCTGCAAAAAATATCACCATTAAACCATGAACAAACAAACACATTACATGGAAACCACTCTACATATGTTTGCTCCTTCCAATAATAAATTATCCCCAAAATATAACAAAAAATCCCCAAATATGAAATAAACCCCTAAATATGGAGAAACTTGAAATACACATCGGAATAATTCTTGTAGAGAATCAAATAAGCTACAAGAGCTGTTAGAATATATTTTTCAATGTTCCCCATATTTAAGGATTTATTCTAGATTTAGAGGAAAATACCCAAAATATAGAGTATATTCCGAAATATGAGGAAATTTGAAAAATACCTAGGAACAACTCTGGTAGAGAATATAATTCTACATAGGTGTTCAAAGTTTCGCGATGATTGTGTGATGGATTTTAAAGAAAATGAGGAAAACGCCGAGCGTCACGCTAAAAATCTTTATTTTTGGGTAGCGCCCCTATTGCATCAAAAAAATTAGACTAAGCTACCAGTGCGAGAAGGCTATCATATCTTAATGTACTTACAGTCACTCTATAAACATTTTAGTACCATTCGTGTTTAGTCACCCCAGGTGGTACCGATATCTGGCCTGGCTCATGGACTATATACCATCGTCTCCCCATTCGCCAGTTCTTTGAGTCAGGCGATGTCCACCTCTCTAAAGTGTGTGTGTGTGTGTGTGTGTGTGTGTGTGTGTGTGTGTGTGTGTGTGTGTGTGTGTGTGTGTGTGTGTGGGTGTGTGTGTGTGTGTGTGTGTGTGTGTGTGTGTGTGTGGGTGTGTGTGTGTGTGTGTGTGTGTGTGTGTGTGTGTGTGTGTGTGTGTTGGATTGCTGAGTTGGAGTGTGATGTAATAATGTGGTTGAACTGTAGAACCATATTTTGCTTTTTGTGTTTAATTGTAGTGTTGTGTTCTGCGATTTTGAATAGTGCAATGTGAACGATTACAGGTTTTTATTCTTATTCAGCGGTTACTGGTCTAGGAATGTTATTCAGGTTTGGGTTGCAGCCGTGTGTAGTGTTGTAATTTATTTGTGATATTGTTGTGGATTATAGTTTTATGTGATCTGTTATATAATTATGGTCATACAAAATGAAGGATCTAATAATGCAGTCTTATTCCAGTCTGTTCTTTCACAAGCTTTGATTTACGAGTCTTATCAGGCATGCAAACCTGGCTATGCTGACTTTGTGTGTATTAGTCAAGGTTTTGGTGTTTGATAGATTAGGGCAGGACTATTGTGGTTGACTGAGATGCGTACGATTATTACGATAGACTGTGGTACTGAACAATGGACACTGCAGACAAAATGTGTTACTTAGTTTTGTCTGTCACCTCTTTTTCCTTTCTCATGTCTCTTGCTGATCCTCCCTAACCCTTGTGGGAGTAAAGGCTGGCTGCTGACTGATATATATATATATATATTGTGACGCTCACCGCTTCCCCCAGAACCGCATGGCTTACTCGCTAGGAGTCGCCAGGGCAGAGAATGTAGCTACAGTCTACCTATCATTGTGTACTTTCCTTCTCGAGAAAGCTTGTGTTGCAGACAGTTCAGAACTGTTCTTTGTTTTCGTCTGTCACAATCCTTTCTATTGTATTTAGTCAATTGAAAGTATTGTGTTAAGTGGTTGAATGATGGGAAGGCGAGCGGGAGAGAGAGAGAGAGAGAGAGACCAGGTGGTGTGACTTGGTGGTGAGTGTGGCGAGTGGCCGGCCCCTTTACATAGGCCTCGCGGGATTCGTTGCCTCCTGCCTAACACGGCCTACTAGGCGGCTGCTTACTGGGCGACTGTCGCGCGCCCTCGTGGGTCCCTGGAAAGATCCTGGTCAGATCCGTCCCAGACAGCATACTCTAAGCATCTCCCTTGAACTGTTCCACACTCTTGTCTTAGAATCTTTCTCTTCTACTGCCTCTATCATTTCCACTACTTCCTCACCTTTTATTAATATCAATCCCCCTCTGGTTCCCTGCATCCACACCTTGAATTGGTGGCCAGACTGTATTATATGCTGGATCTCACATTTCTTATGTACTAGGCTAAGGTTGAAGATAGTCATTGTCTTTTTGGGAGATTGTATTGCTCGGACTGTCTCCATCAATCACTAATGTTTCTACAGGGTTAAATAATGCTAGACTAGGGATCAGGTACCTTGCTGTTGGTGTTTTCACTGTGTGTAGGCTACTTTTGAGCTGCACGACACTACGGATTCTGTGGGTTACCTGGGTGGATCTTTAGTCTGTGTACCTTGGAGTTTAGAATGTGTAGTGCGTGAGGGCTGCTTGCCTAATCCACCCAACACTGTTCTAACTCTATTTGCTTTTACTTTTGAGGGTCACCAGGAGGATACTCGATACTTGTGATCGAGAATCCTCAAGAGAGCACCCCTTCATATTAACGTAATCAGGCCGCACAGACCCAAGGTCCACACTAGGCTAGGAGCTGCCTGGCTCCACCAGAATTCTGTACCTTTGTGCATCCCAGCTAGACTTTATTAACCCGGGTAGACATTAGCTGGATTAGATCATATACTCTTTTATGCATACCCATTATTTCTACACAAGTATTTTGAAGTCTAGGTTGCTGTAGAGAGACACAACCAGCATAGACCGGTTTTGTTAATAGGAGTACTATTTTTCGTGGCGAGCATTGTTACTGTTGCACTGCTTATAATATTCTTGTGTCCAATAACATTATAGGTCCAGCCTTTTTGTATATTTAGCCTACACGTGCATTATCCTGCCTCCTGCTATTTTGTGGTTCCATTTCCGATACGTTCTTCTTAGTAGCATCTGACATTATTCAAAAGATTCCTTGTTCGGTGCTTGAGGACTTTACAACACTTTCTTTCATAAAGGAGTGACAGATATTATTGATTAAAGTAACATTAAGTAAACCTTCTTCTTGTTTGCATTAGATCACTCTTGTGATTTAATTAAGTTAACTATCTTTTCCTTGTGTACCATAACTAAGCAACCATATGTTATAGGTAATAGGCTGTTTCAGAGAACATCAGCCTATAGTAGAAGCACATAGATACTGAGAGTTAAGATACCCCGCTATCGCAGATATAACTCTGGAGGGTATATGTGTTCTTTGTTCGACGGGATTATATATCAAGGGTTGGATCTAGCGTTTCCGTTGTTGCATTTATGCCAGTCTAGTCCAATGTATAAGAGCCACTGATTTATACGAGACCCGATCGTAACAAATGGCGACCTAGCTCAGGATTTGGTGAACTGACATATAATTGCAGGCTATTGTGCAGATTTTTCTCACAGTTTAGGCAGTGAACATTTGTTGATTTTGTGGAATATTTTTTGAGGACATGCAAGAATTATTTTTTTAGCAAAGTAATATAGCACTTAAGCAGTCTCCGACAATTTTTTATTGTGAATATTGTGGTATAAGAGTTTGGGGTACTTCTTTTTGTGTATCAAAGTGAAAAATCTTCAGTGAGCATCATGTCTTATAGCAGATCAGTGCAGGATGAAGACACAGTACGTGATGTAGAAGCTGAGGAGCAGCAGCATGGGCAGGTTGTTAACTTGGTGAACAGTGAGGAGGATGCAAGGAATTTTTTACAATGGCCTGTTACTTCCGACCGGTTGGTGGGTATGAATCGGTAGGTCTCCAGTGCTTAGCAGCAGCTATCGGTCATGTATGTACTAGTGGCATGACCAAGAATGACCTGATGACGTGTGTGCTGGGTGGGGTGACTGGCGTACGAGGTAGGGTGAGTGCTCAGAGCCCTTTGACCGAGCCTCCCCTTCACTCGACTCCCAATTCTCCTATTGGAGTACCGACCCTGAGCACGCTTCCGCAGGTGGGTTGTGACTGGCAGGGTGGTTTGCCCCTGGGGGGATCACCAGGTATTTCTAACATCATTGCATCTCCTCCTCCTCCTCAAGGTTTGACCCCGGAGATGCTCTTTCAGCTCGAGATGGCAAAACATCAGAGTCAACAGCAGACAGAGCTAGCTAAGATAGAAGAGAGAAAAGAGCTAGCTAAGATAGAAGAGAGAAAAGAGCTAGCTAAGATAGAAGAGAGAAATGAGCTAAGATAGAAGAGAAAAGAGCTGGCTAGGATGCAGCAACAGATGAGGGAAGCTGAGCTTAGGACTGAACTAGAATCTACAAGATACTGTGCCGACATGGATTTAGAGAAGTCTCGTGTTGAGACGACGGGACAGCGACTCGGTACTGGAAACCGTGCGCATGATCAGTCTCTGTCGCATCTTCTCAAACTGGTCCCTGTATTTGACGAGTCTGGTGTCACAGAGTTTTTCAATAGATTTGAGAAGTGCCGGGAGCATCAGTGGCCTGAAGTTAAGTGGGCGGCCCTTGTGTCCTCTAGACTCGTAGGTAAGGGGCTCAAGGCTTACGATGCACTGCCTTTGGAGTCCTGCGTTGTTTATGAGGAGCTCAAGGAGGCTGTCCTGCGGGCATAGCTACAACCCGAGACATATAGGTTAAAGTTCCGGGGTGTGACTAAGGGGCGAGACAGTACCTTCTTGGAGCACGCCCGGGACCTGTCCGACGCTATGGGAAACTGGCTCAGATCAGAGAAGACAACTATGTTTGATGAGATGAAACAGTTGATGCTTCTAGAGCAGTTTTATAAGTGTACGGGCGGCGACTTGACTTTAAACTTTAAAGAGAAGAACCCAAGAACTCTCGTAGAAGCAGCAGAGATGGCTGATCGTCGGTTGTCACTAATTCGGGGGTGCGGCTCTGCACAGAGAAACGATGTAGGCGTTAAGGAGCATTACCCTCCCCCTCCCCAGAATATGGACACACATAAATTTAAAAGCAATGACACCAAGACTGATCACAAACGTAGCACCACCCCGTTTAAGAAGGGTCAGGGGACTTTTACACCTCAGTATAAGTCCAAGAGGAAATTTGAGTGTTATCACCGTCACGAAGAGGGGCACATGGCAAAAGCTTCTCCGAGCAGACCTCCCACGGCGGCTGTGTCATTGGCTCGCAGCATTGGGGTGTTCCAGAAGTCTTCTGTGTTTGCTGGAGGCATAAGATCAGAGGATGGAGCACCGCCAGTGAAGAAGGATCCGGAAGGCTCGAACCCTGTCCGCGATGCCTTTTGCGACCATAGAGGGCATGGCTGCGCGAAGTGGGGGGGCAAGAAGCACGGGGTACAGCTTTTGCGTGACACAGGTGCCTCTCAGACACTCTTGAAGAATTTCACTGGTAGACCCATAAACGCGGCGCGGGTAGTTGTGGTGCATGGAGTTAATGCAACTAGGTCATACCCGCTTGTTAGAATGGAGCTTGAAGTTGACGGTGTGACTCGCGAACTGGATGTGGGAATCGTGGAGAAATTGCCTGTTGGGGGCGTCGACCTCCTTCTCGGCAATGACTTTGCGGTGCCTGCTTCTAAGGTTTCACCCTTAGTCGTTGCCGAGGAGGCGGCCGACGTGAGTAGGGAGGAACAGGAGTGGGTTGAGAAGTGTCAGGTGCAACCAATGGCGTGTGTTGTAACCAGATCTCTCGCATCCAGGGAGTCACAGCCTAACCAACAGTCTTCAAATAAGCGGAGGAACGGTCACGAGAAGGTGCTGAAAGCTGATACGGTGGAGAGTCTAGTACCAGCAGCGCTTCTCGGGGACTCAGTATTAGCACCGTTAGTAGAGTCTGGAGAAGCACCACCACCTGTCACTGAGAGTGTAGAGGCAGGGCTTAAAGAGACTCAGAGGCAGCAACGGTATACACGGAGAGAGCAACGGGATGCAAAGTTCGATGTTGGGGGAGGGCATGAGTTGTTTCGCAAACACTTAGACAGGCTAGCTCCCTCAGATATTCGCAAATTGCAGCTAGAAGACCCGGAGGTTCTGGAGTGTAGTGACGGTGCTGTCGAGCTTGAGGTGGATGACAACTGGGATTATCATGTTTCTGCAGATCAGTGGGCGGGAAACATGAGACAGGCGGCTCATGAGGCTTTGCAACACCTACCTGAGCAACAGTGTGTGGCTGTCGAGCGCCTATTCTGTTTATACCCTACTGTATTTGCGGAACACCCAGGCCTCACTACTCATGAGGTGCACGACGTTGACGTCGGAGACCACCCACCCTTCAAATCAGTGCCCTATAGGGTGCCCCCTATTAAACTTCTGGCCCTCCGGGCGGAGTTGGAGTATATGTTGCAACAGGGACTAATCGAGAAGGGGGCGGTAAAGTGGACATCTCCCGTAACGCTGCAACCTAAGCCGGATGGCAAGGTGTGCTTCTGTGTTGATTACCGCAGGCTAAACGGCTTGACTCCCACCAACCCATATCCTCTTCCCCGGGTCGATGACTGTGTAGACAAGATTGGCAGGGCCAAGTTCTTGACCAAGGTGGACCTGGTAAAAGGTTACTGGCAGGTGCCTTTGTCTGAATGGGCGAAAGAGGTGTGTGGTTTTGTGGTGGATGGTACTACATATCTTTGTAATGTCATGCCATACGGTCTAAAGAACGCATCAGCGACCTTCCAAAGCTTGATGAACGAGTTAGTGGCTGACATTCCGAACTGTACCGTGTACCTGGACGACGTCATTATCTACGATGACGATTTCAAGAGCCACTGTGAACATGTAGAATCCCTATTTAAGAAATTAAGCGAGGCAAACTTGGTGGTCAACCTGGGAAAGTGTGATTTTGTGCGGGCTACCGTGCAGTATCTGGGGTTCATGGTGGGTTTGGGCCAGGTGTGCCCCCCACAGAACAAGATATTGGCTATTAACCACTTCCCCAGGCCGTCCACCAAGAATCAGATCATGAGGTTTTTGGGCATGATTGGTTACTACCGCCGCTTTATAAAGGGCTATTCTACTGTGCTGGCTCCTCTGACGGACCTATTGGCCAAAGATAGAAAGTTTAAGTGGGTGCCTGAGTGTGAGAGGGCTTTTTTGCTAGTAAAACACCTGTTGTGTACTCACCCAATCCTCAGGGCCCCGGACTTTAGCCGACCATTCCAGCTGGCAACTGATGCCAGTGGTGTGGGGGCTGGTGCCGTTCTGATGCAATCAGACGAAGATGGGCTGGAGCACCCAGTCAGTTTCTTCTCAAAAAAGTTCAACTCGGCGCAGAAGAACTATTCAGTAGTTGAGAAGGAACTGCTGGAGATTGTGCTAGCACTCAGGCACTTTGAGGTGTATGTTCCAGTCTATGGACCAGTTGTGGTGATCTACACCGACCATCACCCCCTCAAGTTCCTGAATCAATTCCATAACCGGAATATGAGGCTGACCAGGTGGTCATTAATGTTGCAGGACATACGCCATATTGCCGGTTATGAGAATGTGATTGCAGATTGCTTATCGAGGGTGGAAGACCCGGGGTAGATCATCACAAGGGTAGCCTCCTACTTTGGTTTGATTAGTATGTTTACGTCTGGTGCTTGTTGGCTCGCGTGGGTAGCCCAGCGTATTGGGTCGTAAAGTAGGAGTTTCTGTGTTGGTATAGACAAAAAACTAGGCTGCCCCTGTAGTGCAGCCGCCATAAACATATTAAAAATATAAAAATCCTATAAAAACTCTTTCTTTGATAGTTAAATTTTTTTTAAGTATGTTATAGCAGAAATTCTGAGTTGTACTCCTCTCAGAAGGCTGGGCTAGTGAAGCTCGCTCTTATGAGCATAACTATGTAATTTAATCTCTTGTGTTGGGAGGGGTTGTTCATTTTTATAATGTGTTATTTTGAAGAGAACTGTGCTTTACATTGCATTGTCGCTGGGTGACTAGGAGTGGCGAATTTTGTATGGGTTCTGCGTGTCAGATTTAGAGCTCATAGTTGGAGCCTCTTAAAAATCTTGGGTGGGGTATGACGCTCACCGCTTCCCTCAGAACCGTATGGCTTACTCGCTAGGACTCGCCAGGGCAGAGAATGTAGCTACAGTCTACCTATCATTGTGTACTTTCCTTCTCGAGAAAGCTTGTGTTGCAGACAGTTCAGAACTGTTCTTTGTTTTCGTCTGTCACAATCCTTTCTATTTTGTTTAGTCAATTGAAAGTATTGTGTTAAGTGGTTGAATGATGGGAAGGCGAGCGGGAGAGAGAGAGAGAGAGAGAGAGAGAGACCAGGTGGTGTGACTTGGTGGTGAGTGTGGCGCGTGGCCGGCCCCCTTACATAGGCCTCGCGGGATTCGTTGCCTCCTGCCTAACACGGCCTACTAGGCGGCTGCTTACTGGGCGACTGTCGCGCGCCCTCGTGCCATTCCTGCGAACTGGGACTCCACCCATGCGGTCCCTGGAAATATCCTGGTCAGATCCGTCCCAGACAGCATACTCTAAGCATCTCCCTTGAACTGTTCCACACTCTTGTCTTAGAATCTTTCTCTTCTACTGCCTCTATCATTTCCACTACTTCCTCACCTTTTATTAATATCAATCCCCCTCTGGTTCCCTGCATCCACACCTTGAATTGGTGGCCAGACTGTATTATATGCTGGATCTCACATTTCTTATGTACTAGGCTAAGGTTGAAGATAGTCATTGTCTTTTTGGGAGATTGTATTGCTCGGACTGTCTCCATCAATCACTAATGTTTCTACAGGGTTAAATAATGCTAGACTAGGGATCAGGTACCTTGCTGTTGGTGTTTTCACTGTGTGTAGGCTACTTTTGAGCTGCACGACACTACGGATTCTGTGGGTTACCTGGGTGGATCTTTTGTCTTGTGTACCTTGGAGTTTAGACTGTGTAGTGCGTGAGGGCTGCTTGCCTAATCCACCCAACACTGTTCTAACTCTATTTGCTTTTACTTTTGAGGGTCGCCAGGAGGATACTCGATACTTGTGATCGAGAATCCTCAAGAGAGCACCCCTTCATATTAACGTAATCAGGCCGCACAGACCCAAGGTCCACACTAGGCTAGGAGCTGCCTGGCTCCACCAGAATTCTGTACCTTTGTGCATCCCAGCTAGACTTTATTAACCCGGGTAGACATTAGCTGGATTAGATCATATACTCTTTTATGCATACCCATTATTTCTACACAAGCATTTTGAGGTCTAGGTTGCTGTAGAGAGACACAACCAGCATAGACCGGTTTTGTTAATAGGAGTACTATTTTTTCGTGGCGAGCATTGTTACTGTTGCACCGCTTATAATATTCTTGTGTCCAATAACATTATAGGTCCAGCCTTTTTGTGTATTTAGCCTACACGTGCATTGTCCTGCCTCCTGCTATTTTGTGGTTCCATTTCCGATACGTTCTTCTTAGTAGCATCCGACATTATTCAGAAGATTCCTTGTTCGGTGCTTGAGGACTTTACAACACTTTCTTTCATAAAGGAGTGACAGATATTATTGATTAAAGTAACGTTAAGTAAACCTTCTTCTTGTTTGCATTAGATCACTCTTGTGATTTAATTAAGTTAACTATCTTTTCCTTGTGTACCATAACTAAGCAACCATATGTTATAGGTAATAGGCTGTTTCAGAGAACATCAGCCTATAGTAGAAGCACATAGATACTGAGAGTTTAGATACCCCGCTATCGCAGATATAACTCTGGAGGGTATTATGTGTTCTTTGTTCGACGGGATTATATATCAGGGGTTGGATCTAGCGTTTCCGTTGTTGCATTTATGCCAGTCTAGTCCAATGTATAAAAGCCACTGATTTATACGAGACCCGATCGTAACAATATATATATATACCGGTATATATATATATATATATATATATATATATATATATATATATATATATATATATATATACAGGGTGTAGCAGAAATACCTATGCATACATTTTGTATTAATGTACTTGTATATGATGGTTTGAGAGATTTTGCATACTTCCAGAGATATTACACGTTTTAGAAATATCATTGTCTAATGATAAATATAACGTAATTTCTACGGGGTGCAAATGGTTAATCCAGTAGAGCAATACAAACAATATTGTACTGTACCTATGAATAAGAACAGGGTGTATGCAACACAAATCCACACCTGTGAGCAGCTGTGGCACTGAGTACATGATGCTTCCAGGGAATAAGAACAACACCAGAGATATTTGAACGTGTACGCCAGTCTGTGGTGCGCCGTGCCCAAGCCTGTATTAACGATGGTGTGGGAAAGTCAAGCACCTGTTGTAAATACCAGATGTCAGACAATTAATAGACAAAATAAATAAGATGAAATTTACTTTGATTGTTTTCATCCCCTAGACTTACCTACAGGCCTACAGTATAATCTAAAATGTGTAGTACTGTATCTCGGTAAGTATGTAAAGTCTCTCAAACCATCATATAGAAAAGTATATTTATTATTGCTAGATCTATTAATTCTGAAATGTATTACAGATATTTCTGCAAGACCCTGCATATACTGTATATATACAGAATACAGTATATGCGAATATATTTGTCCACACTAAAGGTGTGAAGAGAAGGGTAAGTTTACTGTACGAAACTTAAATATTTATAACATAAACATATTCTTATTATAAACTCAATAGTCCGAGCCTTCTAATAAGGTACTCGAACGTACTTTTTTAAACCCTTATTGTTTGCATGCAGTATATTTTAGATGCAATTTAAATTTAGCACTAACATTGTTTAAGCTTTGTGTAGTGAACCTACCCATTTTTACACACCTTTAGTGTGGGCAAATATATTTGCATATTTTGTTACCACAAGAATAAATATTTTCGAGTTTAATATATATATATATATATATATATATATATATATATATATATATATATAGCAGATGAAGAGGATACACAGGGTAGCAGCAAACAGCATGGTGCAGGATAAAAATGACCAGGTGGGGGGGCCAGTACTTTATTTAGCAGTCAGACAAACGTTTCGACACTCGTGTGTCATCTTCAGTGTTCTAGAAAACAATAATAAAACATATAGCAAATATTTAAAAATAAAATCGCGAAAAGCGAGTATATTATAACTAAAAATGTAGCCTCAACATAGCTACACTGGGAAATATTTAATGTAGCCTCAACATAGCTACACTGGGAAATATTTAATGTAGCCTCAACATAGCTACACTGGGAAATATTTAATGTAGCCTCAACATAGCTACACTGGGAAATATTTAATGTAGCCTCAACATAGCTACACTGGGAAATATTTAATGTAGCCTCAACATAGCTACACTGGGAAATATTTAATGTAGCCTCAACATAGCTACACTGGGAAATATTTAATGTAGCCTCAACATAGCTACACTGGGAAATATTTAATGTAGCCTCAACATAGCTACACTGGGAAATATTTAATGTAGCCTCAACATAGCTACACTGGGAAATATTTAATGTAGCCTCAACATAGCTACACTGGGAAATATTTATGTAGCCTCAACATAGCTACACTGGGAAATATTTAATGTAGCCTCAACATAGCTACACTGGGAAATATTTAATGTAGCCTCAACATAGCTACACTGGGAAATATTTAATGTAGCCTCAACATAGCTACACTGGGAAATATTTAACCACAATGGATATGTAGAGGGGCTGCCGAAAGGCACTTATTAAGGGGGGGGGGGGTCTTTCTTTAAAAATATATAGGGACTCTAAAATCCTAAGGTTACCGGTATTACAGGAGTCAAGAATGCTAAAATCTGTATAGCTTACAGCAAGGTTACAACCGTAGCAATGCTCTCTCACGGCTGAATGAGGAGGGTTACTGATGGGGAGGCCGGTTCTACTGGACTGACCCTTGTGCTCATCCATCCTTACTTTGAGAGCTCGTATTGTGCTCCCAATGTAGCCATTTTTGCAAGATGGACAGGTAAATTTATAAACGATGGATGAGCGAAGTTCAGTGGGAAGTCTATCTTTGTAGTGAAACAGGGATCGAATCTTAAATTCATTCTTGTGAATTATTTTAAAATTGATATGAGGGAAGAAATTAGGTAATTTGTTGTTCAGTAATCTTTCTATTTTTTCTGATACCTTTCCAAGAAAGGGTAAACTAATATAAAAATCCTCCTTTTTAGCAGTGAGCACAGGTTGTCTAGGTTGGTACAATTTATTTAGGAAATTCCTCAATTGCTTGTTGAAGAGGTCACTGGTGAAGCCATTATTAATAAAAAAGTCTCTAAGGAAGGATATCTCGCAGTGAAAAAGGCTGTATGTCGAAGTCAAGTGGTACGCCCTGTGAAGAAGGGTTTTAATTGCATTAATTTTGAATCTGAGTGGACAGTAGCTAAAGAAGCTAATACCGAGACCGGAAAAGGTGGGTTTTCTAAAGATTGAGATAACAAGTATGTCATTAACTTTGGTAAGTAGAAGGTCGAGGAATGGCAGTGTTATTTACCTCGTTTTCGCTAGTGAATTTTATATTTTTGTGCCGTTTATTTAGGTAATTTAGAAACAAGGGGGTATGACTTTTATCTTTAAAGACCAGCAGGGTGTCGTCGACATATCTACGGTAGAGGATAGGTTTGAAAGTGGGAGGGCAGTTGTCTAGCCAGATTTGTTCCCAGTAACATAGGAAAACATTGGCTAAAGTACTGCCTAGTGGGGATCCCATCGCTACCTCATCAGTTTGTTTATAGATTTGGTTATTAAATATGAAATGGCAATCTTGTACGCATGCTGATAGGACGTTTCTGAAGAAGGATTGACTCATACCCATAAAAGTCTCAGATTGATTGAACAAAAGTTTGACACAAAGGTTCAAAGTTTCAGTTAAGGGGACGTTTGTGAATAAAGAGGTTATATCAAAGCTACATAGGTATGACGAGGGAGGTAATTTGTAGTTTGAGAGGGAAGTGAACAATTCATACGAGTTCTTCATTGGAGGCGGTGCATGTCGTGTCGCATGCGTTGGGGTTTCAGGGTCATCTGGACAATGGTGAGGGAGAGTAAACTACCTTCTTCTCTAGCTCTTCGGTGGGTGCCTTTTCCTCTCTTGATACTTGATTTTTGTTTCTATGTCTCAACCTTGGGAATGTAGGCTGTTCAGTAGCCTGTAACTGTTACAATGCTCCGAGATTATCAATTGAAACTTCGAGATGTTGGGTGCTTTATATGTGTCGCACTAGATGGTCACAGTAGAGCTTCAAGGTGTTGGTTGCTTCCTTTCTGCCACACTAGATGGCGACACCTTATTTATACTCATCACTTGATTTGGAAAGAGCAGCTATACGGTCGTTCACAGCCTCTTTGAATATGGTCGGGCATCTTCTATGCTATGAATTGGTGATGATATAGGGGGTGTCTTCTTGATGTGTTGGTGTTGCCAGGATATTTGTAGAACAGCAAGAACGATCAGATCCCCTCGGAAAAAAACCTGATGTTTGGCATGGATTCGATCTGAGGTCCTTTTGGTCTGCAGTCCACGACACTATCTAATGTGCTATCGCCTACCCCATATGTGTGTGAAAATGGCTTCTCGATTGCGGATAGTGTTGCAGATCTCTCGGCCTTTGTTACAGTGGTTGCTATGTTGGAAGTGCTGATTACTTGGTTGTCGTCTCCATAGAAGATGAATTTTGATGGTAGACTGTCCTGTTCAATTCTCGGAATACTGGTATAACTATTGATACAATCCTGGGTTTTGTCGGCAAGGTTTTTGGCGTTGCAGGCACTCTCCTTGGGAATGCGGGCATAACAATAATGTTTATGTTATTAAGACAAACGTGTATACTTACACTACAATCAATAGTAAGAGTCTAAAATATAATATCTATGTTTCGTTTTAGAAATGCTTTGTCAGCTTTAACACACCCCAAACAATAAGAAAAAGCACTAGGTTATAAACACCTGAATATTGTTCATTAATATATAGAAAAGGTTTATTTGAAATATTAATTGAATAAACATTTTCTTCTCCCTCCTGTATCTCTCAGAGTGTTGCTTAGCTATGTGAACAGTAGGAATTCATTCAGTAGTAGCAATGAACTTTTAAAGGATCCAACCTGCCAACGACAAACCTCTGACACTGATAGAGCTAAATCCCTAACCAACTATTTTGCCTCCGTATTTACAAGAGAACATACCACTAGCATGCCAAGTTAAGGATTAATGCAGATTAGGTGAAGTTCTTAGCAGAATTATAAGTACCCCAGAAGAGGTAGTAAAACAAATAGCTAAGTTAAATAGGTTCCAGTCATCTGGACCAGATGGTTTTCTTCCAAGTTGTATACAAATTGAGAGATGAAAACCCAATCTTAAAGAAAGGGGATTAAGAGTTTCCCAAGAATTATTGGCCAGTTAGGTTGGCTTTTATCATAGTAAAACTTTTAGAAGGTATACTAGTAGACAAGATAGTTGACTACCAGGAAATCCACAACTTAATTACAGAGTCCCAAGACGGTTTCAGACGATACCAATCATGTTATACCAATTTGCTGGAGTTTGTTCATGAAATGCTGAATGAGTATGTCAAAATTAGAGCCAGACATAAACTTTACTCAGATTTTCAAAAAGCTTTTGACAGAATGCTTCATTGAAGACTAATATCAAAATTGAGACCATTACGTATCAGTACATAGGTCACACATTGAATAGAAAGTTGGCTACAGGTAGACAGCAATGAGTGGTAATCAATGGTGTTTGTGTGGACTCCAATTATTTCGGGAGTTCCACAAGGAACTGTCTTTGCCACACTGCTGTTTACCATAATAAATATATGTCAATGCTATCGATATTGGTCTGTCCAGAGTGATCTATAAGTTTGCAGATGAAATTAAGCTTGGAGTGTATGTGATGAACCCTAAAGTGGTTGAACACCTTAGGATGGAATTGCCTGACTTTAAAAAGGCTTAGGGAGTTCTGTTTAACGGTGACCTAAAGTTTAACAAGCAGTGCATTAAAATGAATAAGAGCACTCATAAATTATTGGGCTATAGTAAGAGGCAATTTTGTTTTCTATGTAGATGAAGGAGACAAAATACAAAGCTTCCTGTAACAAGTGACCCTCCTAAAGTTGAAAGAGTGACACAGGCCCGAAATCAAGGTACATTAAAGTATTTCTGGACATACGGAGCTTGAAGCAGTTCAAATCATATGATGAGGGAAAGACAGATTGAAGGAAAGTTTCAGAGCTTACTTGTTGAGTAGAAAGACTGAGAAATTCGTCTCAATGTTGGGTTAGATAGTTTGACCGAATAGGGGTGGGAATGTGTTGAAATTCGGGTGCTCCCTACTCTCCGTTATGGAGGTGGTATGCACTGAGAATGCTCTGAATAACACTGATCATTGTAATAGTGGTAGAAGAGTGAGAGAGATGCAACATCGCGGCATGTAGAGAGAGATTGTAGGGAATTAATAAGAGGAGGTGAATTAATGAGGCGAAATGTTATTGACTCTACCCAATCGAGAAGTGCGATATGGGAAGACCCTCTTCACACATGCGAACAATACTTGATATATGGGTGCACAGTGTCTCGATACAGAGCAAGAAACTGTGCGGGGGTGAAGAACCCATAGATAGATCAAAAGATAGGCCTGCTATGGCCTTGTCACATGAGTTTTGGAGTGATTGTGTGGTGGGTCGTTGTAGAAAACAAGTTGAACAATGGAAGATAGAGTTGTCAGCATATGAGTGAATAGGTCTAGAAGTACAGTAAAGATCATTAATGAATATTAGAAAGAGAACTTGAGACCGAACAGAACCCTGAGAAACACCGGAGTTGATAGGTTGAGGAAGAATATAAATAAGGAAACAATCCTCACTCCCACCAATTCTCTGATACGGCCTCTCCTGGATATATGCTGTTAATTATAATTTTAGATTTCAAATTTTAAGCTCTATTTAGCCATATAAACACACACACATTGTATGTACATTATATTCAGAAAAATAGTAAAATATTCCTGACTGAGCCTTTTTGAGAGTGAACTCTTAATAGCCTATGAAGCATAACGTGCGTTTTGATTGCTTTGTAGCATATTTAAAACCATTTATTACCTCATAGAAAGTTTGAACATTTGAGTTTAGTTAACCCTAAACTCTTCATGTTTCAAAAGCTGGTGCTCTAAAGTTAACAAATTTTAGACCATTAACTTAAATAACATTTCTAATTTTCACAATTTATGATAAAACTGGCATTTCGGGGGTTAAAAAGGCACCTAATGAATTAATTAAAAACACATTGCATACATACAGGTAAACCGTGCCATGAACTAAAACCTCAGAAACATACAATAATTAGCTAAGCAATACAATATCAGTCTTGATATACTTCCTGAACATCTGCCTAAAGACATTTACTTTCACACACAGACATCCACCCACTCTAACACGTAATATGAACTCGGAAATTCTATTTGGAATAAATGGCTTCAATCAATTCTGGTCTCCAGCACTTAGTCCATTGATTGGAAAGCTGAGTTATGAGGACCGGTTAAGATCTCTTGATCTCTTTCTGTTGGAAACACAAAGACTACGAGGTCAGCTCATTGACGTATATAAAATATTAAATGGATTTACCAATGTGGATTATAGTATTTTTTTTTATCATCGATATGATTACAATACACAACCATGGGTGGAAGTTATAATGAAAAAGGTTGAGCAGTAGTATTTGTGAAACTTGTTCTACTATTCCACCGGGAACAAACTTTCCTCGGAAAAAATAAATAGTTCTTCAGTAGAGGAGTTGACGACGAGAGTACATAGTATTTTGCACAATTTGCAATGAGTGTATTGTACTAAACAATCTCTCTCTTTCTACTTCGAGTAGACCTTCGAGATCCACCCCGGAAGGGACCACACAACGGGGTTCCGGGTGGAGAGAGGAGTAAACATTAGAAGTATAAATAGAAAACCTCTCTCTTCCTCTCTCGAGGATAAAAACAATCTTTGAGTTAGAAGGAGCAGTAAAATTATCTCGAGAGCGAGGTAGAGAGAGAAGAGAGAAACCCGAGAAGAGCTCTCTCTATCTCTGACTCTCTTCTCTCTCTCTCCTCTCTCTCAGAGAGAGAGGTCTCTTTCTCTCTCTCTCTCTCTCTCTCTCCTCTCTCTCTCTCCTCTCTCTCTCTCTTCTTTCTCTCTCTCTTCTTTCTCTCTCTCTTCTCTCCTCTCTCTTCTCTCTCTCTCATCTTTCTCTCTCTATCTGTCATCTCTTTCATCTCTCTCTCGCTCTATTCTCTCTCTCTCTCTCTTCCTCTCTCTCTCTCCCTCTCTTACCCCCTCTCTCTCTCTCTCTCTCCCTCGCTGTCTATATCTCTCTATCGCTCTCTCTAGCTATCTCTATCTCTCTTCTCTCTCTCTTCTCCTCTCTCTCTCTCTCTTCTCCCTCCCTCTTTCTCTTTCTCTCTCTCTCTCTCTCTCTCTCTCTCTCTTCTCTCTCTCTCTCTTCTCCTCTCTCTCTCTCTGCAAAAATTTGCTCAATCCGGACCGTTAATTAATGATTTTAGTACTATGTTCCAAGGCGATAACGGAAACCCCACCGGGTAATGAAATTTGCCCAACATAGTTCCCGAGCGCAAAAATATAAATATTTCACCATGTTATTTCATACCCAAACACGAGACACAACAGCGGAAAAGTATACGAGTTTGTGGGGTTACACAATTATTAATACTACAGTAACAAGCAATGGACACAGAATAAAATATAGGTGGTTTTTGACACCATTATACACAATACTACAGTAAAACCAAGCAATAGGACACAGAATACATATAGGTGGTTTTACACAGTCTACACAATACTACATTAACAAGCAATGGACACAGAATTACTATAGGTGGTTTTACACATTTTATTATTCCTTAATACACTAGGGTACAATCTCAATATGTCTCTGGAACAATAATCGTAATATAATATAATAGCGTTACAATTGGACGGCATAGTAATTAATAACAGAAAGAGACCAATTGTTCTCAAAAACACAATAATAAAGGCCTGGTATAAATATACAAGCTCTCAAATGATAGATTGCAAGGTTATGGATAATAGTTTGAATTGAATGGAATTGAATTGAAAGTGTTTATTTAAGCCAATACAGTATATACATAAATGAGATAACACAAGTACGATCATAAACCCAATGGGATTATTATGGCTGAGCCTTTGAGAAGCACGGGACTCTCTTAAGAGGCCAACATTGTGTTTAATTACACGAGTGAGGTTTCTACATTCATGATGGTTGTACATTTCTTAAAATAGAATATCAATGATGTTAATAATGTACATATTGACAGTTTGTGGCTACATAAACAAAATCAATGGTATTGAACGAGTACATATCAGTATGCGTGTTTGGACAACCCATACAGTTATCACTATAGTAGAGTAAAATATACCAGTTTTCCATGCAGATTACTATTTTTTAAGCAAGCTATTAGTTATTGTATTTGGATAATAAATATAATTTGAGGCATTTTTTGAAGTCGGCTATATTAGATTTATCACTTATGTAAGATGGTAACCTATTCCATATCTTAACTCCATGGTAGCTTATAAATGATTGAGATTGTGTTGTTAACATTAGTGGTATGTCTAAGAGGTTGGTGTTTCTCATATTATATCTAGCATTTGTTCTTATATTAAACATATCATTTTCGATGTGTTTTTTCAAGGATTATACACAAAAAGAGCACAGCAGTACCGGTATGTATTAATATCTTCAAACTTAAGCAATCCAAATTCGGAGAATAATTCGTTAGTGTGGTCGTACTTATTTTTGTATGCAAGTGTTCGGATTTTTTTCTTTTGAGTTACTATTAGTTTTCTTGTTTTGTTTTTTGCAGCAGCCCCCCATACTGTATTGCAGTAAAATATGTTATAATATATTAAAGAACAATAAATATGTTTCATTGCTCTTCTGTTTAGATAATTTCTTGTCAACTAAAGTATACCACACTGTTTGTTAATTTTGTTTTGTAAATATAATGTATGATCTCCCCACGATAGTCTTTTATCCACGATGACACCCACACATTTTGTTTTATCTTCTTCATTTGGTACTGTCGCACCTATTTTAATTGGCTGTCGGGTTTCGGGGATTGCTTTATTTCTGTGAAATATTATATAGTGTGTTTTGTCTAGATTTAAAGTTAGTTTGCTACTTACTATCCAGTTCCTTACATTATTTAGTTCAGAGTTTACTATATCTACCAAGGAGTCAAGGTTTGGGTGGCTAACATAGAGGGCACCATCATCTGCAAATAGAATAAATTTGAACACTTTGCTAGCATTTTCAATATAATTTATGTAGAGTAGAAAAAGCAATGTTCCCAGTATGGATCCTTGAGGGACGCCATGTGATATTTTGTTTAGTTCTGATTGGCATTCATTATAAGTAACATATTGCTTTCTGTTTTTAAGGTATGACTTAAACCAGAGATAGTACCTCTTACTCCATAATGTTCTAACTTAGTTAATAGTATCTCATGGTCTACGGTGTCAAAGGCCTTAGAAACGTCTAAACATGTGCTAAAAGTATATTGTTTGTTATCATATGATTTTAATATATCATCCGTAAAAGATGTAAGTGCTAGAGCTCTGTTGATCGCCCCCTTCTGAATCCATACTGGGCAGTGGATAAGATATTACAGTTTACAAAGTTATATAGTCTGTTATACTGTAGATAAGTTTTTCAAGAATTTTACTTATGGCAGGTAATACAGAAAGAGGACGATGTTTTTTTTAGTAGTCTTTTATCACCAGCCTTATATATGGGTGTAACCTTAGCAATTTTGAGCTTATCAGGGAATATTCCAGTAGAAAAAGAAGATTTGCATAAATGTAAAAGAACTCGGGAAATGGCAGGAGCTATTTCCTTGATCATTTTTATTGGTATCTCGTCATTGCCTGGTGAAGTACCTTTGAGCTGTTTTATTACATCTAAAAGTTCCTTGTGCGAGATAGGTGATGCAGTATATGTTTCTTCAGGTCTGTTACTTAAGTATGATCTAAAATTGGTGTCGGCATTACCTATTTTTTCTGCTAGGGTTTTACCGGTGTTAACAAAGTTGTCATTAAAATCATTTGCAATTTCATTGGGGTTTGTTATCACTTTGTTGTCCACAAGAAATGTATCACTAAGTTTTCTAGTTGTGTGCCTGTTTAAAATAGAATTGATCAGAACCCACGTTCTCCGGCAATCTCTCGAGTATTTTTCGAGTTTATTTTTATAATAATTTGATTTTGCGCTTCTAATCGTTCGAGTGACCTCATTTCTTAGTCTTCGAAAGGACTCCCCATACTTTATTGGTCTTTTGGCAAATACAGTACACTCTGTAGTTTGTTTTTATCTTTAACCCTTCCTACCTGGGCGTCCTTGTGGAAGGACACCGCTGCAGAAGGGCAGGTACCCGGGCGTCCTTCTGACAGACAGTAAGCTTGCAAGCCTTGCAAGCTTGATCCGAACGCCGTGCGTCGGACGAATGTAAACAAAGTCGGTCGCTTCGTCACCGCACCTCCGAAAACAAGAAGGAGAAGACTCGTTTGTTATTGTACGTCTGTATGTCATAGTTTCATTAGTGAAAAGATCGTCGTATTGCTAACATCGCCTGAAAATGCTCTCCACTAAAATCGTCATCACAACTGAACCAGTTGACTTAGAGAGCTCTACTTAGCGCCTGTTTACAGATTGAAAACCGCACTACGTTTAGGGATGCGTTGGAAATTTCTAGCAGTTAAAATAACAAAGATATGGTAGCCTAGGCCTAGACGTTTTTCGGCCATTTCGCCCGGGTACGGGCGACCGTCCTTCTAACAGGCAGCCCGGGTCCCGAGGTTAAAATTAATCATGACCTCAATATCTGCTTAAATATATGGCTTAGAAATGTATACTGATTTTATTTCCTTAATTATTTTCGGGAAATGTTTATCATAGCTAGCCTTAAAAATGCTTTAAAAAGTTACAATATATTATGTTGGGGTCTTCGGAAGCCAAAACAAGGTCCCACGATACGTCTTCCATACATCTTTTAAAATTAATTATAATATCATTGCTCAAATTTCTATATTCAATTGTTTTGCGGTCAATTGTCTCAGTAGGGATAGAAGAAGAACACATTGAAAATACTGGAAAATGATCGGAAATGTTAGTATATACAATTCCATAGTTAGTGCGATGTAATTAACGTAGCACTGATACATATGTAAAATAGTACAGTATTTGATCTCTAAGCAAACAATAAGTCTATGTGACTTGAACAGGCAATGTTAATGCATACACTCCAGGAGTAATAAATACTAAAATATAGATTCATAAACTTGTGGTAAATATATTAGTCATAAAAGACTGAGGAGCAAATTACTCTCTACTTGAACTATTCACTATTGGACTTGTAGCCTGACGATATAGGCTATATAGCATATACAGTAGACGAAGGTCTGAGTTAAGTGTTCAAGAATTACGTGTATGGTGCATGAATATATTCCCCGGATTACGTTTATGTATTTCTAGTAGATGGATATATGAGCCTATATTCATAGAGAATTATAAAGGTTTTCCGCCTGATAGTAGTGTATCTGTTCTCCCACAATTAGAGCGACGGATGAACAAGGATGGAGGGAAGAATGGAAAAACTTTGTGTCTTACGTTACTAGTTAGTGAACCTTATCATACCTTGGTCTAAACACTCATAACAATCATCGTTACCCAATATGAACATATAAACACTTAAATTATTTATGTAGAGAGACGAGGCACTAGAAGATCGCACTGGTTCACTCGTAGTTATCTGGTCACTATCCACGTTGAGGCTAATAAAGGATAAAGAATCCCCCACACTTGGAATACTGAAGGTATCCACAGGTATAGGCGGATATGACAAAAGCAAGCTATTTGGAACCTCAAACGATTACAATGATGCAAATGCAGAATGATACAGATCAGTTACACGTGCATCGAAAGTACTCGAGTCATGTAAAATGTTCTCACCAAGGGATAACTCAGACGTTAAGTCAGTCTCAGTTCGGATATAGACACAGTATACCGAGAGAGACTTAAATCGTCAGGTTGTAAGGGGGTAAGGGTTTCTTCTCTAATAGTACTTGAAATACTTGTTGCAGAAGAACTAGTTGTTATGTTCCTGGAGGTTGGATACGATGTAACAACTAAAGAACTAAGTTCTTCACCTTTTCCTGTACCTCTGGTTTCCAAACCCTGAGTGGTAGGTGACTTTAGGTGCTGAAGGCTTAACTTCTCTTTCCCAAACGTGGGTAATGACTCTGATTCCGTCGGTATCAAGGAGACTGGACTCTGGAATAACAGGGCCACATGTGCGGTCTTATTATTTATTGTCTTTCGAAAGTTGGTCGCACTAACCTGTTCTAACTTTCCTCTCTGGTGTGTGAAATGATTGGGAAGCCATTGATCATGACTTTGGGGAGTTAGTGACACTGGGTAGCTAGCTAAAATTAATTTGTGATTTGAATCGATGGTGGTATTGTCTTGATTCGAGGTCCTTATGGTATTTTCTAGCATAGGTTGGATTTGGGGAAAATTTGGTATAAGCATATCCCTGTGTACACTGTTTTGATAATTTCTGGCGATTGATATACACGGATAATTTGAGCTGGCGTTTTGGTAATTTCTACCAAGGCCAACTGTTTGTCTAAGCCGATTACCATAGTCTCTCCCGCTTGGTACGCATTCTACGGTCACTAAGGTAATCTGGGTTTCATTCTTTCCCTTCTTTACTGCGCACTGAATTTTCTTTACCTGGTGAGGGAGAGTGATAGGGGTTTGATGCCCCACATCTGTGCGTGTATTTATATAACCAATATATGATGGATGGTTGTAGGTGGTGTTGGTTGTGGATGGTTGCTGTAGGGGATGGTTTGGCGTTTCTTGCTCTGGTCGCACTTTAATTTCAATCATTTTGGCGATATTCATATTTTTGATCACGGTACCATTTATCATTTAATTATTTGATTTAAGCATTAGTGCCAGTGCCACTTGGCAATTATTGTTGTGCATATTTGCATTTGATTACTTAATACATATGCCAGTCAGTGTTTTAATTAAAGAAAATCCCAATAAGTTACTCCTACTCATTAATCTTCCTTATTAGTGATTTACACCTATGTATTTTGCTTCCATTTTCACGCTACTGCTTTGCTTAATGTTAACTACTACTATGATATATATATATATATATATATATATATATATATATATATATATATATATATATTTTCTTTAATACATACGAGGTTGAAAGAAATGGCAATTTCTGCGTTGGAAATTTTATTATTCAAAGTTTCCAGGTCTCTGATGAGTTTTCGCTCATTACAAATCCCCCAAGACCTCCAACCTCGTTCTCCGCAACAAACCAGCCTCCACCAAGATAAAGAGCCCGATGACCGACGATCACGTCATTTACCAACATACCTGTAATTATGAGGACTGTGGACCTCATTCCTATATTGGTATGACGCAGACTCGTCTTTCACGTCGGTTAACTCTTCACCTTCAGGCTGGAGCCATCAAAGACCACTATCTCACCCTAACCACCCTCACCTCACACGCAACGAGTTAGAGAAACACACCACCATACTCGATAAAGAAAGTGACCCAAGGAGATTACCTATACTCGAAGCTTTATATATCCAAGCCTTACATCCCAACATCAACAACCAAACTCTGGACCTTCAGATCCTTCCTTCTGCCAAAAGGCACTACCCTACAGGACCTAACATCCCTCCTCGCCCCCCGGTGCCCTTGACGCAGCCCCCCGCTACCTCCTTCAGCTTCGTCTTCTGCAGGCGCCACACAACTTAGGCCACGCCCCTCGACACGCAGCCAATCAGCTTCGACCCCACCTATCGACCACCATCCCACATCCAGTGCGCATGCGTGAAGCGGTTACCCCCTTTCTCTCTCCTAGTTTAGCCTTCCACCAATCGCAGACTTTTGCCCCCTGTTTTCCGCCACCTCTGATCCTCCACCCTCTATATATACCCTTCCTATTTACCTTTTATATCATTCCTTCCTTACTTGATAATGCTGGTTGTCCAGTGAAACGCGTCGTATATCCTGTATCTTCATGTACTTTAATGTAACCCTGTACCACCATGAATTTTGCTCATCTCCTTCATCTACTTCCTGCCACCCAGCGAAAACTCATCAGAGACCTGGAAACTTTGAATAATAAAATTTCCAACGCAGAAATTGCCATTTCTTTCAACCTCGTATGTATTAAAGAAAATTTATTACCTGGCTTTACCAACATATATATATATATATATATCATTTCTATCTATATGCTCAGGCCCAATCCCCATTTTGGGGGTAGCCGACTCAAGACAGAGCAAGAACAGGGAAAACACAAAAACAACATAAAACAAAAAATAAACACAGATAAAAAACACAAACTCACACACATCCAGGTCACCCAGGAGAAGACCCAGAGACCAGGGTTACCAAGGTCGCTCCAGCACTCCCTCGGCCCCTGACCACCCGGAGAGGTTCCGATCTCGGCAGGCAGACATGCAGCAGAGCCAAAGCCACAAGCCCTCCCACCACACTTACAGGCACACCCTTCATATTAATCGTCCCCCCGGGCCAGGCGCCTGATGGACTATTATCTAGTCGAACTTGCACCCGACCGCTTACTCCAAATATATATATATATATTGTTACTTATCTTGATCCTCAAGTGGTTAACTTGATGAATCTAGATAGCACAGAGATATATATTAAGGTATCAGTCAGCTGAAGGCAAAACAAAAGTAAAATCTAATAAAATTATTTCCTGTTGTTGCTTCCTTTCCTTTTGGATCTTAGGACTTAGTATCCTTTATTGACTGATACTCTTTGATTATGAAAAATACTGAAACTAATTAAAGTCATGTAGTATTTATAAAGAATTATTATTTAACCGAAGCTTAGTAGGCTATGGTTATGAACCGAAGAAGTTATATCTAAAGAAGGACTATTAATTCTATAAAAAGTCTTGAAAGATAAATATTAAAGTAAGAATATTTCTGTCTCTTACCCTTTTTGAAATGAATAGATAGTTTTCTTATATGTCCTTTTATTTATATTTAATGTAATTATTCTTGGTTCTTGTCTTACGTTAATAGTATTATATTATTATTATCATCAGGATTAATATCAAAGTCACATAAAAAGTTAGATATATATTTAATAATTAGTTAAATGTATTTCCTAACCACGTAACATTGAAGTTTGATTATGAGTAAATTAAGTTACAGGATCGCTTCATAGATTCGATTCAGGTCTCACTCAAATAATATGAAAAGCAAAAATAATATTTTGAAGCTAAAAGAATTTTCTTCAGCTTAGGAAATCACTAGAAGTAATATTAACACAGCCATGTTAGTCTAAGGCGATATTACTAATATGAGACAATAGCATCACCGTACTAAGCACCGTTAAGCAATGTAAGCTTAATTAAAAGAAAATGAAAGAACTCGTAAGTATTAATATAAAAACAATAGTATTACTTTCATCATAACCCAATTACTTAGAGTTGCTTTAGTCCACAAGTTAGTCAACTAAAATAGTTAAGTACATAATAATAGTGTTAACGTTAATTCCCAATCAAATAGTTAAGTACATAAATAGTAGCATTAACGTTAATTCGCAATCAAATAGTTAAGCACATAATAGTAGCGTTAACGTTAATTCCCAATCACATATCTCACTAACCAACATAAGGTAAGTGTTTACACCGAACACACTTAACACACACTTATATAATCTGACTGACAGTCACAATCCCATTATAATACTTCACCCCGTCTTCCTCCAGCTGCAAGTTCACCTTCCCCAACTCCAAATGAGACTGATTTGAATGCCCACAACTCGGGTCTTATATACTAAACAATGATGGTGTAGGAACGAATCAGGAGGCGGGGGGTGGTGCCCGCTCCAATCACAGCTCCTCGAGTTGCATAGCAGGTGCATGGTCCAATCACAGCTCCTGGCGTCGATCATACGTCATAGCGTCATCGAAGTAGTTTGCAGGGTCCCCTATGACGCACGCAGGTGTGAAGGCTAGTTTGCTGGTATGCGGGCGAGCTGGTTTCCCCACTCGCTAGTTCGCTCGCTAGTCTGCTTCACCGTTTGGGTAGTGTGACTCCTTCAACTCTAATTCTAACTCTTAAATTAACATACAGGGCTCCGTATGTCAGACCTCTCCCCTAGAAAAGAGTTTAAGGAGTATAGTACATAATATTAACACCTTACGAGCGGCCTATGCGGTTTATTTATGTGTACCGCACAGCGGGGTGTTTTTAGCCAAAATAGGGCTGTTTACGTGATCATTTTCATGCCTAAATAAGACCCAGAACGTAAAACAAGTACCTATCCCTGAAAGGGCATAAACAGAGCTTTCGAATGACACCATAACGATCCTTGTATGATGGATAGTTTTCTTGCAATAACCGTGCAACGCGAGTGCAAAAAGCAGGTAATTCGGTACTTTCAGTACATAATTGAGTATGTAGCGAGTGAGAGAGGGAGGAGGGAGCTGAGATTTGTGTCAGTAGGTTCGCCGCGGTGGTCTGGAGCAGTCATACGCTCGCTAGTCTCCTGCCACCACTTGTCTCTCTCTCTCAGCCACATTACGTGCTGAAATTGCCACTCGAGTTATGTCGAGCGCCGCCACATAGTCCAGCTTTTTTTAACTCGACTTATGTTGCTCGCCGCTAATTAAGGGTTAAACATAATACATAAATAGATTCACCACCAGATTGGCAACAGCAAGATTATAATGAGGATATAATAAGGATATCACCCAAAGTAGGCAACGTCCCCAGGTACCACATCAGAACATAGCCGGAACGTAGTTGGAGCGTTATTCGAACTGCAAGGCATCTCACAGCTGAAGGCTTGACAGCGCACTACTAAAGCATGACATTTACCTCGCTACAAGGGAGAGCTAATTGCCAAAATCCTCTCATTAAGTTAAACTTACTGCGGTATGAGGCCAACCTGGTAAATGTAATCTTTAACAGATACGTGATAGGCAATCGGCTAGCACGTTCTGGACCCCCTTAATATGTTTGACATCCAGGGAGTATTCCTGCAGCAACAAACTCCACCTGGTCAGTCGTTGGTTTTTATTTTGGAACCTATGCAAAAATGTTAAGGGGTGATGGTCAGTATACACAGTGATGGCACCAGAGGCAGATTGCACATAGACAGCAAAGCATTGAAGGGATAAAATTAATGCTAACAGCTCCTTCTCAATGACTGAATAGTTATGTTGGGCAGAATTTAATTTTTTACTGAAATAGCACACAGGATGCAATACCTCACAGTCGTCTTCCTGGAGCAACACTGCACCAACCCCGGTATTGCTCGCATCCACTGCCAGGGAAAAAGATCTGTTAAAATCAGGAGCTCGGAGTACAGAATAATTAGATAATATATATTTGGTAGCAATAAAGGCCTCTTCACATTCAGAGGACCACACAAACTTCACATCCTTACGGAGAAGAATTGTCAGGGGAGCGGTCAACTTTGAAAAATGTATAATGAAACGCCTATAATAGCCAATCATGCCTAGGTACCTTTGGATATGTTTCTTAGTGCTAGGAGTTGGGAATTCTAGAATAGACTCTACCTTTGCTTGAGGAGGTGCAACCTGCCCCTGACCTACCGTATATCCTAGATACTGGACCGTACTCTTTACAAAGGTGCATTTCTTAAGATTAACCACCAGATTGGCATCAGCAAGATTTAAGAACAGCAATCTAAGTTGGTAAAGATGCTCCTCCCATGACTGTGAAAAGATAAGAATATCATCGATGTAGACAACGCACCCAGGTACCCCTTCAGTCACCAAATTCATGACGCGCTGGAATGTAGCTGGGGCGTTTTTCAAGCCGTAGGGCATTACGTTACAGCAGAAGGCTTGATTGTTGACTACAAAGCATGATACTTCCCTCGCTCTAGGGGTGAGAGCTACTTGCCAATATCCTTTCATCAAGTCAATCTTGCTGATATAGGTGGCTGTACCAATCTGGTCAATGCAGTCGTCGATCCGTGGCAGTGGGTAGGTATCGTTCTTTGTGACAGCATTGACTTGCCTATAGTCCATACATAACCTATGGCTCCCGTCTGGCTTTGGCACAAGTATGACTGGACTACTCCACTGGCTTAAGGCCCTAGTGATCAGTTCGTTAGATAACATAAAGTCAAGCTCGACCTGTAGTATACTCCTGCGTTGTGGCGAGACACGGTAGGGGGATAGTTTAATGGGAGTTGCATCCCCTACGTCGATGTCGTGCACGGCCAAAGAAGTGAGCCCTGGAGTATCACGGAACACACTGGGAGACTGAGATAAAACAGAGATTAGTTGGTTCGCTTGATCAGAGGGAAGATGACATAGTTTAGATGGTAATTCCCTCCAAGCCACTGAATTATACTGAAAGTTGGATAGGCTACATGACAAGTCAAAGCCTGCATGGATACCTTCAGGCTCTGGAACAGACTGTTGCGGGTCAGTAAGAGAACTGAAGACTTCGTCCGCACCAGGCTGTTCACAGGTCCTGACATTCACTGCCACAGTGGGAGAATCTGGAAGAGAGGAATCAGGGGACCTATGGTAGGGTTTCAACATATTTATATGGAATACTTGCGTGGGCTTTCTCCTGTCTGGGGTAGTCACTAGATAATCGGTAATGCTCACCCTCCGAATGATCTTATATGGGCCCCTGAACTTGGCAGATAAAGGTTGGCCAAAAAGGGGGAGCAGGACCAAAACCTCATCACCGGGCTTAAACTCCCTCTCACGGGCTTTTCTGTCATACCATTTCTTCATGGAGCTTTTAGCCACTGTCAAGTTTTGAGCGGCAAACTCATATGAGGATCTCAGCCGGGTTTTAAAATCTGAAACATACTTGAGGAGGTTTTGGTTCCCCTCCTGGCCAACTAGGCTATCCTGCAATAGTTGCAAAGGACCTCTTACCTGGTGACCGAAAAGTAGCTCATTAGGGGAAAAACCCAGGGATTCAGTTGGAACCTCACGAGTAACAAATAAAAGAAAAGGTACCCCCTTATCCCACTCAACTCCGGTCTCTGTACAATACTTACGTAACATTCCCTTTAATGTCTGATGATATCGTTCGAGAACCCCTTGACTCTCTGGGTGGTAGGTGCTAGACTTAACATGCTCGATACCCAACTCCTTCAGGGACTGCTGGAAAATGTTAGAGGTAAAATTAGTTCCTTGATCACTTTGCACCTCATGGGGGAAACCCATTCTGGTGAAGAATTTGAGCAGTTCCTTGATGACAGTTGGAGCAGAGGTAGTCCTTAAGGGTATAGCCTCTGGGTAGCGAGTTGCCATGTCCATGATAGTTAATAAATAAATGTTACCTTGGGAAGTCTTAGGCAATGGGCCTACAATGTCCACTACCACCCGAGTAAAAGGATTCTCGAAAACGGGCAAGGGCACCAGAGGATGTACAGGCACCTTCTGATTGGGTTTTCCTGTCATCTGGCAAGTGCGACACACTCTACAAAACTCCACTACATCTGCACGCATTTCTGGGCAGTAAAAGTGGGCTCTGATTCTGTCTAGAGTTTTTCTCACACCTAGGTGTCCTGCCAATGGTATACAATGTGCCATTTCCATGATATGTCTATGACAAGGTTTGGGGACTACTACTTGATGGACGTCCCAGGCCCCGTCATCGATTGGTCCGTGTGGCGGTCTCCATCTACGCCACAATACTCCTCCTTTGAGGTAGAAACATTCACCACCCTCCTTCTCACATTCCTCTTCACTCATGGACCTGTCAGCTAACTCCTTGCATTCACTATCATCTCTCTGTAGCTCTACCAGGCCACTAGGACAATTTGGAGGGGTTTCATGGTCATCGTTAGGGTCAAGATGAGCCATAAAGGTGTCAGATAAATCCACCTCAGTCACATCATCAGGCACAGTTGGAGCGTCATTCACACTCTCATCATCCCTTTGATCAACTCTTACATTGGGTACATTTCTGTCTGAGGGAACTGCTACTTGAGACATTGAACGTGTGTCAGCACACACTGGGAAAACAGTTGGCATCTCCTTTTCGAGCTCACCGGTTAGTGGCTCGTTAACAGGGGAAAGTGACAAAATGGGGTCTGGTCGGACCTTCTCACCTGCTACATCATTCCCCAAAAGGAGTGTTACCCCAGGCACAGGGATATCTTGAGACCTACACAAAGCTATGGTGGCCTCACCCTGTAGTAACTCACATTCAATTTCGCCTTTTACCAAGTGTGCATAAAATTGGCCTCCAGCACCTCTCATTACAACTGGTTCGCCAGGTGGGCACTCAGTGTAAGGATTCACCATGAGGGTGCTAGTAGAACCTGTGTCTCTCAGAATTTTTACCTCATGCATACAACCATTTAATCTCACGTTGCCAGATGAAATAAAGGGACGGTAACTGTCCTGCACTGATGGTGAAATTATTATTGGCTTAACCCTAGTGGGTTGCACCACACATGCTACTACATCCCTGTCTAGATGATTTACGTTAGCTGCTAGGTACTCCTTCTGTCGGGAGTCCTGCATTAAAGGAATTTTTGGTGCTAGGTACTCCTTCTGTCGGGAGTCTTGCATTAAATGCACATATGGAATTTGAGATACGGCGGCAACTGTCTGCCCCGATCTCTCGGTTTTCTCCTTGGCCCAGCACTGATAAGCTAGGTGGCCTCTCATGCCACTAAAAGTACATACTTTAGGGATAACGGGAACGTTCCCTCTTTGAGCATTACTATTAGTTTGGGGCCCACCTCTGTTACCATTGCCCTGAGTCGCATTTTTAGTTGGGGGAACAATTCTATTTTGGCTAGCTGGGGAAGACGTTATAGGCTTGTGAGTGGGTCTGTCAGATTTGTGATTGGGATACTTAAAATTAGAAGTAGAATTATCGTAGGGCTTCTTTCCACGAAATTTGTTGTTGAGCACGTATGTGTCAGCCATGCCAGCGGCGTCGGCAAGACAATCTACCTTTTTCCCCTTTAAATGATAGGATACAGAAGAATAAATTTTCCATAGGAAATTTTCTAACAGGACCAACTCCTTCAGATCGTTGTAGCTTGTGACTTTCTTACTCTTGACCCAATGATTGAAAGTTTTAGTCATTGCCTGTAAGCCTCAGGCTGCAATTGATAGGTTTTTAGGATAGCTTCTTTGAGATTGTCATAATCCTGCCTAACCTCTGCTACTTCTGGCAAATACGTAGCTCGAGCCTGCCCTGTCAAAACAGTTTGTAACATAAAAGGCCATTGATCTCTTGTCCACTTCATAGCTCCAGCAACTTCCTCAAACAAAACAAAGAAATCCTGCACATTATCCTCAGTGAAAAGTGGAATGACGAGCCGTACGATATTGATATTCATATTGTTCGGTCGTTGCTCTGGCATTTATTCTGGCTAGTTCTATACTTGCGTTGGCTTGTTCGGTCGTTGCTTTTATTCTGGCTTCTTCTATTTTTAGTCTGGCTAGTTCCAGTACTTGATCACCGGTCAAACCAGGTGGCAATTGTTCATCAAGTTGGCTAGGATTACTCGGGATCCCACCAACTGCTCCATCACCCTCCCCGCCTTCTACAGGGAACAGGTGGGTTTTTATGGTCTGAGCCACCTCTACTTTGGACATGTTTGAGACAGTTAATTGGAGATGTGAGGCAAGCACTTTCAGTTCGGATTTTGACAGACAGTCAATATCAGGGGCTGTGGGTTCTGATTCTATGAAAACTCGAGCATCTTCATCATTAATTAGTTGAGGCATGATTAATATTTGATTTTTAAGTAGTGAAACTGTATGAAACGAATCCTGGCGAGGTCGCCACTCTTCTGTTACGTATCTTGATCCTCAAGTGGTTAACTTGATGAATCTAGATAGCACAGAGGTATATATTAAGGTATCAGTCAGCTGAAGGCAAAACAAAAGTAAAATCTAATAAAATTATTTCCTGTTGTTGCTTCCTTTCCTTTTGGATCTTAGGACTTAGTATCCTTTATTGACTGATACTCTTTAATTATGAAAAATACTGAAACTAATTAAAGTCCTGTAGTATTTATAAAGAATTATTATTTAACCGAAGCTTAGTAGGCTATGGTTATGAACCGAAGAAGTTATATCTAAAGAAGGACTATTAATTCTATAAAAAGTCTTGAAAGATAAATATTAAAGTAAGAATATTTCTGTCTCTTACCCTTTTTGAAATGAATAGATAGTTTTCTTATATGTCCTTTTATTTATATTTAATGTAATTATTCTTGGTTCTTGTCTAACGTTAATAGTATTATATTATTATTATTATCATCAGGATTAATATCAAAGTCACATAAAAAGTTAGATATATATTTAATAATTAGTTAAATGTATTTCCTAACCACGTAACATTGAAGTTTGATTATGAGTAAATTAAGTTACAGGATCGCTTCATAGATTCGATTCAGGTCTCACTCAAATAATATGAAAAGCAAAAATAATATTTTGAAGCTAAAAGAATTTTCTTCAGCTTAGGAAATCACTAGAAGTAATATTAACACAGCCATGCCATGTTAGTCTAAGGCGATATTACTAATATGAGACAATAGCATCACCGTACTAAGCACCGTTAAGCAATGTAAGCTTAATTATAAGAAAATGAAAGAACTCGTAAGTATTAATATAAAACAATAGTACTACTTTCATCATAACCCAATTACTTAAAGAGTTGCTTTAGTCCACAAGTTAGTCAACTAAAATAGTTAAGTACATAATAATAGCGTTAACGTTAATTCCCAATCAAATAGTTACACTCGGCCGCAATTCCGCGTGGGCCACCTAGTCGTAGGGTTTGGGTAAATCCGTTGTGTAGTTTGTTCGCTCTGAATATAGTAAGATCTCACACTCCCCTCCCTGAATCAATCGAAGATTTTGCCCCATAGATGGCGCAGCTTGATGGGAAGGGAGGGAGCTTGTCGTAGTGTTAACCCGTACAGCCCCAGCGACGCGCCTGACGCGTCGGCGATGTATGTAACGCTCAGCCCCAGAGACGCGCCTGGCGCGTCACCCTAATTGCGCCGACCGTAACCTCAGGTGTAGCCACTCAAGGGGGCTCAGATTTGTATGGGAACTGTGTACGTATCCCACGCAACCGTGCCGATGGTTGAAAACTCTCAAAGTCCACGTGCGTGCGCGCGAGCGCGCAATAACCTGTTTTTTTGGGATAATTGCCTTCAATTTTTTACTCTTGTAAAATCCGTTTTCGGGGGCTCTGTAGGACCATTTTTTAAGCTTTTTGAGCGGTTTTTCGTGGTTTTTCCTTCATTCCTAACCCATTCGCTATTGTTTCTGGAATAAAACCATTTTTTGAAAACCGGCCGGGTTCTGGTGCGCAAACATTACAAAACTAGCCGGGGCTCCACGGGTTAAAAGGGTAGGACACAATGGGAGGAGGTGACGTTCTATAACATACAGTGACGAATGGTAAACTTATTTACTTCTACTTGTTCATACAATAATGTTCCCGAAACTAATTCGTAATGAACAGTAGATTCCCTCTTTCAGTAACTGAAACGTCTCTCTCTCTCTCTCTCTCTAGGTTATAAGAGGTATACAGAATGTTGAAAGTAACACTATCAAATATATCCATTTACACCTTTAATGAATCACATTATGAAATTTATTCAGCAATATGATGAGAACTTGAGAAGAATATATTTTGAAGTAGCACCACGAAGTAACATTATACTGACGCGGCCATGTATAATTATCCACCTTCCTCTCCCTCTCCGAGCTCGGACTGTTTCCTCTAGTCTATTTTTTCCCAGCTGAGGGTAAATTGTCATGTTTCTATCTTTGTTACTCGGCTATAAGGTAGATTTTGTAGCGAAAGATGATGTTTATTCTGAAAACTTGGCATTAATATGACACACAGCCATAGTAATTTCATATATTTCCATTAAGTATCGATAAATCAGCTAATAAGAGATTCAATTTACGATCAGCTGGAAAAAAATAGAGTATAGTTGTGACTAAGGGATGGAGGGACGTAAGGGTGGCGAGGTGACTAACAAGGTGGGTGGAGGTGGAGGAGTTGTGGTGGGATTGTTTAGACTGGTGGATGAATGTATAATAACTAAATTTAGGATATTTCAGTGTGTGTGTGTGTGTGCGCGCTTAAAGGGCGATCCGGACACGAATGCATAGAGGTTTTGTGTTCGTGGACGGGTGGAAAATTATAAAGCTAAATTTATTTATGTACTATATATTGTATCTCTTTTTATACTGGCATGGCCTTACTTAGTCTTTACTTTGTATTAGTTTTGCACACATTTTCAGCATATTTCACTAATTGGCTTAAATATAGTTATGTTTATATGAATGATGCATTAGGATCCCTTTGGACGATCCCATGTTCGCTTGTTTATGCTTCTTCTTACAACTTCGGTTAATCATTGCACACAAATCTTGATGTCATATCATATTTCGTGAACCCGCTAATCTGATTTATCTATCTATCTATCTATCTATATATCCATCTATTGCCAGACAACCTTATCTCCCGAGAGGAGGTGGACGTGGAAGTATCACCTTCATAAGCTTCTATAATTATGCCGAGGTAACTCATTCGATTATCTAGCTGTTTTTCAATTAATTTCAAAATAAATGTGTAGCTTGATCATACAAGATTATTGCGCAATGCAATATAACAATGACAAATATTAATTGTCCTGTTGATAAACATTATGTTTGCGGTAATATGAACAATTGATAAAGGTATACTCAATTAACTTCAGTAATTATATTTATTTAATTGATATTTATTAGACAGTCATAGTAAAGGGAATAATGTGTTGGGGAAAAAGTGGATTGCAATTCTCGAGGGTAATTTACTCTAGGTAAATATTTCCCCCTGTATCACATTATCTTATATTATCAGACTTGGCAATATGTAACAAACCACATGCAAAGAGTATAACATATCAGTATAAATAATTATATGTGTGGAATAATATTATCTGTGTATACCCTGGTCTATTTGTGATATCTAATAACCTGAGTTTACATGTAGTTACTCATAGTCTCACTGTTACCAAGGTAATGCACAAATTATTTATCAATACCATATTTACTACATAAATCGATTAACATAGTGCAACTTCTCTCTCTCTCTCTCTCTCTCTCTCACTGAGAAACCAGACTTGGCTCTTCCGTGATACCAAAATTGTTTTCATATACTTTAGTAATTATTTTATTTATTGTTTCTAGGTTAGCACACATCAATTATTAGCATTCGTCTATAGAGAAAGTTAATCAGAAAGAATTAGATTGGTACTATAGCTGAATAGTTAAGGTCATAGAATTTACCCTGATAAATGTTGGTAAGCCTGTCGAGTAGGAAGTGTGTATTTTCAGCAGAAGTTTTGGTAAGGAGCTCTTTATGAAGATCCATACTAATTTCAACCTAATATCAGAGAGCAATAAAGGTGAAACGAGACTCAAACTATCCATTTGGGGGAGGGAATGGGTAGTTTACCTTGATGCACAGGAAAATCGACTTTAAATCGCCATAAACAGAGAGGAATTTTGTATCTAAGTTTAAACACTGTTGCCAGCTACTCTAAATATACTGATATTCCTGAGGGAAATGCTTTATCAACAAATTTGCCTCTATGTAAATTAATTGTTAAATATATAAATCAGACATGTCATACCTCTACCATTTGGCTTAATGTATCAATGTGATCATTATGTAATGTTTTCTTTCTGGCCACAGGTAATTTAGAATCTTGATAATGATATTACCAATCTTAATGAATCCTGATCAATGTAATCAATATCCCACCGACTCAGTATTAACTGTGAATCTCATGCTTGAGGTAAGTCATCCACAGATCGACATATTTTGACACTACAAAGGTAACTCATCTAAATAATAATAGTTTACTACTTCTGTTAATCTAATTTGTCACTAGTTTGTAGTTTGCTAACACAAGCTGTATGTTATATATTATATAGTATGACCTGTACTATTATTTTATTCATACCAATAAAGTGGGTGGAGAGAGAGAGAGAGAGAGTGACGTTTCAGTTACTGAAAGAGGAATCTACTGTTCATTTCGAATTAGTGTCGGGAACATTATTGTATGAACAAGTAAAAGTAAATAAGTTTAACATTCGTCACTGCATGTTATAAAACGTCACCTCCTCCCATTGTGTCCTACCCTTTTAACACTACGACAAGCTCCCTCCCTTCCCATCAAGCTGCGCCATCTATGGGGCAAAATCTTCGATTGATTCAGGGAGGGACTAATCCTATATTCATAGCGCACAACTAACAACGGATTTACCCAAACCCTACGACTAGGTGGCCCACGCGGAATTGCGGCCGAGTGTACATAAATAGTAGCATTAACGTTAATTCGCAATCAAATAGTTAAGCACATAATAGTAGCGTTAACGTTAATTCCCAATCACATATCTCACTAACCAACATAACGTAAGTGTTTACACCGAACACACTTAACACACAATTATATAATCTGACTGACAGTCACAATCCCATTATAATACTTCACCCCGTCTTCCTCCAGCTGCAAGTTCACCTTCCCCAACTCCAAATGAGACTGATTTGAATGCCCACAACTCGGGTCTTATATACTAAACAATGATGGTGTAGGAACGAATCAGGAGGCGGGGGGTGGTGCCCGCTCCAATCACAGCTCCTCGAGTTGCATAGCAGGTGCATGGTCCAATCACAGCTCCTGGCGTCGATCATACGTCATAGCGTCATCGAAGTAGTTTGCAGGGTCCCCTATGATGCACGCAGGTGTGAAGGCTAGTTTGCTGGTATGCGGGCGAGCTGGTTTCCCCACTCACTAGTTCGCTCGCTAGTCTGCTTCACCGTTTGGGTAGTGTGACTCCTTCAACTCTAATTGTAACTCTTAAATTAACATACAGGGCTCCGTATGTCAAAATATATATATATATATATCCCTTTATACACCTTGCAATGTCCCATCGCTATTACAACAATCAGTGTTCTTCAGAGCTCTCAGTGCATACCCTTCTTCCTTGCGGCAAGTGCGAGGCAACCGCCTTTTAAATACAGTGCCACTCCTTGTCTGTCCAGCTCTCCAACATAATGCTAAGTACAGTAAATAATGAACAACATAGATAAAAGAGTGCCTAAATAGCACATATTTCTATCTTTACTGGCACGCACTTAAAATGCTCGAACAGTTCTTGGATATACCATAATTCGTGAACAAGCTCTTTACAGTGCCAATATATTGAAAATACAGTCAGTTAAGACAACTAATTAATATTCACCTGCTACCTCAAGACATTTCCACAGTAATACGGTCATACATAATAAAAATACATAGATAGGATGAGTTAGTGACGAAAGTAGATAACATAACAGTGCTTATCCTGTATATCGTAGGGTTGTATTCAATTAACTTGTTATATGATAAATCACAAGGGTGATTTTTTTTCCTAATAAGGTTTTGTCCAAGAAGGTTTTATTCTAAACGCTACAATCAAAATTGGAGTAGAATGTATATATATATATAACAATAGACAAGTTAGAACAATGGTTGGAGAGTTTATGATGTACCTGTATACGAGCTAGGTCGATCAGAAGGCCCTCAGGAGTTAGCCAAGGGAATAGATAAGTAAGACGGTAGGCAGCTTGGTACACAGAGGGTTGGTGGGGAGGGAGGGAGGGAAGAAAGGAAGGTAGTCGTGTGGAAAATGGAGGCAATGAGGTGTATTGTGAAGCTGGTTGGAGAATGGTAGGAGAGAATAACAAAGGGGGTGGGGGTGGGAGTGAAGAAGACTGAAGAAAGAAGATGAAGAAAAGAAGGAGGAATCGGAAGATATGAACAGTATGGACATATATTAATGAAATGTATATTGTAATGACAATTATACAGTTAACATGTACAAATGGGAATTTGAAACTAATCAAAAGGCATACGAGACAAATGAACATTGTATGCGTATACCAAGCAGTATATTAAAGACAATTGGACAATTACACGGAGTAGAATAACAGAAACATATGTTTATATTTTGAGATAAACAAAATTGTATTCAGAATTAACACTACACATGGTTTAGGGGAAATGATGAGTGAAGTATATTCAACAATTCATTAACAGTTTAAACAAACAAACACACGTACCACATAATATACAAGATACACAAATATTAATAGTATAAGGCTAATATGTTTAACAAACAAACACACGTACCACATAATATACAAGATACACAAATATTAATAATATAAGGCTAATATGTTTAAAAAACAAACACACGTACCACATAATATACAAGATACACAAATATTAATAGTATAAGGCTATGTTTAACAAACAAACACACGTACCACATAATATACAAGATACACAAATATTAATAGTATAAGGCTAATATGTTTAAAAAACAAACACACGTACCACATAATATACAAGATACACAAATATTAATAGTATAAGGCTAATATGTTTAACAAACAAACACACGTACCACATAATATACAAGATACACAAATATTAATAGTATAAGGCTAATATGTTTAAAAAACAAATACGTGTTACAAATGGTTTGTTTACAATGGAAAACACTCAGTCGCTCCCAACCGAGCAGAACAAGGTACAATGACGATAATTAGTACTATGCCATGTAAGAGGTACTTGTAGAGTACACTGTACACTGTACACTGTGTTGAACACATCTTGACGTAAGTTTAACACCGTGAGGTTGAATGGAACACAACAGGAGAAATAGACAAAGTCAGGTTGAGTGAGTGTTCATGAATCTCTCTCTCTCTGTTTCAACACAACTAGTTATACACATAATCTCGACCATAGCCACAACCATCACCATCACTCACATTACAACTCACTCGAGGGAAGCGTCACACACCATAATGTTCCAAGCTTCACAAAATTATATCATTGATTCGACCAGCTACTTGTGTATTTAGTGTAAGTGTTATGTGGCCCAGGAAGATGAAGGAGGGAGGTTGTTGGAGGCGGTGTGTGGATGATAGAAGCTTGAGAATTGAAGACCTAATAACTGTTTGGAAAATGAGAGGTTTTGATTATCAGGAGGCATTTGGTTAAGGGAGCCGACCTCGCTTTGTTTTCTCTTTCTCTCCCTCTCTCTTTGGTTTGTATCCATTCAGCCCCATTCAGCCTACTATTTTAAGATGTTTACTCCCAGCCAGGTGTCAATATTCGTCTGGCGAGCGGTAACGAGCCAGCATATATATGTTTTTTTTTCTGACAGCAAGCAAAATTTCTCCGGCGAAGCCGGATTTCTTCATACAATGCTGGCTCCCTATCGCTCGCCAGGAAGAAATCGACACCTGGATGGGGATAAACGTCTTAAAACAGTTGGCTAAATGAGGCCGAATGGATACAAGCCACGGAAAGAGAGAAAGGGAGAGAAAGATAAAAAAAAAGGCGGTGACCCCCCTTAAGCTGGGTACTGTTATCATTTGATAGAGAAGTAAAACAAAACAAATATTCAGAACATAAGAATATAAAAACACAACAATCTACCAAGGGCCTACATGCCCACATGAGAGATCCATTTCACACCTATCCCATTTAATTCATACAACTATATTAGGTTTGAAATTATTATACTGTAATAACATTATAACTGGTATCATTCACATGCCAATAAATTAAAAGGTAATGCAAATAAGAGATCCGGAACGAGCCACACATTTAGCGTATTAATCTTGTAGGAACAGATAACTTGGAAATACTGGAATGTTGAGACTAATACAGATTCGATGAAGCAGATCATTCCTAATTACAGGAGCACAGCTATGTGAATAGCGTGAGTAATCTCGTTTCTCGTAAGACTAAACAGTTATCTGAGTGTGTGGCTCTTATGCTATGTTGATTATATTGGAGGTATGAGACTAGTGGGCAGGTAGCTAGGAATCATCCTCCCCTTGTACAATGCACCTACAATATGAAACCAAGAAAGGGGCCAGGCAACGCAAAAGTGGTCCCGGACCCTAAGAGTTCGCGCTCTGTTTCGAGTCAGCTACCCCCACCTATGGGGTATGTGCCTGAGTATATACATACCTACCTACATGAGACAGGTGTGTAATTGCGAGTTCTGTCTTTTATCTACAATGTTTTCCAGCCACCTGTAACGTACCACCAACCAGTGTACTTCTGTAGATGTGGTTTAGGTGTGGCAGGGTGTGACCTATAGATGGGGAGGTGTACATGCTTATTCTTGACCCCTTTCTCCCTTATGTTTAGCCTGATTACTTTTGAGATTTTAAAACGTTCGTCCCATTAGTCTTCGATTGTAAGACCTTTTGCCCCATGTTTTGTCAACATATAGACCTTTCATGCCATTTAGGGGTAGATTTTTTTTCCTGGCGAGCGATAGCTAACCTGAAATTTTGGAGGAACCAGCCTTCTGCCGGGAAATGTCTCTACCGACAAATGTACAAATTGATATCGAAGGGGGGTCTTGAGGATGTGTTTTAAGCTTGATGGAGGCCAAGGGGGAATTGAAATAGTATACAAAAACATGAATAAATAAACAAATATATTTACCCCATACCCATTTAACTGGAATAAAATACATTGACTTGATAACAGATCTGTTGTATTAAATTGTTTTGTATGATGTACATGACTGTGTGAATGCAACATAAGCTGAGAGGTGTGCCAGGGTGTTTGCCGTCATAGCACTGATTATGTCTGGCACATGAGGGTATGTAAGCACCTTTGTCCAATGAAAGCACCTGTATAACCTCTGGCATTAAGCTACTGCCAGTGTTGTACAGTTGCCATCAACAATACCTGTGTCAATAAATAATTATAATCCATATACTGTATAAACTTATATTAGAATATATATATATATATATTATTATAATATACAATTCCTAACTATATAGTATAACTACTATCCAAAGGACACGTTCAATGTCCCCCCGTTGCTGAGCTTAGTAAAATACTAGCCAACTACTCCACATCTCTAACCCTATTGTCAAACTAATCCTTACCTGAATAATAATTGAAGCGGAATTTAACTAGTTTGAAGCAACGTGTGCAGATTTGTTTACAGCCATTCAGTTCTTCAGCTTTTGAAGCCAAGTCCTGCATTGTAACATGATATTGATCTGAATTTGTTTTAATTTAATGTAAGTTAACCCATTTCTCCCATAACAAATAGTTAAGTTAAAGTTAGATAACTTTATTGATGAATTAGACAAATGTTAAGTAAATTAACTTAGTTGACCTAATCTCTCTCTCTCTCTCTCTCTTGCTCGTAGAATTGCACAGTTACAAGTTAAGGGTTTCAAAATATACAGGGTCGTTTTTCTTGTCAAGACAAGTAAATCAAGACAAGTAAATATCTTAGCAAAAAAGATGCACATCCAGGTATTTATAACCATATTGTCTGCATGGAACTTGTTTGGTAGTTTGTGTTATCAGTATTTATAAGGTTGGATAAAAACATCCTCTGAGGAAGAGCACTTTATTGACAACATTTCGCAGATAGCTTCACGTTAATAAAGTGCTCATCCTCAGATGGTGTTTTTTATCCATTATGTCTACTTTTCAAGTACCGCTCAACATTTCTACACTTGTTTTGGCTACAGCTGATAACACAGTACTGTACAAAGTTCTCAATGACCCTTAACCCGGGAAGCGCGCGCCATTGTTTTTTACAAGGGCCCGCCAAGCGAGCAGATTTTGGTTCATTCCCGCCTAAAATTGTCATTATCCGATAAATATCGTTATTACTTATTCATATGCGCCTATTTTACATTCAATATGAAGATATTAACATGTAACATCAATAAAACAAGTGGGAATAGTATTTGGGGGTGAAAAAGACAAATTATTGCCATCCCTCTAGTCATGATTGAGGCCTGAAGCCAGACTGATGTCTCTCTCTTGCCACGCTCTCTATATGCGTCCCAGATGACCTTGAAACTGTGTGGGAGATATTGGAGCGGTAAATAAACCAATAAACAAGGGAATAAGAGGAAACATAGGTGATAATTGAAGGGGGTGGGAAGGAAGTTTTGACACGTGTAGAGGGGTGGTAGGTCGTATGGAGAGGAATTAGCTCACTTAATCACATATTCCTTTGTTTTGAGTGCCACTGGGGTCTTTTAAAAGTTTTTTTTAGGCCTTAGATCTTAACCCACTGAGCCCCAGCTAGTTTATAATAAATGTACCACCAGGGACCAGCAGGTCTTGAAATTTTGTTTTTTTCCAAAAGCAATAGGGAATGTAGGAAAAACCACAAAAAAAACGATCCCCTAGATCAAAAAGGGGTCCTACGGTGTGCCCGAAAGTTGATTTTACAAGAGGGGAAAATTGAAGGCAAAAACACCAAAAAACAGGTTTTTGCACGCTCACGCGCACAGAGTTGGACTTTGAGAGTTTTCAACCATCATCATGGTTGCGTGGGATACTTACACAGTTCCCATACAAATCTGAGCCCTCCTCGGTTCCATAGGACTGGAATAATTAACAGGGACGACACGTTGTCGTCGCTGGGGTTTAGCGTTACATACATTGCCGACGACAACGTGTCGTGGATGGTCCTCTATGGGTTAAGAGTCCTGTCGCCTTCGCCTCGTAAAACCTCTTAAGAGTTTCCGCATAGTTCCCGGGTTAAATGAAAATCACAACAGTAACACAACTTGATAATAGCCAAGATATACATACAGATGACTAGTTATATTTTACCTTTAATAATATCAAATACAAAAATTACCAAAGAATGGGAAAGAACTTGTCCAAAGAGTGAGGTACGTTGGTGAATAATGAATGTGTGTTTGGTTTGGGTAATGGTTGGTGTATAAAAAATGACGGAGGGACTGTCCATCATATTCCTTCTTTACCATTTTGGAAGCTACTCACTGATTTATAAATGTGACCTTTTCATACTCACAATTCCCTCTCACGCTTTACTATTTTGTACTAAACTTATGTTTGCATCATTACAGTATCTCATAACATTGAGTTATTTCTGTCTTATTGTAATTGATATATAATGTATCTTGTTCATCTACTTAGCATTCGTTTATGTATTTAACCGTGTCAGTACACATACACATACTTTTCATTAATTCCAACCTTTATGTCATTATTGGTTTCTACAGTATTTAGAAATACCCATCGGCTAAAACATATTATTTGGAGCAGTTTGTGCCCCTTGTTTATGTCTATAAGTAACCCCTAACATGAATATACGTGTATACGTTTCCCAAATCAAAGTGGAAATGTCTCATTGAAGGGGATTAATTTTTTTTTTTTTTTTTTTTAAAGAGACAATGAACGGAGGAAGGAAAAACACAGACAAAACAAAAAGGTCCATGTGCCTAAAGGCATCCTCCATTCATAAAATGTTTGTAACACTGGATTTAAACATTTGTAGATTGTAAGTTTGTGGAAAGCAATTCGAGGGAAGTGAATTCCAAAGAGTAGTAGCTCTGGGGATAAATGAATTCTGATAAGCAGAAGTTCTGCATTGTGGAGGAGAAAGTGTAAATTCATGGGCGCTCTCAGCTGCCCTAGTTCTACGGGGAAAGATGTGGAGAGGCGGCACAATTGAAGCAAGTTCCTCGGAACAATTGCTGTGAAAATATCTGTAGAATAATGCAAGGGATGCAACGTTTCTTCGTATGGATAATGTAGGAAGGTCCTGTGTGATTGCAGGTTTATTGATTAATCTAATAGCTTTATTTTGAATTTTGTCCAACTGCCTCAATGCAACCACTCCACTTCCACCCCACAGAGGTGAACAGTAATCCATCTGAGAACGCACATGACTTTTATATTCACGGCCAACTGCTCGTCAGTGAAGAATTCTCGAACTCTGTACAGGAGTCCCAGTTTTCTAGAGGCATTCTTAGCAATGCCTCTAACATAATGTGTCCACCCCAAGTTAGTAGTTAATGTTACACCGAGAATGTCAATACTAGGGGAAGTGGGAATATTTACATCATTAAAAAATATATTATATGGGAGTCAGTGAGATTCTGTCGGTTAGAAAATTGAATGTACTTGGTTTTCTGTGCATTTAAAGGAAACTAGATTCTTTTGTCCCCATCCATTAATTCTAGAAAAGTCCTGGTTCAGAGAAATTGCAGTGTTTATTTTTGAATTTATAAGATCGGGTTGGGTGAAAGAATTGGTAAATGTGAAGGAACTGCGGAGTGTTGAGTCATCTGCGTAGGAATGTATTGGATTATGAGTGGTAGATATGAGATTATTGATATGAATGAGGAACAGAATTGGGGCCAAAACTGATCCCTGGGGAACACCAGCATTTATTGAGTGAAATTGAGAATAAAGGCCATCTACCATTACACATATTTTTCTGTTATGAAGATAAGAAGAAATTAGTGGAACTAATGATGCAAGGCCGTAGTGTGACATCTTCGACAATACGGATTGATGCCAGACTCTATCAAATGCCTTTGATATCCAGTGCTAATGAATGTGTTTCACCCATGTTGGTCTGTAGCTTGGTTGATTTGATGCGTAAGAAGGCAAAGCATGTCTGCAGTTGATCGACATCGTCTTAAAACCATATTGCCTATCACTGATTAATTTATTATTCTCAAGATGCTTAATTATGTGATTATTTAATATAATTTCAAAGACTTTACCAAGAGTGGAAGTTATAGCTATTGGTCTGTAGTTTGATGGATCTGAAGAGGCACCTTTTTTAGGAACTGGATGGATGTTTGCTTCTTTCCAGGGTACTGGGAAGCATGAGGTATGAGTACACAGACGGAAAAATTTTGCCAATACAGGAGCGAGCACCAAGGAGCAATTCTTAAGTACTATTGGAGGAATTTCATATGGACCAGGAGCCTTATCTACTGAGAGATTTTGCAAAATAGTTTTGACATGTCTGGTGTGGATCTTAAGTGAGGGAATTTCAGGCGAATTAAAATTAAGTACAGGGACATCTTGATTTATTTAGTTGGTGGAGAAAATATCCGCAAGAAGGTTAGCTTTACCTCGTGGGTCACTTACAAGATTGCCAGTCGGAGATTTTAATGGTGGAATGGATGAAGCAGTAGTGAAGTTGGATTTAAATGAGTTAAGAGTAGACCAAAATATTTTGTTATCATTTGGATTATTTAGAAGTTTATTTGCCTGCTTGTGAAGAAAGTTTGATTTAGTTAGGTTTAATACAGTTTTGGCATGATTTCTGATGTTTCTAAAGTAATTAAAGGTTTCATGTGTTTTTGATCTTGGGATGCATTGTAGGCCGTATTGCTTTTTGTTCAGTTTACTCTAGCACAAATTATGGTCACCAACCATTTAGGTGAAATTAGATCTTTTACTGTACTTTTGATGAGGAATAAAAGTTTCCTTCCAATTTTTGACAAAAATCTTTGTATGTGGCTCAAGGGGGAGTGTGCATCATTAGAAAAGAAAGAGGTCCAGGGATATATCAATAAAGAAAACATTGAAGACCCTCCCAGTCTGCCCTATAATCATGCCATTTAGTCCACCAAAACAGGTTCAGCAGTGGGAAGGTGTGGTAAGAGAATAGACAGGTGGCCTGTATCAGGACAGTGATAAGAAGATCCAAGCGGGGACTCACTGCAACATCATAATTTTCTGAATTGGTTGTTAAAATAAGTCCAGTAGGTGGGAATTAGGCATTAGGATTATCTGGTTACACGGGTTGGGTTGGTTGATAGTTGAGTGAGATTAAAATGGAGTCTTTTAAATAGCTCCACATTCAAGACCAGCATCATCAGTTACTGAGGGCACCTCTGAATGGGGAAGTGAGCCATTCAACATTATGGACATTACAAATCACCCAACACAGTGATTTCAGAAGAAGCATTTAAGTTGAGGACACTGAGTTGTGAGGACAGAGAATCAAAAAGACTTTGCTCTGGAGGAGTATTTGGGGAACGATGGATGCAACATATGTATTTAAATTTACCAGCAGAAATTAATTTGTATATAGAATAATCAAAATAGGGACAATTGAAACTAGTGGTATAGGGAGATGCTGGAACTCCTATTTAGTTTGCCTAGCTTCCCTTCCTGATTGTGTTTGTATCTCACATACACATAGTGTAATAGAGCTACCTCTCACAAACATTTCCTCTTCCTACCACTACACTAAACAAGCACACCACACTTTCACCTTACGACCCTTCAAAATGTTACTGGACATGGACTGTCACACTTAAAATCAAATTTTGCAATGTTCTCAGTCTTTCCTCTAACTTTCACTCTGTTGAATACGACCTCTTCTCCAACAAACCTGATCTTCTTTTCCTTACCGATACCTTATATTAATCCTAATGTTTTGTAAGCCGAAGGTGGGATGTTGTGGAATTGTGCACAACAATATCTCACTTCCTCCTGAAACACCTTTTTTGCATTCTCAATGTCTCTGGTTGCAACCTTCCTAGTCTCAAACTCTTAATATTTTAGTGGATGTGAATCTCTCCCCTGACTCAACTTAATTTTCTGAAATTGTGTTCGACTATCTACAAGCCTGAAGGCATGAAAACAACAGATTATCTCCCTCAATCTCTTTTAAATTTCCTTCTAAGGACAAATTCTATATGTTCACCACACACCAAGGTCCGTCCTCACGTTAACTCGACCCAAATCCTGGGTGAACAAGGCTGGATTTTGTACGTCTGTTGCTAGAGGTCCTAAATGTTATTTACCTGGAACATTTAGTTTAGCACCCTACCCACTCCTATTCTTAAAGGTGGTGGGGCGTCCGAAATTAAAAATAATTTATAATGTATTTAAAGAGATGTTTAGATCTCCAGTAATCAACCTGACTACTCCTTTGTCCAAAAAACTAATCTTCAATATTAGAGATCAAATCAAAAAATTAGATATTGAATTGCGACCCCCTTTGCAACTAGTACTCCAAGTGAGGATGTGAATACGCCCCAGGCAAACATTTGGGAAGTAAAACATCCAGCAAGTCATAGCAAAAAATGGTGAATAGGTGTGCGTTTTCGGGTTTGTACCCCAACATCCCTGGACCAAACATAGCACTACACAAGTTTCCAAGTGATCCATACATTGTAAACAAATGGGTGAAGTTTTTTTATACCAATAGAAACCAGAGTGTGGGAGGCAAGCCCAAAAACAAGCTTCATATGACAGATGGACATTTTCGTGCATGAACTGCCCCCTCTAAATTTGACAATAAAGTGCAGTGGAGTATGGGTATGGCTAGGATGCACCCCGTCTTGATTGCCTATACCGGGGACGGGGCGGCTTGTCACGCCCAGTGCCAGGTCCGTATATATACGGACTCGCCGAAAAAAAAATCGTATAGCAGCGAAACGACTGCACCCTATAGCTGTTCATATTTCTACCCACATGTTACCTTTACCCTTCTGGAGAGGTCCTGCTACCAACTCACATACAACCCCCTCCCCCAATACACTCGAGCCGCCCGATGGGTCCGCCGCATCAGGCCATCACAAAAGGGAAAAAAAAGGACAAATGATTTGGCGGCGAAACGACTGCACCAAGTGGTTCCATATTTGGGTGAACCATAGTCCCCTACCGCTGTCTTCCCCCCACCACAGACCCGACCCTTCCTCCCACAAACACCACTTCCCTAGCCTATCCGTAGATCATCACATAAAAAAATGAAAAATCCGTGGTTGGCGAAAACTCACCTCACCAATCGGCCTCCATATGTGTAACGCGAGTCAGTTACCCTTCTTTACCTTCCCCTCACCATCCCCCAAACCACCCTCCCACCGATACGTGCTTGCCCATTTTAGGAGGTCAGGAGAAAGTGAGATAATATGGGCTAACTTAAGCCTACGCCCCACAAATTATACAGTCCCCCCCCCCCCCCATGTGCGATGGATATAGGCCGCTAACATAGTGCCTAAAGAAATTTATTGGCTGAAATTCAACTACTAGCAACTAGGCTAAAAAAAAATAAACCAAACTAAAAACAAAACAGTGAGTGGCGCAAACATTGTTGGGAAGGATATGTAGTGACCAGGCGTACGGTCATCATGTTTACATAAGTCGATCGCCGCGGTTAAGTTCCCGTCTATTTTTACGGGCGATTTGTTCTGTGATTTGCACCCTGTTGGCCGGGATATGATGATGACAATAAGTCATGGAGGAGTGAGCGGGAGGGCTTTCATTTTTGTATCCAAATGCAGTCAAAACTAGACGGGGGACATGATCGCTCTAGCGTCCGCCCGTCGGTCCCTCCCGAAGTAGTGTAAACAAGCCGGGCGGGTAAATCACAGCTTGCTTCTCCCGCCTCTCCTGCTGATGGAACTCTGTCCTACAGGTTCATTACATCTAAGCATGGACTACCACCAATATTCATCACTTGAGTTTCTTTGCCATAATCACGGTTATCACCCTCAGTATTGGCCACAAACTAATCGGAAACTAAGCTGTCACCCTATCATCCATTTCCACCTGTCAGGGGGGGAAAGAGCTTGTTGTGT
>CM064482.1:66320295-66337795 GCA_032716605.1 Paralithodes platypus
GATCCCTATTAGCCACACTCGACATTATTAAAGCCTTCGGATAGCCATCCAGCCCGCCACAACCTAACAAACACAACATGCAAATACAACACAAACATGCAGCTAACAAACATCAAAAAAGTGGCTGGCCAACTTCCTAGCAGGCAAGATGTGCGACACGAGTATCTTGTTGCCGGTCATTCATCTAAAATCAGAAACTTTCCAAACGGAGTCCCACAAGGATCCGTCGCTATCGCGCCGCTACTCTGTCAATGGAACTGTACATGCACTAATACACTACACCCAATACAGCTCCCAAATAAACTTAGCCATCCTATGGCAAGGATGAGCAAAACACTCTTCCATGCACAGACAAACCATGACCCAAAAAGAGCACACAGTATCAAATCCTGCAACACCTATTCTCAACACAACTACAATGGCTGGTGCACTACAAACAGACTTAATCTAGCCCTAGCCAAATCCACCGCAAAACCCTGCTCACAAGCTGGACAGGAGAACACCGAATACATCCCTACAAAGCTCACCATAAAACAACAACACACCCCTAACACATACACACACACCCAAACAATCCTAGGATTAACATATGATACTCATATGACATTCAAAACAGCACACCACCAACAACTATTAAAAAGAAACGGACACCCAGACTTAACGCACCTCAGGTCACTTGCTCACCAAACAAAAATTTGGAACAGCAACAAAGAAAACTACCACCACCGTCTATAAACCATCCATAAGATCAGTGATGGAATACGCAAGCCCAGCCTGGGCTTTCTAACCTAGCTTACCACACATCTAAAAGACCTTACAGACTATTCAAGAACAAAGCCCTGAAGATCAGTCATCTGGACACAGACAGCTGCACGTCCAAATTCCTGGCAGCGACCTCCACGAACCACTACCACCCACTGAAAACACTACAAAATGACAAAAACACACCCACAGTACAGACCCAGAAATATCAAGAAACAACACCCAGCAGCACGGTATCACACACAAATTATTGAATACCTCCATCTTCCCCCTCCCTGGCCCACCCCACGACACCAACTTCCAGCAGCACATCCATACTCATATCGTCCTCACACCGATCACACATACACTCATCTCCTCACAATGACCAAAACTACTGCGAATAATGCTTCATGTGCAGCGGACACTACCCCAAATTAACCATCCTTCCGAATCCTCCCTTCCTCGCGGAGGGCAGAGTCCAACCTGGCCAGGCTGATATGCAGAACCAACCAATTCCAAGCTCTCCTGAGCTATCAGAAGAGACTGGATGACTCCCGTTGTCGGCGACGCCCTAGGGGGGCCCGGATGTAACACAGCACCCCATACACCATTAAACACACTCATAGAAGACTGCATGTCACACAACCACTATCGCCAACAACACAATCTCCTCTCAATGAGAGCTCCTGTGGGCAGCCCGATCGTGGGCCAATGGCCTTCCGTCAGGGACTCGGGGCTGTTCGGCCAAGCAAGCTTAGGGAACAACAACAACAACACACAACATAACCTCCAACTATACTTGTTTGGGGGTAATTAAAAAGGCCGGAACCTAAACAAAATAATGAAAGCAAAAACTTACGTAAGGTGTGGTGTGTTGTGTGTGTGTGTGTGTGTGGTGGTGTGTCCTGTTTGTGTGTGTTTGTGTGTGTGTGTGGTGTTGTGTGTTGCGTTGTGTGGGTGGTGTGTGAATTAAGTTCTTCTTAATCAAAGTTTACATTGTTTTTGGTAATAGGCAGGAGTCTGTAAACAATATTTAAAAAAAAATGCATTATCATTCCAATATTGTTTATTGTATTCTTTGTAAATTACAGTTTTTGTCTCTTAATTGTAGAGTATAAATTATTTCTTTAACTTGCATTTACCAAAGACAAAAATTGGTCAGACTCGAAATAGAGTTCCTTTATTTCCTTCCGTTAGGCAATAACGATTTAATTACACCCAACTAGGATAGGGATCCAGAGAATTAAAGTGCTAAATAACAATCAAATAATAAATTTAACTTTTGTCAATAGCTTCCGAGGTATCAACATAATCATTTGATAAATCCGCTAGAACAAAAATCTGCTATGGAAAAAGATAAAGGGTAAGGGCTCATTTATTCCACACATATGAGCTCATAGGAATATGTTAATTTTACCACGCATATTTATGATAGCACTTGCAAAAAATAATAATTAACCTGCATACATTATATTACTGTTAATTAATGTCACGCCGCACCAAATTGAAAGAAAAATAAAATAGAAACATCACTGTTAAAATAAATTACCTCACTGCATGTGTTTGTGTTTCATCGGTGCGTGCAGGAGTGTGACTGTGTGTGCGTGCACGCTCAGAGAGAAAGGGAGAGAAAGTGGTTGCGTTCTTTTCTTTATAATTTTAATATGGCAGAGTTTTCGGTAATAATACTTATTGTGTGAGGTCCAGCGTTACAAATTTTGGTATTAAAAAAAAAAACACGGCTCATTCTTGAAATTAAAGCTAAATTAAATAATCAATCTGCTTTCCGCTGTAATTCTTTCCAGATTTTTGCCATTATAAATTTATGGTCTTTTAATTAGCAGGTACAATTAATTTCTGACAACTTATTGTTATAAATTATTAACTGCACTATATTTAATGACCAGCAAAGAGGTGTTGAGAATTGCAGGTGTCACAAATAAGCCGATAGACCCGTGCTAAGTTACGAGTGTGTTACATGGTTCTCCTCGCCTTGGTAATATAACGAGATGTTGAAAGTGTACTCTTCGCGCTTGTCAACGTTACGAAATGTTAAATGTACTCCCTCAGCCTTGTAATGTACTGCTGTGTGGGATAGAGGTAGTACAGTCGGTAAAAAAGTTCGTGAGCAGGACAATCAACCATGTAATTTTGTCGTAAACAGTTCGTGATGAGGTACAATCAACAATATAATTATCTTGACCCTTATGTTGGATTACCTTGTCAACCTTCAATGAGATCTGAATCCATGTTCAATTACCCACTTTCTTTGCGAGATTCAGGCTATAGGGAAGTTTGGAGTATTGTATATCCACATTAACCCTTTCAAGATCCAAGACCTCCATATTGTTCTGTTGTCTGGTCATTATTTAGACGATTTATATTCAGATTAGGAAGGGTATGTGGAAGTCATCGGGTAGTTGATTGAGATAGAAAAAACTCAGAGGAGGCCTTCGACACCTTTGAATACCCACAGATCCTTCCTAAGCTGCGCATAAAATCGTTCTAAAGCAGGCGTCATACCATGCCGACTTGAGAACCCCAAGACTGACCACGACCTTTAGTCGTGGTCAGGAGTGCCGACCGTTCGGCCGGAGAGCTTAAGGATTTGGGGGGTGAGTTTTGGACGGGACGCAGTATGGATGGCCACGCCGCCTGACGGCGACCTGACGGGTATCGCGGCACCCATGCAGGACCTGAAGGTGAGACCTATGTCGCCGCTGGGGGGGAAAGGGGTTGTGTGGTCTGGGGTGGTGGTGGGGGCCGAATCCTGCGGCGTAGATGCGTTGACAACGACACCGACGAACGGCGTCGACAGGAGGTAGGGCGGCGTCCAATATTGCATTACTGTCCGATTGGACGGCGATCCCTTCAGTCATGGACGGCTGATTATTAACTGATTATATTCAGTTAATTCTGTTTATTTTATATTATTATTAATTTAACACCTACGAGCGGCCTATGCGGTTTATTTTATATTCCTGCACCAGCGGGTGTTTTACTTAGCAAAATATGGCTGTTTCGTGATCAGTTTCATGCCTAAATAAACCCAAACGTAAAACAGTACCTATCCCTTAAAGGGCATAAACAGAGCTTTCGAATGACACCATACTATCCTTGTATGATGGATAGTTTTCCTTGCAATACTTGTCAAGCTAGTGCAAAAAGCAGGTTAATTCGGTAGTTTTCGGTACATATTGAGTATTAGCGTGAAGAGGGAGGAGGGGAGCTGAGATTTGGTGTCAGTAAGGTTCGCGCGGTGGTCTGGAGCAGTCATACGCTCGCCTAGTCTCCGGCCACCCACTTGTCTTCTCTCTCTCAGCCACATTACGTGCTGAAATTGCCACTCGCCCTATGTTCAGGAGCGCCGCCACATAGTCCACTTTATTTACTCGACTTATTTGCCGCCGCTAATTAAGGGTTACATTTCATTGGTATTGAATGTTGTTATTTTTCATTTTTCTGTAATTAATATACCTAATCTTATATTTTGATGGTTATTGATAATATATTTATTATTTAATTATTTAATTATGTCTTTTATTTATATTGACCGTTAGGGCATCGTTGGGTCGCCGCAAGCCGCCGCTGATCCCCCCAGGTTGTTATGGTTACGCCGCCTGATGCAGACCTCATTTATGGTGCCGTGTGCCGCTGTGTGCCGCCGCCCTGACGCCTACCTTTTTCCCGTCAAGCGCCGTCACGCGCCGTCACACGCCATCAGCCGCCATCAGCCTCCCGTCCCCTTCACGTCCCATTTTTTGACCTCAGTCCACGCCGACTTGATTTTTCAAAGTTTGCATGTTGAACTTTTGAGGGGGTATGTGAAGACCCATGCTGACCTGTTTGTTATGTTGGCGACGGCCCATGATGCGCGGCGACGTAGACCAAACTGTCCATGACCCTTAGGTCGCAGACAGTCTTGGCCTAAAATCTGGCTAGGTATGACGGGTGCTTAATGATAGCCAAATTAACTGCCAAAACGTGCCAGAGCTTCAAGGGTTAAGCAGAGTTTCGTCTTAACATAGGGTTGTATTGCATATATGGAACATAAAACCAAATAAGTATATTTCTCTATCCCGGTACATAACGTTTATATTTCTGCTTTGAGGGTGTAATGGTAATTTGTTTATGTGGTAACCCAAGTTCGAATCCCGGTGGACCACATGCTTACTTTCATTAATTTCTTTAGTAGGTGTTTGGTGTGGGAGTGAAATTAATAACAATATATATTGATGTTTATGGTGCCAACTTCCTTGATGGGAAATTTTTAGCTTGTTCCCTTAGCCTCCATCAAGCTTAAAATTAAACCCCCTAGACCCCCTTTCAAAATATATTTGTACATTTTTCGGTAGAAAAATGTCACTACCGTAGACCGGTTCCTCTTAAATTCTCCATCTTCGATGGAGAAATGTCTTGGCCGAACTACGATGTTTTTCTAATTTACAGGCTCGCTTCCTCTCGCCCCGAAAAGTAAAACAAAAATCGGTAGTTGACTGGGTTGAAGCGTCTTATTATCGCCAAACTAATGGAACGAGACAGGGGAGGCCCAGAAAGACCTCGCTCTAACTAAATATTGTTAAGGGAGAATGGGCGTTTTATTTTTTATTCTTAGCCTACATATATATTTTTTTCTTGTTTATTTTTAGTATCCTCGCTAGATCTTATCAAGCGAAATATTACACCACTTAGAACCCCCCCCCCCATTCGAGATAAATGTGTACAGTTATCTTCGACCGGTTCCTCCTAAACTATTGGGCTTGTTATCGCTGGCCAAGAACAAGTCGAAACAAAATGGCTTGAAAGGTCCAAATATTGACAAACACATGCGGTAAAAGGTCATAAAATTGCCCGTGTAATGGAATAGAAGTCTTAACCCCCCCCCCCCCCCCTCTTAAGACAATTACAGTGTTTTATTAATTGACCATTTGGGACGACCCACGTACAACTGTTATGTTGTGTTCTCACCTTGTAATTCTCTGCTGGGAAGGCCAAGGTTTGTTACATGTTATATTCTTGATGGTAGCTTATCATTAGGAACGTATGCATAATAATACTAATACTAATACTAATACTAATATAATAATAATATGTAATAGTATGTGAAATGGTCACTCTTCTGTAAATCTAAAATGGCTTACTTAATGGAAAAGTGGTGGGACCTACTTTTTTTTTTTTTTTTTTTTTTTTTTTTTTTTAATATAAAAAAATGTGATCGTATCACACTAACATCACAGTTTAAGTATGCGACTATTTTTAACGGCCCAATGCATATTAAGGACGACGATTACAGTACCGTAGTTTAGTTGAGAGTTTTGAGAAATAAATATACATATACACAATATACGATAAGTAATGCAGTAATTTCGAAGCTAGAGAAATAAACCAACTTATATTATGAACAAGGGAAAAACCGCAGTATATTTTGAAACTTTGAGAAAACAAATTATAGTAGGAATGACAATGAAAGTACCGCAGTATATTTGGAAGCTTTGAGAAAACCTTGATATAGTTGTGCATAGATCTAAGGCATGAAAGGGACTAGCTAAACTGCATTAAAGGGGGATGGTTCACTTTTTGGGCGATTTTTAAATGTATTCATTATTTTTCTAGTTTCCTCCCTAGACCTCCATCAAATTAAAAAAAAAATCCATTAGATCCCCCTTCTAGATTAATTTGTAATTTTTTCGGTAAAAAAAAAATCCCGGCCGAAGGCCGGTTCTTCCAACATTACAGGCTCACTATTGTTCGCCAGGGGAAAAATCGACAACTAAATAGCACGAAAGGTCTAAATATTGACGAAGAAATTGGGCGAAAGGTCTTAAAATCGACTAACTAATGGGGCAAACACTTAACATCTGAAAACTAATGGGGTTAAACATGAGGGAGAAAGTGGTCCAGAAACCCGACCCATCCCCCCTTAGTGGGTTTGGGTTACAGAGGCAGTATTCCGATCAATGAGGCAGAATCGGCCCATCGGTTACAGTCGGGGACATGTTCTTAACCCCTCCAGCACCATGACGCCTTTTTACCTTTGATTCAGGCTAGGATTAGATGATGTTATGCAGTTTAAGAAGGACCTATGCTATTAAGAGTTTATTGAGATAGTACTTACCCATTTGAGTCGTAGAGGTAGACTACAAACTGAAGAAAATCCTCTAATCGTAACCAGATATGATTAAAATTACTTAATGGTGGTGAAGGGGTTAACCACCTTGTTATTTTTATTCTACAAGTTTTACATATTGATACGTATTGAAACGACCAATTTGTGTATATAATAGTTATAAAATAATGCAATTATCAATTTCTAAATGTATGCAAAAGAAAGTTTATTCGGAAGTTGATAATAAAAGTTGTAATTGCATAATGAAATCATAGGGTGAAGAACATATGTCCACGACTGCACATTCGTAATCTTATATTATTAAATCAGTTCGTGTGTCTGTTTGTCTGTCTGTGTGTTCTTAATAGGCGGCCGCAGTTTTGGACCTGGGGAGCTGAGACTTTGCATGTGGGTGCCAATTGACCTGGGTCAGGTCATAGAGGGGGCGAGGCCACGATCGGAGGTCGTTTCGAGGCCGAAATTGAACAAACATTGAAACAATGGCCGTTTGGGGCAGAAGGAGGCCTCTGATCGAAAAGGTGTATGGAACGAAAGTTGTTCGCAGCCACCCAAAATGGGGGTACGGATGAGGTCAGATCCAAAATCGGAGGTCATTTAGCGGCCGAAATCGAGGTCGCCGTTTAATGAGGCACAGGGAGGTCGAGGCCGGTGATTATGGTAGTAGTAGTATTGTGATGATTGTGGTAATAGTGATTGATGATGGTGATTGTGGTAGTAGTAGTGGTGGTAGTAGTGATTTTAAACCCGGGCAACGCCGGGTACCCCTGCTAGTCATTTATAAAGTTACACCAGTTGGAATCTTTGAGCCTTTGAAGCCAAATTCGAAGTATTCATTCTATAATACAGCAATGTATTATCTATGTTGCGTTCAACATTGTGATTCAAATGGTTGCATCGCCATTATGCTCACAACCTGTATGATGGTTTGTGAAATCTAGACAGACGGAACATTATGACTCATTTTGACAGCTTATTCTGGTTATCATTAGACGACTTTATACAATTTAGGAAGGATCTGTGGGAATTATATGGGTAAAGATTATATCAATTAACTCCCTTGACTTCCATTTACCTTTCCTAATCTGAATAAATTGGTCTAATAATAGTCAGAATAAACTGTCAAAATGTTCAAAGGGTTGACTGTACACATTTACGACGTGAAATATAGTACTAGTGACGGGCTACTAAAAACACGTGATGACTGTTAAGGAAAATTCATAGTACGTCAAGGGAGATCTTTACTTAAGGGGGTGTTTTATTTCTGGACTCCCTTCTCCTACATGATTAGCCCCAATTGTTTCGAGTTTAAAGACTTCTGCCCCATTAGTTTGGCGATTTTAAGAGCTTTCTGTCAATTTCTCTGTCAATTTTAAGACTGTTCGTGTAATTTAGGTGTCACTTTTTTTGTTTTCCTCTATCACTAGCCTGCAATTTACGAGGAAGAGGCCTTCGACCGGGACATGTTTCTACCGAAAAATGTACAGATTCGTCTAGAATAGGGGTGTTGGGGTTATTATATTTAGCTTGATATACTGTATGTCTAGGGAGCAAACTTAAACCTCTCCTTTAATTTACAATGTATACGAGCAATCCTATCACGAACCTTTGCTTTTGACTGTACACTATACAAATAATATGGGCATAGCAAGGGTAATTTGAAGTGCCCAAAACAATCTACCCTACTAATGGTATATTGGTATTAATAAAATCATCTCATATAAGGATGGAAAGGCATATCAGTATCAATTCACCGAATGTCATGCCTTTGTTATACCTTTTCTTTTAACAGTATAAAACTTTATTTGCATCAAATGTTATATATTGCCAATATCAATGTTATGCTCATAGGAGGTTCATATTTATTATAATGAAAATTGGGAATTTTATTATTGCTCCTGAGGGCTCTTAACTAGCTATGAATTAACACACACACACACACACACACACATCTACCTCGCTACCGCCAGACGCTGCAGACGCTCTGTCAACGCTCTCACGATATCGATCATAATTTGAGTATTAACTACTCATCCTCTTCATTCTTGTGCATGAAAGGTGGTTAAGAGCACGTTTAACCATCCTGTAGTTTAGTAAGTAACACTGCACGATATTTCGCTGTGTATTGACTGATAAACTTTGTGTTTATCACAAGACTCCTGCTCGGACAGGGCGCCACTAGCGCCATCTGTTGTTTTATTTTATTTGTAAACAAACACTCTTCTTAGTTGATATAAAATCGTAGCCCCTAATTTTACCCATTACCTACTGTAGTAAGTATCAATTTAACTGCCTTGTATGTAAGTAAAGCTTTGCATATTAATTTGCTAATAAACAATATTGTGTACTAACTAACCTGCCTACAGGAACGAACGCCGACGCCATTTTGTAAACAAATTTTTTGGGGGATTATACATATTAAATTCCAGCCAATTTTGTAGTAAATTTAAGTGCATTCATTTATCTTTTCCCCCTAGATATATTCTTGACTTTTTCTCCTCAGAGTGATTTTACTTTAAGCTAAGGGTGGTATTTGTACAAACTAACCTGCCAAGCTTTTAACCTAATCCAAACCTAGCCTAGCCTATAGCCAGCCAATCTGTTGTTCTTATTAACTCTAGTAGATATTGTATTTAGTATCCTACTGTAGCTATATATATCTGTAATTTTAGTTGTTGCTTGCACGATCTTGTAGTAACCTTTGACTGATACATTTTGTTTTGTTTTATCTAAAAAGAGTAGGCTACTGCTTTACTAGGCTACAGTGACACCAGGGCCATCTGTTGATACAGTATATTAACCCCTTGTGTGCGGTCACACTTTATTTTTATATAATCTCTATTTGGTGAATTGTATATTTAGTTACATATTCTGTTATATATATATATATATATATTTGTTTAAGGTTAGGTTATCACACCTGGTAGCCTATTTCTGCGTATTTCAATTTTATTATTTTCGGATAGGCTATTCAAGGCTGGTAGCCTATTGGTGCGTTTTTTTTTTTTTTTTTTTTTTTTTTTTTTTTTTTTTTTTTTTTTTTTTTTTTTTGTTTTTTTTAACTTTTGGTTAGGCTATCGCCCCTGGAAGCCTAATTCTGCGTATCTCAATTTTTTGTTTTCGGTTAGGCTATCACCCCTGATAACCTATTGTTGTGTATTTCAACATTGTTTTTGGTTGAAGTGATTGAAGTGTTTCTAAAGTCAGTGAAGTGTTTTAAAGTGAGATAAGTGTTTTAAAGTGAGTTAAGTGTTTTAAAGTGAGTGCAGTGATCTGAAGAAAACTGACTGTTACCATGCCTCGCACTTCTACGAACTGCGCCAGTAGGTTTGGTGAGTCCATGTTTGTTACTGTCGATCTTCAAGTCTGCCGTCTCTGCCAGCAACAAGAGAATTTGACAGTGAAATTAGATGAAGCCTACAACAAGATCAACGTCCTCACCATTAAGCTGGAATCACTCCAAGAGTTTGTAACACTCAACGTTGGAGTACCACAAACTTCAATTGTCACCGCAACTCCAGCAGCCACCAACGCCCCAACGTCAACTGCCAACAATTCAACGCCTGCAGTAGCCATTTCATCTGATGGTTCCGATACTCCAGAAACAAATAGTAACTCTCTTCCCCCTTAAGACAACTTCCGTGTTGTGAGGAACAACGTTTGCCCCAAGACCAGGAAACCCATACCGATTACCGAGTGTCAAAACCGCTTCCAGATACTCGCAGACTCAGATGACGAAGCGGAAATAGAAGAAGTCCGGCTCGTGGGAGACTCGATGATACGTGGTCAAATCACAGAGTTTTGCGCCAGAGCACCTAAGACCAGGAAGCGTTTTTGTATCCCTGGTGGTGGTGTGGACGACGTAGTTGCTGCAGTTGACGAAGTATCTAAGCTGGCCCCTCCTAATACAATGTACGTCATCCACGTTGGATCCAACGATGTACAGCGAACCCGGTCGGAAGATTTGCTTTTAAAGTACCAGCAGCTGATCAAGTCGTTTAAGGAGAAGTCATCAAGGATCATCGTCTCAGGAATCGTCCCCCGGCTTGGTGTAGAGAGCCGATTTTACAACATAGCCACCAGCACAAATCGTTGTCTAGCAAACCTCTGCAGGAAGGAAAACTTGGGATTCGTCGACACCTGGGACAATTTCTACTACGATGACTATTTGTTTTCGGACGATGGAGTTCATCTGAACCAGGTGGGAGCAGCACGTTTTGGGCGTCTTCTCAACGATGCGGTGAAGGATTTTCGGAGAAGAAATCGACTCAGCATAGGACAACCAGGAAGGAGGACCGAAGACAGCGAGGGCGGCAACCTGCGAAGGAATTAAATGCTAATCTGTCAAGAACCGCGAATTTGGATAAAGCTCCACCAACACGACCCAAATTCAAAACCGCCAGGGATAACGACCGAGGACCGATGTCAGCCATGAATGTAAATGTAGACCCGATCAGAACCAAAAATTTGATTAAAGAACGTTCTGCGAGTTCTAAAACCGTAACTTTAAAGGTTTTCTATGCAAACGCTCGTAGCATACGCAATAAATTTTCAGATTTAGAGGAACTAGTGTTTACTGAAAATTATGATGTGATTGGTATAACAGAATCTTGGCTCAATACAGTAGATAGAGACTTTTTAGCAGAGTATTCACTTCCCGGTTATGTAATGTTTGAGAAAAGCCGAATAAATAAAAATGGAGGTGGCGTTTTATTTTATATCAAAGAAAGTCTTAACCCGACCATCTTGTCAAAACCTCAAATTGTGAACGTCGACACATCTTTTGTGCTAATAAAGAATAATAAAGGTACAAAAATAATACTTGCATTAATATACAGACCTCCAGCTCAATCAGTGCAAACTGACCGAGAAATTTATGAACAAATTGCAGATGTAAGTAAATTTAAATACATATGTTGCATCTACCGTTCCCCAAATACTCCTCCAGAGCAAAGTCTTTTTGATTCTCTGCCCTCACAACTCAGTGTCCTCAACTTAAATGCTTCTTCTGAAATCACTGTGTTGGGTGATTTTAATGTCCATAATGTTGAATGGCTCACTTATTCAGCCAGGACTGATGATGCTGGTCTTGTAAGTGAGCTATTTGCAGACTCATTTAATCTCACTCAACTAGTCAACCAACCCACCCGTGTACCAGATAATCCTAATCATAATTCCCACCTACTGGACTTATTTTTAACAACCAATTCAGAAAATTATGATGTTACAGTGAGGACCCCGCTTGGATCTTCTGATCACTGTCTGATACAGGCCACCTGTCTATCACCTACCACACCTTCCCACTCTGAACCTGTTTTGGTGACTAAATGGCATTACGATAGGGCAGACTGGGAGGGTCTTCAAGGTTTCTTTATTGATATTCCCTGGACCTCTTTCTTTTCTAATGATGCACACTCCACCTTGAGCCACATACAAGATTTTGTAAAAATTGGAATGGAAACTTTTATTCCTCATCAAAGTACAGTAAAAGATCTAATTCACCTAAATGGTTTGACCATAATTGTGCTAGAGTAACTGAACAAAAAGCATAGCCTACAATGCATACACAAGATCAAAAACACATGAAGCCTTTAATTACTTTAGAAACATCAGAAATCATGCCAAAACTGTATTAAACCTAACTAAATCAAACTTTCTCCACAAGCAGGCAAATAAACTTCTAAATAATCCAAATGATAACAAAATATTTTGGTCTACTCTTAACTCATTTAAATCCAACTTCACTACTGCTTCATCCATTCCACCATTAAAATCTCCGACTGGCAATCTTGTAAGTGACCCACGAGGTAAAGCTAACCTTCTTGCGGATATTTTCTCCACCAACTCAACCTTAGATGAAATAAATCAAGATGTCCCTGTACTTAATTTTAATTCGCCTGAAATTCCCTCACTTAAGATCCACACCAGACATGTCAAAACTATTTTGCAGAATCTCTCGGTAGATAAGGCTCCTGGTCCAGATGAAATTCCTCCAATAGTACTTAAGAATTGCTCCTTGGTGCTCGCTCCTGTATTGGCAAAACATTTCCGTCTGTGTACTCATACCTCATGCTTCCCAGTACCCTGGAAAGAAGCAAACATCCATCCAGTTCCTAAAAAAGGTGCCTCTTCAGATCCATCAAACTACAGACCAATAGCTATAACTTCCACTCTTGGTAAAGTCTTTGAAATTATATTAAATAATCACATAATTAAGCATCTTGAGAATAATAAATTAATCAGTGATAGGCAATATGGTTTTAGACGATGTCGATCAACTGCAGACATGCTTTGCCTTCTTACGCATCAAATCAACCAAGCTACGGACCAACATGGTGAAACACATACAATAGCACTGGATATATCAAAGGCATTTGATAGAGTCTGGCATTAATCCTTATTGTTGAAGATGTCACACTACGGCCTTGCATCATTAGTTCCACTAATTTCTTCTTATCTTCATAACAGAAAAATATGTGTAATGGTAGATGGCCCTTATTCTCAATTTCACTCAATAAATGCTGGTGTTCCCCAGGGATCAGTTTTGGCCCCAATTCTGTTCCTCATTCATATCAATTATCTCATATCTACCACTCATAATCCAATACATTCCTACGCAGATGACTCAACACTCCACAGTTCCTTCACATTTACCAATTCTGTCACCCAACCCGATCTTATAAATTCAAAAATAAACACTGCAATTTCTCTGAACCAGGACCTTTCTAGAATTAATGGATGGGGACAAAAGAATCTAGTTTCCTTTAATGCACAGAAAACCAAGTACATTAAATTTTCTAACCGACAGAATCTCACTGACTCCCATATATTTTTTAATGATGTAAATATTCCCACTTCCCCTAGTATTGACATTCTCGGTGTAACATTAACTACTAACTTGAGCTGGACACATTATGTTAGAAGCATTGCTAAGAATGCCTCTAAAAAACTGGCACTCCTGTACAGAGTTCGAGAATTCTTCACTGACGAGCAGTTGGCCGTGATATATAAAAGTCATGTGCGTTCTCAGATGGATTACTGTTCACCTCTGTGGGGTGGAAGTGGAGTGGTTGCATTGAGGCAGTTGGACAAAATTCAAAATAAAGCCATTAGATTAATCAATAACCCTGCAATCACACAGGACCTTCCTACATTATCCATACGAAGAAACGTTGCATCCCTTGCATTATTCTACAGATATTTTCACAGCAATTGTTCCGAGGAACTTGCTTCAATTGTGCCGCCTCTCCACATCTTTCCCGTAGAACTAGGGCAGCTGAGAGCCCATGAATTTACACTTTCTCCTCCACAATGCAGAACTTCTGCTTATCAGAATTCATTTATCCCCAGAGCTACTACTCTTTGGAATTCACTTCCCTCGAATTGCTTTCCACAACTTACAATCTACAAATGTTTAAATCCAGTTGTTACAAACATTTTATGAATGGAGGATGCCTTTAGGCACATGGACCTTTTTGTTTTATCTGTGTTTTTCCTTCCTCCGTTCATTGTCTCTTAAAAAAAAAAAAAAAAAAAAAAAAAAAAAATTACAAGATACCGTATTTTTTGGCGACTTTAATTTACCTGTGACCAAGTGGGGCGATACTCTTACTTCACACTCCGGACATGACTTGTATACGAACTTGCAAGAGAGTTCGCTTTATCAATTTGTTCGAACACCGACCCGTGGTAATAATGTTCTTGACATTGTACTTGCAACAAAAGAAGAATTAATAGAGAATTTGAATGTTGGTGATGAATTCAGTAACAGCGACCATCGTACGATAACTTTCACTTTAAACTTTACTAGTAACGAACCAAATAGTAGCATCGAAAAAGTCCCTAATTTCAAGAAAGCAAACTTTCATAAACTTAGAGCTATGTTTAAAGAAACTGACTGGAGCTTTTTAATTAACAATAACGACATAAATACATCTTGGAAGTTATTCGAAACCACTTACCTAAAAGCAGTGCAAGACTGCATACCATCGAAAATACGGCGTCCAAGCCATAATAATAAGCCCAAATGGTGGAATAAAGATATTTCAAACTGCCTGCTTGCTAAAAAATTTGCTAATGATAGATTAAAATCCTCACAAAATGACGAAGAACGGGTGAAATTTGTAGAGCTACGACGCAAAGCCAAAAAGTTAATTAAGCAAAGTAAAAAGACCCTAGAGTTACATATTGTGAATCAAAGTAAAACAAACCCGAAAGAATTCTATAGTTATATCAGAAAGAAAAAAGTAGTTACTTCAACTGTTGGACCGTTAGTCGATGAAAATGGAGAATACACCAAAGACGAAGTACAAATGAGTAATGCCCTCAATACCTTCTTTGCATCAGTTTTTACAACAGAAGACCTCAGTGATATCCCTACACCATCGCCGATTCAGATTGATAATTCAGATGTTCTAAGCAATATCACCGTTACAGAGAGAGAAGTAGTATTGAATTGTTTAGATAAACTCAAGGTAAATAAAAACGCCTGGACCTGATACAATCTCACCTAGAGTTCTAAAGGAAGCTAAGAATGAGCTCTCCAAACCACTGACATTACTATTCAATAATCCTTGCAGTCTGGAACTATGCCTGATCAGTGGAAGCTAGCCAACGTAACACCGATATTCAAAAAGGCAGCAAATCCCTACCCAGTAACTATCGTCCAATTAGCTTAACCTCAGTTGTATGTAAAATGCTAGAAACGGTCATAAGAGACAGACTCGTAATCACTTAGAGGAAAATAACATACTTAAAGATACTCAACACGGCTTTCGTAAAAAACGTTCCTGTTTAACGAACCTCTTAGACTTCTTCCACGATATCCTCAACCTCTACGATGAGAGTAAAGCTGTAGATATTATATACCTTGATTTTCAAAAGGCCTTTGACAAAGTTCCCCACAAACGTTTACTGCTAAAACTAAAAGCGCATGGAATACAAGACGGTGTGTTGAAATGGATAGAAAATTGGCTCAGCGACAGAAAGCAAAGAGTAGTCATAAACGGTAAGGCATCTAATGGACCAATGTAAGTAGCGGGGTACCCCAGGGATCGGTACTAGGACCAATTCTCTTTCTAATTTACATCAACGACATAGATGAGGGTCTCACCTGTACAATCTCAAAATTTACTGACGATACAAAAATTGCAAATAGCGTACTCTCAAAAGATCAAGTTGACCATATGCAACACAATCTAGATAAATGGTCACATTGGGCCCAAATTTGGCAAATGAGTTTCAATGCGGATAAATGTAAAGTACTACATATCGGATACCTAAATGAGAAAGCAAACTATTCGATGAATGGCACTCAGCTTAAGAATGTAAACAGAGAAACCGATCTGGGAGTAACAATATCGAGCAACCTAAAACCGAGTCAACAATGTTCAGAAGTTGTTAAGAAGGCAAACAAAATAATTGGCTTTATAGGCAGATCATTTGAGCATAAATCCAAAGACGTAATCCTAACCCTTTACAATTCCTTAGTCCGCCCTCTTCTGGAATACTGCGTTCAATGCTGGTGCCCTTATTACCAAAAAGACATAAACAAGCTAGAACGAGTTCAACGTAGAGTTACCAAAATGATACCTAGCCTAAAGAACAAACCATACGAAGAGAGCGTCTTAGAGAATTAAATCTATTTCCTTTAACCCAGCGCAGATTAAGAGGTGACTTAATTCAAGTGTTCAAAATCATCAAAGGCATCGACAATATGAACTGTAGTAAGTACTTCACTATCGACCAATCTAATTACACGCGGGGAAACGGTTGCAAAATTATTGGTAAATCTTTTAACTCACACGAATCTAAGAATTTCTTCTTCAATCGAGTTGTCAACTTGTGGAATGGGCTTCCCCGAGACGTTATAGACTGCAGCACCGTTGATTCATTTAAATTCCGCCTAGACAAATATCTTGCATCAAACCCGCGACTGACTGCGTTTGTAATGAATAACTTTATTTTATCCTCCCCTCAGTTACTAACCCATATGTCCCCTACTAACTTCCTAGTCCTGCCACGTTAATGACAGGGCAGTAGTTCCCTTTCCAATGTTCCCTTACCCACTCTAAACCACTGTTTGGACACTTGATCCTCAGTGTTTTGGAGGACAAGCAGCCTAGAAGGGTCACTAGACCTGTTGTTGCTTGATTTCCTTTGTACACACATACACGGTCACGGTGGCCGAGCGCGCTTAGTACTCTGTATTGGGAGCGCTAGCTCTGGTGTCGGGGGTTCAATCCCAGGCGCCGGCAGAGGAAGTTCTCTCAAAAACTTTCCCTGGCCGTGAAGGCAAGATCTTGGCGGATCGTCTCGGGGGACCCACAAAGTCTCCTGCCCACGTCCTACTCCCTTGGGAGTATGTAGGCGCTCTCGTTAGCTGCCAGGATCAGTCTGTTGATCCATTAGGATAAGATCTAGGTTAAGTCTGTGTATTTTCAGCCCCATTGGCTGCCGGCTTGAAATAAACCGATTATTATTATTATTATTATTATTACACACACATACACACACACACACACATATCCAAATACAGACACAAACATACCACTTCACCCTCTTATCCCACTCGGAAAAAAACCTAGTGTTTGCCCGAAGATGCCGGAAAGTTGCTATTCAGATAAGATATGC
>CM064482.1:66342795-66380295 GCA_032716605.1 Paralithodes platypus
ACACTCATCCTTATCCTCCCCCCCCCCACCCCCCACACACACACACATACACTTTCACTCTTTCTCTCTCTGTATATATATGGCAGAGTGGTCTTGCGACTGGACTGATAATCCAATGGACCCGGGTTCGAATCCCAATATGTCAATGGGAAGATATTATTGGGATGGAATTTGTGCTGTACATAGTATCAGTGCATTACCACAGCACACCGAAAAGCCAAATAAATACCCTCATTGTTCCCTGATTAAAATAGCATTGTATGAATATTCCCATATTCAAAAATATGCTACAGGGGGGCAATGCCTAGTGAGTTATTTGCTCACTAGGTGGCGTTCTGAGAGTGAGGGTCCGAGCCTGGGGGATGAGACTGTGAAGCACAGAGGCGGAGCAGCTTCAGAGATGGAGTTGCTTTGAGCCGTGAAGCTTCGCATGTCTCACTCCCTAGACTGGAGCAAGACCTCACGGGCCTCACCGTTTTCAGCGGTAGAGTGTAAAGGCTATCAGCCTATGCCCGAGAGGGAGTAGTTGGAATATAGAAAAAAAATAAAAAAATAAAAAAATATAATATATATATATACGGTATATATATAAAAAAATATATATATATAATATATATATATATAAAATATATATATATATATACGGTATATATATATATATATATCTATATACATGTATATGTATATATATATATATATATACACTGTATATATATATATATATATATATATATATATATAATTATATAATCACATACATTCACATACAAAAACGCGCGCAAGCAGAGTTGGATAATATAGATAGTTTCATTAACGGTGCAGAACCAAATTGGGCCCTTGTAACCCGTGGTGTAGGTCGGGGCTCAATTGTTGGTCCGATATTGTTACCAACATTTATGACATCGATGATGGACGAGATAGCCTAATTTTAAAATATCCAGATAACACTACGAAAGGATACATGATTAAAAAAATATATATAAAGAGCAATACGAAGAAACGTTGCATCCCTTGCATTATTCTACAGATATTTTCACAGCAATTGTTCCGAGGAACTTGCTTCAATTGTGCCTCCTCTCCACATCTTTCCCCGTAGAACTAGGGCAGCTGAGAGCGCCCATGAATTTACACTTTCTCCTCCACAATGCAGAACTTCTGCTTATCAGAATTCATTTATCCCCAGAGCTACTACTCTTTGGAATTCACTTCCCTCGAATTGCTTTCCACAAACTTACAATCTACAAATGTTTAAATCCAGTTGTTACAAACATTTTATGAATGGAGGATGCCTTTAGGCACATGGACCATTTTGTTTTATCTGTTTTTCCTTCCTCCGTTCATTGTCTCTTAAACAATTGGTTTCATTTCCTGCGATCGCATATAGGACCTACTGTTAATCAATGAAGCGAGTGGCCAGACAAATGACAAATTCCTGTCAATGTTATTTAATGGCAGGTTTTCCATTGTGGAAAGAAAAAAATAATAATAAAAACAATAATGAAATACATGTCCGTAAAATTAAAAATACTTAAATCCTTAAAGCACCAGATATAAGCAATCTGCACATGGTTAATGAAAATTGAAGCAATATTGAGCATTGGGAGCATAGGTTTTAACATCTCGAAAGTCTTACATTTATAGTCTTACTTTTCTTTCTGGGGGCAGGTAGCTAGGAATCCTCCTCCCCTTGAAATATTAATCTACTAGATCAAGAAAGTGACAGCATGGAACGAAAAGTGGCGAAGGGACCTAAGAATTGTGATCGAAAGTTCTCCCGGACCTAATGGGGAAGTGGAAACCTTGTTTTAATGCTGTTTCAATGTTCGTCTCTTTCTCGAGTCGCACCCCACCTATCCTTATTGGGCACAAGTGATGCCGAGTATATTTCTAACACTGTATACATACATACATTCATGTTTTTTTTTATACTAACATCATACTAACATTATATATAAACGTTGCTTAGCCACTTTTGAAATATGCAATTAAATCCTGGGCACCTTATCTATGTAATGACATAGAGCAGCTAGAAGCACTTCAACACAGATCATCTAAGCTATTCATAACACGTAGAACAACAAAGATATGATGACAGGAAGGCCTTTCGTATCATTAACTCCCGTCCACTCACCAACTCTCTGCAATCTCTCTCTCTCCGCCGCAATGTTGCATCTCTCTCGCTATTCTATCGCTACTATAATAATCAGTGTTCCTCAGAGCTATCCCAGTGCATACCACCTCCTTTACGTAGGGCACGTGGTACCCGTCTTGCAACTCAATCCCACCCCTACTCTGTGCAACTCTCCAACCCAAGAGTGAAACGTTACTCTCAAACTTTCTTCTACTCAACAGCTGAGCTCTGGAACTCTCTCCCAGAATCAGTCTTTCCCTCTTCCTATGACTTAAATTGCTTCAAACTCCGTGTGTCCAGGCATTTTGGCTCGAACGTCCCTTGATTTTGGCCCTGTCACTCTTTCAACTATGGGGGAGGCACTCGCTATAGGCAGTTATGCCTTTTTGCCTCCCTCAATCACATAGAAAAAAAAAAAAATAAAAAAAAATAAAAAAAAATATATATATATATAACAGCTTATCGAATGCTTCAGAATACTAAAAGGTTTTAATACCATCAATTCAAATGAGCTAACTTCATTGTTTAATAACTTCATCAACCCTGTGGTAATGGATTGAAAGTGAACGATAAAGGGCGGCTCCTAACGCTAGTAAGCATTTCTTCTCATTTTCTGTGGTGCATCATTATAATAAGTTGTCAGAGGAAGTAGTTGAACACAACTCAATACCACCTCTAATGAGTAACTAGAGATTGGTCGGCATTAAGTAATAACTTCAGCTCAATGTCCCCGTCGACTATATAACCCTTCTATTGTGGTTCCTTTTTGGTTTGTGTCCTTCTGTGACAAATTCCAGCCTTTGACGATTTACTGTGAACAGAGAGGAGCGTAAATGTACCTACAACGATCTTCTACCATATTCAGCATTTACTATATATACCCCAGCAGTATTTCGCTATGAGCTAAATGTGCACGGTTGTCTCGCTCTTAATTCAATGCCGGCCATATAGTCAGAGGGATCAGTGGGTACGGAAAGAGCCTTCTATTTTATTATCCAAATCCTTCACTCAGCATTCATTATAATTTTATTATTAAATCCCAACTGCCTGTCAGGAACCACAGGGTCAGTGTAGTGCGTGTATCTATGTAACACTAACTCATTCAACGTTTAATTGCTTGTTCATATATACCCCTGGTCTAATTTCGTACCTATATTTTTGTCTACCCGATTCACTTATTTTTCGTCAACCTCCCTCCTGTAATCAAAAGTTTTACCATTATGTTTTCATATTTTCCCCAGGTCCAATAATTCCTCTTACTGAATCCATTTCCGTTTTTGTATAGTTTTATATTATATCACATTCGTGTCGCCATTTTATATATAGATTTCTGTTCGTAACCTAAATTCCCAAAATATAATATCTGCCTATCGTTTTTATTGGTTGGAATAAGCTGAGTAATTATATATGAAATTGGCTTCGTATAGTTTTCATCTCTCTTATCTTTTTGGTTTCGGCTGTTCTTATTTAGTATACTTCTCTACCTACCTGTGTTTGTTTTGACTTGATTATAATATAAAAACACATTTTGTATTACTCCGTCAAATTTGATTAATATTTGTTTGCACATTTTACCCATTATTTATGAGATATTCTTTCAATTTGTTTTAATACCATGTAACTCATGCAATGGTTAGTTTTATTGTTTGTTTTGTCATTAGAGTTACACATTTTACCAAAGAACAGATGTAAGTATAAGAGACTAAAAATCAAAGATATATAAGATAGGTATTCTATTTTTTATTAATTTAACTCCACACACCAAACACCTCCCAACGAAATAGCATAATCTCATGGGACCCTTTTAGCTTCATTCACCCAGTCCCTATTTGCCAAATCACTCACTCACTCACTCTCCTTTCCTTCCACTTTCCCTCCCTATCAGGTTTGCAATCTCTACTAGAATTAAATCCTGTTCACCTCGCTAGGATCGTAAGGTCTGTGTTGCCCGTGTACCTATGTAAATATAATATGTCCATGCATAAAGCTGCTTTGTTTGTTCTGATACCTGGAAATTTACCCTCGAGCTTATATTATTTTTTTCTCTCTCTCTCTCTCTCTCTTTTTTTCTCTCTCTCTCTCCCTGCTCCTCCTCCCGTCTCCTCTCCGCTCTCTCTCTCTCCCTCTCTTCTACCCTCTCGCTCCATCTCTCTCTCTCTCTCTCGCCCCCTCTCTATCTCCTCTTCCCTCTCTCTCTCTCGCCTCTCTCTCTCCTCTCTCCTCCTCTCTCTCTCTCTCTTTTTTTTTCTCTCTCTCTCTCTGTGGAGAGAGCCTTCACATTTGCTTAATCCCTGGCTTTTCCGTTTCCCTGCTCTTTGCGTAGTGCTTATTCCACCCTGGCTCCCCCTACTACTATTAAGTCCTGGCCATGTCGGGATCGTAAGATTGGCATGGCCAGCGATCTTTTAAAAATCTATCTACATCTCTCTCTCTCGCTCTCTTTATCTATCTATATATTTGTCTGTCTGTTGGCCTGTCTGTCTGTCTCTCTATCTATACCTATATATCTATCTCGGTAGGTAACAACAACATAATTCTCCTATGGCCTTTAGTTTCCTCCCAAGAACTCTATCAAACTTAAATAATAACACTCCATTTGTATCTATTTGTTCATTTATTTATTTTTTGTTTATCTTTAGTTTCCTCCCAACACCTCCATCAAACATAAAAAGATACCCCCAAGACCCGCCTTCGATTTTTTTTTTTATTTTTTTTTTTCGGTAGAAAAAAATGTTTCGGTCGAGGTCCGGTTTCTCCTAAATTATAGGGTAAGATGGACTCCTAAATGGCACAAAATGTCTTAAAATCGCTAAACTCATGGAACGAACGTATTGAAATCTCAAAAACTTAATGGGATAAACATGAGAGAGAGAGGGGGGGAGGAGGGGGTCCACCCAACCCTAATCTCCCCTAAACTGAGAAAGAGCTGGGTTCACTCCTTTGTTCCCTTTAGTGTGGGAAAGGTTTCACTGAGCCCATATATTTGTTGACGCCTTTTATGGGGGGTGACCTGCTTTTTTTTTCTCTCTCAGGGTTGTATCCAACTGACCCCATTCAGCCTACTGTTTTAAGACTTTTATCCCCTCCAGATTTCGATTTATACCTGGCGAGCTATAGCGAGCCACCATATGATAATGAGTTAGACAGCTGGCTAAATCAGTACATTTTTCGATAGAAAAATTTCTCCGGCGAAGCCGGATTTCTCCATAAAATTCTTGTTCGCTATTGCTCACCAGGAAAATATCGACACCTGGATGGGGATAAATGTCTTAAAACAGTAGGCTGAATGGGGCCGAATGGATGCAACCAAGAAAGAAAAAAAAAAGCAGGTCATCCCCCCTAACACTATCTGGTCCGACGACTTGGGGGTTATATTGATTTTGTATATTATTGTTATTGAAAATTTTGATTGTTTTTGCCATTTTCGAGCAATATATTATAGTTTGTCTCCTAGGCTAGCAAAAAGGCCTTTCTCAGACTTCCCTCAAATTAAAATATATGCCCACGCAGACCACCTTCAAGCTAAATTTGTACATTTTTAGATGACTTGCTATCGTTTGACTAGAAAAATGTCGACACCTGATTTTTTTTTTTTTCTATACTCCAACTACTCCCTCTCGGGCATAGGCTGATAGCCTTTACACTCTACCGCTGAACACGGTGAGGCCCGTAAGGTCTTGTTCCAGTCTAGGGAGTGAGACATGCGAAGCACCCATTCACGGCTTGAATTCAACTCCATCTCTGAAGCTGCTTTGCCCCTGCACTTCAGTCTCACTCCCCAGGCTCGGACCCTCACTCTCAGAACGCCACCTATTGGACAATTAACTCACTAGGCATTGCCCCCCGGTAGAATATTTTGAATATGGGAATATTCATACAGTGCTATTTAATCAGGGAACAATGAGGGTATTTTGTTTTGGCATTTCGGTGTGCTGTGTTAATGCACTGAAACTAGGTACAGCACAAATTCCATCCCAATAATATCTTCCCATTGACATATTGGGATTCGAACCCGGGTCCATTGGATTACCAGTCCAGTGGCAAGACCACTCTGCCACACCTCCCTGTGTAGCGTCTTATTATCGCAAGACCTATGGTGTGATATGTCTTGAAATTTCCAAACTAGGAGAGAGAAACAGTGAAGGAATAAAAAGACCCCCCCCCCCCTCTCATAGGATCAAATAGGGTTATTTTGATGCTGCACTTTGGTTTAAATATTACATTTGATTTAAATATATTTATATATACAGTTGTTGTTGTTGTTGTTGCTGTTCCCAGGTTGTCTAACCGAGCAGCCCCAAGGTCCCAAGCAAGGCCAAGGTCATAACCGAGTGCCCCCACAAAACACTCCTTACTTACCACTAATAGAGCCTAGGTGACCGAAGCCACTCCAAGACGGGGAGCTGAGGAGGGTGCGGAAACGCCCGGGAAACCAAAGCCCCACCCAAGGCCCTGTGCCTTAAGCATAGTTCACACATACAAGAGTCGGTGCCCGAGTCCAGCACGCGTGAGGATAGTTTCAGATTCGGCCATGACTCTGGCATAATCTTCGTGACTCGTGTTACACTCATGTGAGTTGTGTTGGTATCGGGGTGTGTCCTGGGGATGGCCTAGAAATTTCATGCCTGCATGAAATTGCTTGTCCCCATCAAGAGTCCGAAGGACACACATGTAGACACGTGTTGACTCCTGTTGACTCTTGTTACACTCTTGGGTGAATCAGGCACCTGCACAATGGGGGCCTCTCTTGGGAGCACTCTTTGTGACTTGTTACACTCTTGTTGACTCTTGTTACACTCTTGTTGACTCCTGTTACACTCTTGTTGACTCGTGTTGACTCATACCGACTCTCTGTTTTCGTACCCTGGAATTTGACCATTATTTTTCAAATTTCCTCAACTCGTGTTGGGTTCGTGTTACACTCCTTGTGACTCCTGTTGACTCTCCGTGACTCGTACTGACTCTTGGATGAACACGTACTGACTCTTGTTGACTCTTGGTGAATTGGGAACAGTGACCTACTCGGGCTGGTTCTTGCCAGTCATGAAGAGTGTTACCCATCGTTCACTCGTGCTGGACTCGGGCACCGACTCTTGTATGTGTGAACCATGCATTAGCAATTATGAAGGGAAAGTTGTGGGGCAAAGGAAAAATGTGACGCTTTGGCTCCCAAATCTGCCAACCTCTAGGTTGACAGTAGGGAGATCAATCAATCCACGGAAGAGACGCCATCACTTGAGATCTAGAAAATATCTAAGTAAAAGGAACAGTCACCGTAAACTATGGGTATGGCAGAGATTGCTCAGCTCTCACTCTGATAGACCAGTTTGTCGCTTTGTATTGACCTTTGGCAGTCAAAGGGGTCAGGATGACATATACCTTCCTTTGTACAACCTTTTCTGTATATCGTGTAACATTCTTTTATAGTGTATGGTCTTCTGTCTCTTGTATATCTTTGTTCTCTCTCTGCCTCTCTCTCTCTCTCTCTCTCTCTCTCTCTCTCTCTCTCTCTCTCTCTCTCTCTCTCTCTCTCTCTCTCGCTCTCTCTCTCTCTTTCTCCGATTGTATATATATTGAAAGGGGGAATCACTGGTAATTAAACATTAATTGCGATTGTGTTCACTACATAGAGTGCTATAGGGCCTTATGCAGTTCTATCAATTAGTCTGATGTTAGCAAAAAGTAAATAAATAAATGAATAAATAAACAGATAAATATATAGTATATAAATATATAAGATATATAAAAGTCACCTTGCTAAATGTGTTAAGGATAATGTCAACCAGAGCTTAAATGATACTGAAAGAGTTAAGTCCCTGGCCAGAAGGGATGAGGGCTAAGCCGAGTAAGATGAGAAGTGTAGGGGCGCGCTAAGCCCAAATCAAACGATAACACACGGAGAATTAATCCACCCGGGCCAGCGGGGCTCATTCCACCCTCTCCTGTGTACTCCAAAAGTGGATGTTCATTTAGCCTATAAATAATATGGACTCTTTTTCGATGAATTATTGCTAACGCTAAACGATTTAACACAGTTTAGAAAAATGTCCTGGCCGAAGGCCGGTTCCTGGTAAATCACAAGCTCGCTATCGCTTGCCAGGAAAAAGTGGACTCCTAAATGGCACAACAGGTCTTAACATAGCCAGACTAATGGGGCGAACGTCTTAAAATCTAAAAAATAATGGAGCTAACCTTATGGGGGAAGGTACAGAAAAAATCAATTCCCCTCAACTTGGCCGTTTTATCCACTTACTTCACTTGATTTCTCTTCACACTCTTCATCCACTGGCAGCACTTCAATATCTATAGTCTGTTTCCTTTCAACTGACGGTAGATTGCAAAGTTCCCATCAAGATTTATCAGTTATTGTGAATGTTTTGTAGTGAAATATGGTGCTGATTATATTAACTTGGTCCTAACACGAGGCAGAGGCATAGCAGTTTCTTATTGTTTCATTTAGATTGCAAAGTTCCCATCACGATTTATCAGTTATTGTGAATGTTTGGTAGTGAAATATGGTGCTGATTATATAAACTTGGTCCTAACACGAGGCAGAGACATAGCAGTTTCTTATTGTGCCATTAGGTATCGAAAATGAGCTGCTAGGTGATATTATAATTTATCGTCAGCTGAAAAGAAACCGAGTATAGTCTATGAAGTTCCTACCCACATCCACTACCGATAAATGAACAAGAATGAATAAGAGAAGGAGCTATGCTTCTCCTATTTCCCTGCCAGCAAATATATCCGTACCACTCAAAACCCAACCATATATATGTCTCGGTTATCCAATGAGCGACAACCATCTCTACTTCTCCATCATATTCTGATTTATTACTATTGAGTATTTGACTTGTTTTTGCCATTTTCGAGCAATGTATTTTAGTTTGTCCCCATAGGCTCATAAAATTACCTTCCCATACTTCATTCAAACTTCAAAATACCCAACCCAAATCCTCTTCAAGCTAAATGTATACATTTTTTTATAGAAAAATATCCCGGCCGAAGGCCGATTTCTTTTAAGTTACAGGGTCGCTATCACTCGCCCGGAAAAAAACCGATAACTGAATAGGTAGAAGCGTCTTGTTGTCGCTAAACTAATGGGGTGAAACGTTCTAAAGTTTCCAAACTAATGAAATAAAACAAGGGAGGTCAAAATAGAGTACGTTAACATTCAACCTTAAATCAACCAGACCTTTCTCCTCCTAACCTTCTATAATTATCACGTCATCAATTACAAAGTTCCTTATTACCCTACTTTCTGGAGTTAACCCCTTCACCCTTATCTCCCTATACCTTCCCCTTCCCTCCCCTAACCTTCCCCTCCCCTACTCTCCTCTCCCCGTCCCCTTCCTTCCCCTCCCCTCCTCTTCCCTCCCTTTCCTTCCCTTCCCCCCTTCCCCGTCCCTTCCCTCCCCACCCTTATTTAAAAATCCAACCCTATAACAACCAAACCTTCTCCTTCTGAGCTTCTGTAATCATCACGTCATCAATTATAAAGTTTCGTATTCCCCTACTCTCTGTAATTAGCCCCCCCCCCCCCATATCTCTCCCTTCTCTCGCTCTCCCCCTCCTATCCCTCTACTTGCCCCTTCTTCCCTTCCCTTCTCTTCTCTTCCCTCCCTTTCCTTTCCGTCCCCTTCCTCTCTGTTTCCCTTCACTCCTCTCCTCTCCCCCTTTCCTTCCCTCCCCTTCCTCTCCTTTCCTTCCCCTCCCCTTCTTCTTCCCTTACCTCTCCCTTGGTCTCCCCCTCCCCTTCCTCTCTTTTTCTTCCCTCCCTTTCCTTCCCCTTCCCTTCTTCTTCCCTTACCTCTCCCTTGGTTTCCCCCTCCCTCCCATTTTTCCCTCCTCTAACTATCCCCTTCCTTTCCCTCACTCCCCTCCCCTTTTCTGTTCTTCTCTCCCATCTCTCCCCTTCCTCCCTTTTCATTATTCTCCTCTCTCTTCTCCTCCTTTCCCCTTCCCTTTCCTCCCCTCCCCTTCCCATATCTCCTTCTCCATTCCCTAGCTCCAAGTGAAGTGTTCGTGCAAGCTGAGAGTTAATCCACACCGTTAAGGTGGTATCACACGAGTGCTTTTTCCCTCAACACCGGTCTGGCAGCTTATGAGGTAAACATTTATATTATGTATGTCTCCTATATTCATCTATCATCAGTCTAGTTCCCAATACCGGTGACATATATTGCAGAAATGTTGCCAGGAAAATGTTGATCATCGAATGTTGACTATAAAAGCTCTCGTGTGATACCGGCTTTACGTATTTCTTCCTTATTGTGTGACGGTCATTGCATGATTTAAGCCGGTATCACACGAGAGCTTTTATAGTCAACATACAATGATCAACATTTTTCTGGCAACATTTCTGGAGTATTTTGCACTGGTATCGGAAACTAGTCTGATGATAAGTAAACTTAGGTAACAGAAACATATTAAATGTTTACCTCATGAGCTGCCAGACCAGTGTTGAGGATAAATGTTGAGTGAAAAAGCGCTTGTGTGATACCGGCTTTAGTAAGTTTAGCAAGATTTATGGAAGCAGAAAGGCTGCTAGAAACCGTCTTTACCCTTTGGTTCCCACAGGTCCTTCCAAAACTGAATGTAATTATCGACATATGGCCCGAAGGTAATAAAGACACAGTTTTTAAAAAAAAAAAAAAAAAAAAAAAAAAAAAAAAAGGTCCCACCCCTTTCCCATTCTTAAGTAAGCCATTTTAGATTTACAGAAGAGTGACCATTACTTGCATTACTGCATGTCCACAAACATTTCAGTAATGTAAGCACGTTTCCTTCTAAAAAAAATTGTTTTTTTTTTTTTTTTTTTATTATTAAGGTGACCGTTACAAAGTGGTGTACAATCTATCTTATTCTAGTTACATTGTAGTTTATCTTATTGTACCAGTACCTCCCTACAATCAACCTAGTTGTTCCCCAATTCGTCCCTCCGCCACGACCATTTCAAAGTCCAAGTCTCTCACTCTTGTCCTCTGTAGCGGGGAGGACCTTGTACCCCTGAGACATAGGAGTGCAGACCTGAGAAGAGAGAAAGAGAGCCGGCATCTCATCCAAGTTGGCTTCTATGACTTGGCTTCTATGCTGGCGCTTTTTCTCCGATATTTGTTCAGCTAATCTGGCATAGAAGACACTTGCAGAAGGTCCCATACCTCCCGACGATGAGAAGACCAGAGGATTAAAGCTTCCTTGATCCCTGTTCAAAATTCTTTCTTCATAAGCGCGTTTTTTCTCACTTTCGTTTCTCAAGTATGCCTCCTTGTGTCCTCGCTCACGATATGTTTGTGCTCTTGGGTTGAAGATTCTGATGTCGAAAAAAGCCCGTTGTCCCCTCGTCCAAAAACCTCGAGCACTTACGTCCACTCTTGCTTCATTTGAAGTATTTGCAGTATTGTGGGCCAAGCGCTGTCGGTCCATAGGCAGAAGTTCCGGTTCGATTCTGACATCATGGCACACCTCGTCCAGCATTTGTGCAGTGATGTCTTGTACTTTATCATGCCGGATACAGATGAATCCTCCTTTCTTACAAGTCATACAGTGGTCTGAGTTGTTTATTTCACCACATGCACATTTCAACGGCAGGTTTGAAACTGGCCACCCATACCTCAAGGCTACGGCATCATTGAATTCTTGTTTATTTAAGCTGAAGCCTTTCTCCTTTATTGGTAATGATGTGAGCCAATTTGAAGCCCCCGTGTCTTGTGCCATCTCAACTCTCATTTTCAGTTCTTCCCTACATCTGGTCTTAATTTGTTCTAGGCTATGTTTCTGTCTCTCTTCTCTGCTCTTTGTAATTTCCTGTCTTGCATTTCGTTGTTCCTCTTCGTCCACCTCATCATTTTGATTTTGCTCCCGTATTTTTTCTGTCGGAGACGTAGTAAGTTTAAGGGAATTTTGGTACTCATGTAGTGCCGCCTCCACTGGGTTTATGATCCCCATACCTCCGAACATTGGCGGAAGAGCTAATAGATCTCTTAGCTCTTGCGTGACGCCTTCCATCTCTGTTAGGGCCGGTATGAATGTTCCTCTGATTGCTTCTTCAAGCGGTTGGAGCATCTGTCTAATGCCAGGCACTGTTCTCATAAGAAAGGTCCATCTGTGCTTAACACCATATGTGAAGGCAGTATATGCAGCATGTGGTTCAGATTTTGCAATGTCTGCCAGGGTTTTCACTTCCTTTACCCACTCCGCTACCTTTTTTCGCACATAGTCTCTCTTGCATTCTTCTGTGCCTATTACTGCTCCCAAATGGCGTTGACCCTCCTTTGTAATCTTCACTCCTGTCCCATCAAAAGTCCGCACCGCTTCTTCATACTTGTTTTCTTTCACTATTAGTACAGATTTACTAGCATTCGGATGGTACCCAATAACTTCGCCTACCGATTGTACTCTCCGCCACCATTCTTTGAGATCCCCTATTTTTCCTGCACCTGTGAGGTCATCTGCATACGCCACTTGTTTCACTCGGGTTACCTCATGTTTTATTTTCTGCTGCAGAATTGATAGTGCCAGTGCGTACATTCCCATTGCCACTAGATCTCCTTGCGTTGTTCCTTCATTTGAGTTGAGAATTTTCATTTCTTCTTTCTTTGTGCTTCCAACTATATACAGGTTAGCTGGCTCCTTATAAGTATTTTCTATGTACTTTGCGATGCTCGGGCATTTGATCTTGATGTTGTGAATAGCTGCCTCCCTATTAATGGTGTTAAAGGCATTTGTTGCATCCACTAGCAGTACCGCTTCACAATCTTCCTCATGATACACCTTCCCCATTGCATGTATTGCTGCTTCTCCTCCGGCTTGCTGTCCTGCACATACTTGTAAGTTGCCCACTGCTCTTTGTACATCTTTTTCCAAATACAGACATGATTGCTTTTCCTATAATCCTTCTAAGAACTTCCCCAACGCCTACTGGTCTAACTCCTGGATTCTTATTTAAAGGTATCAGGCGACATGCTGTCAGAGCTTCTATGTTCACGCATGGTGATGATGCAAGTTTCTTTGCCAGCATTGCTATTGCTTCACAAAGGTCACCCGCGGCTGAACCAAACTTGTTTTGACTTAGGAAGATCCTCCAAGTCTTAGCATCTACTCCTGATGGACCTGCTCCTCCCTGTGTTTTCAGCGCCTTTCTCCATATGAGGTCTCCAGTTATATTCTCATATATCACCGGGTCTGGAGAACATATTCCCCGTCTAGTTTGGCCTTATCACTTGCTGGTTTTGCTTCTGGGTGTTTCTCCTTCAGCTGGTCCAAGATGCGTCGATTCACTTCGTGCACCCCACTTGAGGCTTCCCCAGTGACCATTCTGACTGCCTGTGCCACTTTACCAATCCTCATGCTATTTCCCACTGATCGTGCCATATCATCTGGCTTCCTCTTTCTTCGTTGTTTGTTTTCAGTCTTTGCTGGATTGCTCGTACTTGGCTAAGAATTTTGTCTAACTCCCCATTTTTCCACCACTCCATTCTCTGTTTCAGCGCTTTAATGTTCTCATTCAGTTTTCCCTTTGGTCTTTTTCTTTGAAGGAACAACTGAGGAATGAAGAAGCTATCTTGATTGCCACGTGCGCCAAAGGGGCATCCTGAACATACTTTAGGATCATACATCTGAGTTCCCCCAGCATGTCTTTTGCGGCTTCACAAATCGGTAGTTCAAACTTATTATGTTGCCATTGTATCACTTCTGTATAGATTTCATTCACTAATGTTGTGAGTCCGTCACCAGAATGTCCCATCCATTCTCCACCATTCATGTTTACGTTACGAGGTCGTTCGTTCTGTTCACGATTTTCGATTATTTCTCTCTCATTATCTTCGTTTAGGCCTACACTATTTTCATTATTTTGTTCCACACCTCTGTTGTCTTGCGAATTATTGATTCCTGCGTTTTCTTCTGTGGGCTGCAGTTGTTGATTGTTATTTTCTGCATTTTCTCTAACAGGGTTTGCTTGTACATCTCCATTAACTTCATTGTCTGTTTCACGGTTCATTTGTACTGCATCTCTTACTGCGTTTTGTCTGTCATCAGGATTATTCCTCGACTGGGACCGAGTTAATATCATCTTGTCTTATTATCATAATTTCCTACCTATTCCTTAATACTGAGTCTATCTATCATTTCTTCCTAAGGGACGAGCCTCTGCCCGATAAAGGTGAAAATGTAAACATCCTATGAGTAGCGTTAGAGATAGAAAGAGTAAGATAAGTTATTTAACTCACCTAGTATGATTCAAGGCTACAGAAGATCAGGCTATATTACAAGACAGTGGGTGCAAAAGAAAATAGAAAAATAAAGTAAAATAAAAGTAGTGTTTAAAAATACGCGCAAAGAACAAACACGGGGAAAAAAAATATATATATATATATATATATATATATATATATATATATATATATATATATATTACAAAACGATTATTGTAGTGAGAAAGGAAATACACTAATTAAGAGAGTAAAATGATTAAAAAGACAAGTGTCACAATAGTGCTAAGGATTAAAGAAGGATGTTAGAAATCTACTATTAGTTTGAGAAAAAGGTCCTGGTTATCAGTATGCACATAATATATCAGCGAATTATACCTTATTTTAAATAGTATACTTAGTTACTAGTTCGTTAGAGATAACTCTCACATGAAATATACCACTTCAAGTCTGATTTCCTGACTCGGCCATAAATCATATATAACCTTACCTAATATAATCGGCCTGTTTCCTCAAAGCTAAATGACTCTATTACAAAGCTAAAGAAACCTTGGCAATTTGAGCCGCTTTACATTCTAAATATGCCTAACTTTAAATGGAAACCAGCCAATTATGTCCTAAGATATTATATACCTTGATTTTCAAAAGGCCTTTGACAAAGTTCCCCACAAACGTTTACTGCTAAAACTAAAAGCGCATGGAATACAAGACGGTGTGTTGAAATGGATAGAAAATTGGCTCAGCAACAGAAAGCAAAGGGTAGTCATAAACGGTAAGGCATCTAAATGGACCAATGTAAGTAGCGGGGTACTCCAGGGATCGGTACTAGGACCAATTATCTTTCTAATTTACATCAATGACATAGATGAGGGTCTCACCTGTACAATCTCAAAATTTGCTGACGATACAAAAATTGCAAATAGCGTACTCTCAAAAGAACAAGTTGACGATATATAACACAATCTAGATAAATTGTCATGTTGGGCCCAAATTTGGCAAATGAGTTTCAATGCGGATAAATGTAAAGTACTACATGTCGGATACCTAAATGAGAAAGCAAACTATTCGATGAATGGCACTCAGCTTAAGAATGTAAACAGAGAAACCGATCTGGGAGTAACAATATCGAGTAACCTAAAACCGAGTCAACAATGTTCAGAAGTTGTTAAGAAGGCAAATAAAATAATTGGCTTTATAGGCAGGTCATTTGAGCATAAATCCAAAGAAGTTATCCTAACCCTTTACAATTCCTTAGTCCGCCCTCTTCTGGAATACTGCGTTCAATCCTGGTGCCCTTAATACCAAAAAGATATAAACAAGCTAGAACGAGTTCAACGTAGAGTTACCAAAATGATACCTAGCCTAATGAACAAACCATACGAAGAGCGTCTTTGAGAATTAAATCTATTTCCTTTAACCCAGCGCAGATTAAGAGGGGACTTAATTCAAGTGTTTAAAATCATCAAAGGCATCGACAATATGAACTGTAGTAAGTACTTCACTATCGACCAATCTAATTACACGCGGGGAAACGGTTGCAAAATTATTGGTAAATCTTTTAACTCGCACAAATCTAAGAATTTCTTCTTCAATCGAGTTGTCAACTTGTGGAATGGGCTTCCCCGAAACGTTATAGACTGCATCACCGTTGATTCATTTAAACTCCGCCTAGACAAATATCTCTCATGAAACCCGTGACTGACTGCGTTTGTAAATGAATAACTTTATTTTATCCCCCCTCAGTTACTAACCCATCTGTCCTCTACTAACTTCCTAATCCTGCCACGGACATTAGTTCCAGGGCAGTAATTCCCTTTCCAATGTTCCCTTACCCACTCTGAACCACTGTTTGGACACTTGATCCTCAGTGTTTTGGAGGACAAGCAACCTAGAAGGGTCACTAGATCTGTTGTTGCTTGATTTCCTTTGTACTCCTTTGTACTTTGATTTAATTATTTTCAAGTCAAAAATATGTACAAAATATTACATCATGTTACTCATGTAAACTATTAGCATGAGGGACATTGAGGAAAGTGGAAGGAAGAGGGAAGGAGGGAAGAGGGAAGGAGAGGAGAGGGAAGTGAATGTGTGGGTAAGGATGGGGGGGGGGGAGGAGGGAGGGTTGAATACTTGGTGAGACTGTGCTTCTCTCTCTATTATACAGTAGCTACTACTACTCTTACATAAACACACATTTATTTTTAAGCTGCATTGCATCAAAAACTACCACTGACATTTTGTTTTCAATACAAATCTCCCCCATGGATTTAGATAAGAACCATACTTAAATACACTTTTGTTTTGCTTTTATACTGTCAGATATCATATTACTTTAAGCGAGGGGAGGAGAGGTAGAGAGGGGGGGGGAGTGTTGTGGTCAGCAAGGTTTATGGCTCCTTCCTCTATTCCCTTACTCCGCCTTTTCGCCTCTGATGTACTTCGCTGTCTCTCTCCTGCATACTTCCCCCTGCTGCAGTCGTCCTCTCAGCATTAGGGCCATGCAGAATATTTCGGTCCACTTTCACACGACCAGCTTCTCCATGCACTGGCGCGATGACAGATGGGATGTGGGTGGGGAAGGGGGGGGGCACCCTAGGGTGAGTGGTGTTGGCTGGAGACAGTCAAGGGTGGAGGGTATTTTGCCTGGCATCGGCTTGCCCCTCGTCCTTACGCCTCCCTCGCTGCCTGGCACAGCACTCTTCAATTTTCCGTCTCTTCTTTCACATGTTGTTTGATTTTGGTTAGATAGAACTCCAGAGTTTCACCCAATATCAAATCACCGTAATTTCCCACTCACCCTGTTGTATATTTCACAATTCCATCACCACCCCTTCCCTCACTAACTTGCTGTTCACCACGGAGAGAAAAATCCATACGTCCTCTCCCTTCAAAGGCTCGAACAACTCTCATACAGTGCAGTACATGCAGTACATCATATTATTATCAAAGGGTTAGTATCAGTGTAGGGTATTCGTAGTCTGAAGGGGGTAGTGCTTGGTTTTTGGTCTATATATTTATTTTGTTATTTTGTAGTTTCCTCGCTAGACCTCCATCAAGCTTAGAAAAACACCCCCTAGATCCCCCTTTCAAGATAAATTTGTACATTTTTCTGCAGAAAAATGTCCCGGCCTCGCTGTCGCTCATGACAAAATCGACACATAAAGGGCACGAAAGGTCTTAATATTGATAACAAAATAAGGTGAAAGGTCTCAAAATCGCCAAACTAACGGAACGAACGTCTTAAAACCTCGAAACTATTATGCTAAACATGAGGGAGAAGGGGATCCATTAAATGCGAGTACTACCCCATTAACCTGAAAGTGGATTCATCGGCTGGCTTCCTACGCTCTATTAGATAATGATTTTCTTGAGAGTAACTTTCTGCACGAGAGAGAGAGAGGGGGGGGGGGGAGTATAGAGATATTCTAACACTGTTCACAATTAATAAAATACGACAAATATCGTACCTTGTTTTAAATGGGTATTGTCCTGTAATGTTGATAGGATTGTATGTAGCAACGGATAATGCTGTGATACGTGAACTATTGACTGTATGCATGTATACGAATAGCAATTATGTTTCAAAATATACATATATAACTATTCTTTAAATACTAAAATAATGTCTGAATTTTGTTCAAAGATGGATGCTTCCCTTGATTTCTTCCATATGTATTTTAATATTATAGTATAATGTTGAAGATCATCTTATTATATATTCTTGTTTCCTAGAGTCACTTTTAAAAATATTGGTTTTAGCTAAATACAGAGCCTTATATCTCCTTTTGGATTGAATGGTATTGGAAGCTATTTACCTGTAAACTTCATTGCATACTGTGAAATATATCTTGGACAAACAGAATGCATGATATTTTTCCACACTTTTGCATTATATGCTAATTAAATCAGTATAATATTTGTATTGCTGTAGTTTACTCTTGTGTTGATTGGCTCTCTTTTCCATATATATATATATATATATATACTTGGAGATGAAATATTTCTTACTCTATTTTCTACTACTATGTGTGTTTCACCTGCTTGGCTTTCCTTAAGTGTTTTTTTTGGGGGGGTCTATTTAGTTATATATCTATACATATTTTTGTTTCCTCGCTAGACCTTCATCAAGCTTAAAAAAAAACACTCCCTAGACGAAGTTACTATTTAAGTTATATTTGTACATATTTCGATAAAATAATGTCCCGGCCGAAGGCCGGTTTCTCTTAAAATTACAGGCTCGCTATCTCTCGCCAAGAAAAAATCTATACCTAAATGGTAAGAAAGGTTTTGATATTGAGATAGAAATAAGACGACACGTTTTAAAGTCGACAGACTAAGGGGGCGAAAGTCTTACAATCTGAAAACTAATGGGGTTAAACATGAGGGAGAAGGGAGAGACCAGAAAAACGGCTCATCTACCCTTAACTAAAACACAATGTATTAGTTTCCTTGTTTACATAATATTTTCCTTACACGTTGTCCTATAATTATTATAGTACCCTTGCATTATCTCTGTACTCTATAAAGCCCATGACTTTAGCCACATAATCTACCTACCTTGACTTTTCACTCACTTCCAAACCACCAAAATAGCTTTAATTAAGGGGAGATGAGCATATTGATTTACTCAAACCTGTATCATTATATTATTGTCCTCCCTAGACCTCCATCAAACTTTAAAAAACATCCAGTAGATCCCCCTTCTAGATTACTTTGTACAATTTTCGTTAGAAAAATGTCCAGGCCGAAGGCCGGTTACTCCAACATTACCATCGTTCGCCAGGAAAATAATCGATACCTAAATGGCATGTAAAGTCTTAATATTGACAAAGAAATGGGGCGTAAAATCTTTATATCGCCAAACTAATGGCCGAACGTCTTAAAGTCTAAAGACCAATGGGGCTAAACACATGGGAGAAGGGGGCCAGAAAACCGGCCCATGCCCTCCTTGACATGCCCGTAGTTCATAATTTTGCTTGTTATATCATGCCAAACAATTAATTAGTTAATTAACACGTTTAATTAATTAAACGTGTTCTGTATGTTAAATAATGGTTCAGAGTGCTGCAAACGTGTTCTGTATGTTAAATAATGGTTCAGAGTGCTGCAAACGTGTTCTGTATGTTAAATAATGGTTCAGAGTGCTGCAAACGTGTACTGTATGTTAAATAATGGTTCAGAGTGCTGCAAACGTGTTCTGTATGTTAAATAATGGTTCAGAGTGCTGCAAACGTGTTCTGTATGTTAAATAATGGTTCAGAGTGCTGCAAACGTGTACTGTATGTTAAATAATGGTTCAGAGTGCTGCAAACGTGTTCTGTATGTTAAATAATGGTTCAGAGTGCTGCAAACGTGTACTGTATGTTAAATAATGGTTCAGAGTGCTGCAAACGTGTACTGTATGTTAAATAATGGTTCAGAGTGCTGCAAACGTGTACTGTATGTTAAATAATGGTTCAGAGTGCTGCAAACGTGTACTGTATGTTAAATAATGGTTCAGAGTGCTGCAAACGTGTACTGTATGTTAAATAATGGTTCAGAGTGCTGCAAACGTGTACTGTATGTTAAATAATGGTTCAGAGTGCTGCAAACGTGTACTGTATGTTAAATAATGGTTCAGAGTGCTGCAAACGTGTACTGTATGTTAAATTAATTATCTATACATTTCTTTCTGAATCATATAACGATGATTCAACCCATACTGTACCGGCGACGCCTTCTTTATTTTATTCTTGCTTTATCAGACGATGTTTCGCAGTTTAAAAAGAGTTTGTGGTAGTAAAAAGGGTTCAGTGAGATAGTTCGAAGCCTGTTAATTGCTGGAGGCCCTTCTTAAACTTAATCAAATCATCTAATAGTAGCTAGAATAAAGATTAAAATACGTTGCCGGTACAGAAGGGGTTCATTTACAGGCGTATGGAGAGAACCACAGCAGCGTATTACAGTAAAATACATTGTATAAATATGCGTTAAGGGTAGATGGGTCGTTTTTCTAGACACCCTTCTCCCTCATATTTAGCTCCATTAGTTTTCAGATTTTAAGATGTTTGTGCCCCATTAGCTTGTCAATTTAAAGACCTTTCGTCCCATTTCTTCAATGTTAAGACCTTTCGTGCTATTTAGGTTTCGATTTTTTTCCGGGCGAACGATAGTGATCCAGTAATTTTGGAAGAATCGGCCTTTGGCCGGGACATTTTTCTACCGAATAATTTACAAAATAATCTAGAAAGGGGATCTAATGGATGTATTTTTAAAAGTTTTATGGAGATCTAGGGAGGACACTAAAACACACACACATATATATATATATATATATATATATATATATATATATATATATAAATATAAAATCATCGACCAAAAAATATACCCTTCCCCCTTAAATACAAAGTACACAAAAAAGGTGGTGTAAGACTATCTCGAATTATGTAGATTAAGAACGATAAACATCAAGATGTTAGCCATATATTTCTGCAAATTTTAATGAAAAAATTAATCATCATTCAATAGAGGACAGAATATATCACATTTTATGCTGCATTACCCGCACCCCTTCTTGATCAAACGTTTATGGACATCACTTCAAGGATGTAATCTCGCTGAAAATGAGAGATTGTATCATACTGTAATGCTTTTGTTGAAGAGTGTGCTAATATTCATTTAGCTTTCTTGAAATTATCTGCCGAAGAATTGCTTTTAATCTTCGAAAGTAATTTAATCCAGGCAAAAGACATCTTATGAAAATACTTCCCCGTACACTAATTATAAACATTTGTTTAGCCCCATACGACGAGCCTTAAGGGGAGATGTGCTAATGGATTTGTTAGTGTTTGGATTTTGTTAATAATGTGTAGTTTCCTCCCTAGACCTCCATCAAGCTGTAAAAAAAAAAAAAAAAATAGACCCCACTTGAAAATAAATTTCTACATTTTTCGTTAGAAAAATGTCCCGGCTGAAGTCCGGTTACTCTTAATATTACAGGCTCGCTATCGCACGCCAGGGACACCTAAATGCCACGAAAGGTCTTAATATTAACACAAAAATGAAGGGTACATTCTTAAAATCGCCAAACTAATGGGACAAACGTCTTAAAATCTAAAACACAAAGAGGTTAAACACGAGGGAGAAGGGGTGCCAGAAAAATCAGCCCATCTTCCCTTCATCACCTCGGTCAACGAAGTTAGATGGCAGTTATGGTTTTGCCTCCATTTGTTTTATGTCTGTCTGTTTGTCTGTTAACAAGATATCTCACAAAGTTATAAGCCGATTTTCACTAAATTTGGTGGTCAGATAGAATATGTGCCAAGTTAGAAGTGACTCAATTTAGGAGGCGATCACGGGATTTTCACGAAATTTGGTGGGCAGACAGGATATAGTTCACGAAATGTGATGGGCAGATAGAGTATTCGCCAAGAAGAAGTGATTCAATTTAGAACGTAATCAGGATCATATCCTGGAACCCAGATCCAAATGTAGGCCCGTAATTTTAATGGTAAAGAACCAGCCAGTGAAGGAGGAGGTATTCCCTCTACCAAGTTCCCCTCTGCATTAAGCTTGAGACTAAATATGTTGTAATTAGCAACAATGTCAAACTTCATTTTGTTCATGTCAATTAACGTACCAGTGTTACCATATAAGTTTCCGATGAGAAGAATCACAGAGAGCTCAGTCTAATAATCAGAAGAATACAGAGAACTACCAAGAAAAGCAGGGGCTGGCATATCTTGGCTAGGATTTTCGTTGAAAGGTAAGGCTGAGATGAAGAAGGACTCCCTTAAAGTCGATAGGGCAAGACTCGCAGCCCAAGTTTGATTCATTCTAATTGAGAGAGAGAGAGAGAGAGAGAGAGAGAGAGAGAGAGAGAGAGAGAGAGAGAGAGAGAGAGAGAGAGAGAGAGAGAGAGAGAGAGAGAGAGAGGAGAGAGAGAGAGAGAGAGAGAGAGAGAGAGAGAGAGAGAGAGAGAGAGAGAGAGAGAGAGAGGGAGGAGGAGGTGATAATGCAGAAAGGAGAGAGAGAGAGAGAGAGAGAGAGAGAGAGAGAGAGAGAGAGAGAGAGAGAGGCAGGCTGGCTTAGTGTGGCTGTTAAGTGTTCCGCAAAATGAAGGGAAGAGGAGAGTCTCGGTCTCCAGACGAGGCCAAATGAGGGCTGTAGGGATCAAGGCCAGAGAGAGAGAGAGAGAACCGTAATTACTTCCTTGCACAGTAACAAATGGTCCGATTAAAAATAGGTTGGTAGGATGATTCTAAAAGATATTTTCCACGGTATACAAGTATAAATCATCATGAAACTAATCTATGTATATGGAAGAGAGTAAAAGTAAGACAATAATTTAACATATATACTTCTAATCGTCCATTATTGTATATTACGTTTTAAATAATTGTGCAGAATGCATAACAATTATGGTAGTGATCTACATGACCAAAATAATAAATATATATTCATTTGCATTAGATAATGCTGGTCTATGTAAATAAATGTGAAAGATATCCCAGTAAAAATATCCCAGTACCGCAAACAAAAGAATGGAACGACTAAACCCAGATATTGAAGACAATTTTTAGTATAGAAACACGACAGTGTTGGTTGTCGAATATGTTATCTTTATAATAAAATAGTTTTCAATTAAAGATTTCTAAAAGTATTTTTGTTTTGTCTTCTCCTGGGTGACCTGGATGTGTGCGAGTTTGTGCTTTTTATCTGTGTTTATTTGTTGTTTTATGTTGTTTTTGTGTTTTCCCTGTTCTTGCTCTGTCTTGAGTCGGCTACCCCTAAAATGGGGATTGGGCCTGAGCATATAGATAGATACATAGATAGATAGATTTTTTTTGTATGAAGAGTCTAGAAATTATGACCAATAGCCACTTGGTCCGGTAGGGGTGGAACCGAGCAGGCTGTAATTCCAACTCCTATTTAATGGTAGGCTTTTCCCACATTGTAGAACTAGCTGAGGTACCCGGTGCTGCCCGGGTACCGACCTCAGGGGGGTGAGAGGTAAACAAATGTTTTGCTTAAAAGTTATTCTGGCACCCCCTAAGTATGCATGCCAAGTATGAACTCTCCATCTTGAAAAATCAGGGAGTTGGGGGAGGAGGAGTTTTGTTTTGCCCCCCCCCCCCCCTCTGCTTAAAACCTATGTTGCACATCCCTAGTATGCATGACAAGCATGGGGTCTCCTTCTTGAAAACTGAGAGAGTTGGGGGGTTAACCCCCCCCCCCCCCCGTTTAATACCTATTCTGGCACCCCCTTAGTATGCATGCCAAGCATGGGCTCTCCATCTTGAAAACTGAGGGAGAAGTTCGTGAACAAACAGACAGACAGACAGACAGACAGACAGACAGACAGACGACAGACTAACAGTAAGTGCCCTTTATATAGTAGATTATCATATAGATTTCTCTAGTCGTTTTGGGGGTATGCGAGGTTGGGAATTATATTTTTAATCGTCATAATTAATGGACTATAGTCTTTGCTAAATACAATGGGCCATAATCTTAAGCATTAACCCCTTCTGTACCGGTGATGTACTTTTCATTATATTCTGGCAACTATTAAACGATTTTGTTCAGCTTAGGAAGGATGTCGATCTACCCATTAAAAGACTACAGACTGTCTCAATTCATCTTTTTAGCTACCATATATACTTCCTAATTAAGCTTCATAAACTCGTCTAAATGTAGCTGAAATCAAATATAAAAGTCGTCGCCGGCACGGAAGGGGTTAAGAATTGGTTACTTGTCTCTTCCTCTTGAGGTAAAGGTTGTCAGTACGGGAAGGCTTGAGTATATGGTACATATTTTTCAAAGTGAGAACGTTAAAGCGACGCCCATCAATCACTTAACCCATTCTGTACCGGCGACGTCTTAATTTTATTCTAGCTCTATTTAGGTGAATTTATGCAGTTTAAAAAGGATCTGTGGTAGTAAAAATGGTTAATTAGGATAGTTCAAAGCCTGTTAATTGCTGGAGGTCCTTGTTAAACCAAATAATAATGTCTAATAGTAGCCAAATTAAGTTAAAAGGGCGGCACAGGTACTGAAACGGTTAACAAAGCCAGTGTCGCATGAGTAGATTTTGAGCTAACTTATAAAGTGTCAGGAATCCGGTATGAATAATCATAAAGCTTGTCACCACAACCGTTTGGAGTAATAGGATTGCCTGAAAGTACAGTACACTTGGGTGCTATAATATCTAGCCCACTCATATATTCCTGGACTTCACCTATTTCTAATTCTGGAAGTATATCTCTGGAAACGAATTTGTGAATAATATTTTCTATATATTAACTACCAAACTATATATACTATTCATTCATATAAGCAAGTTCTAACCAAAAATCAATCCTTGTAGTTATAATTGCATAAAGAAAAACATAGGGGTCCATGTATACTTATGAGTGGGCTAGAGACTATGGTATCAGAGTGTACATACGGGTTTTATCTCCCATTTTTGTGATCACATCAGTGAGGTTTTCCTGCTACCGTACCGATAAAGGTCTACTGTATAGTGGGATTGAGAATAAGTTATAAGAATGCACTAAATGTATTCTGGCTAGCATTAAATTATGTATCGAGGTCTAAATAGAAGGCTCGTATAAAAATTAAATCGGTAGAACTTTATCTATAAATCTTCTAATTCCTATAAAACTGGTCCTAAGCTGAAAACAATCATAACATGATAGCCAGTACACATAGTTTTCCTAAGCTTACTAAAATCGACTAATGAATGCCGGAATAACTAAAGAAAGACGACATTGAAAGGATTAAAAGGGTTAAAAGAGTCTCAAACATATGACCCCAAGTCACTAGTCCAGAGAGATCGGGAGGAGGAGGGAGATGGGCGAATAAAGATCAGGAGACGTGTAGGAGGGCGCGGAGGAGATTAGAGGCGGCATTTTGAGGGCCACTTTGGAAATGAAGACAATGGCAGTGAGATGTCGAGGAGGAGGAGGGAGAGCAGGAGCAGGAGGAAGAGCAGGAGGGAGATGAGTAGAAGGGAGAGTAGGAGGAGGAGAAGGAGGAAGGAGAGCAGAAGGGAGAGCAGGAGGAGGAAGAAAAGCAGGAGGGAGAGAAATAGGAGGATGAGCAGAAGGGAGAGCAGGAGGAGGAAGAGGAGAAGGAGGAAATGTGAGCGAAAAGTAACTTGCATCATACAGGAGCGAGCTATTTGGAGGTCCTCACGTGGAGACAGACAGACAAGCAGACAGACCGATAGAAAGACAGACCAGAAGAGGCGTCAACCAATAGACAGTATGAAGAAAGTGATGGTGGGATGTTGAGGAAGAAAAGGAAAAGGAAAGTTAAGTGAAAGGGAACATACATACATGAGCGAGCTATTTGCAGGTCCTCACTTGGAGTCCGACAGACAAGCAGACAGATAGATAAGTGGATAGACCATATAATACATAATACACGACATGAAGATAATGGCAGTGGGATGTCGAGGAGGCGGACAAAATTATGGTTGGAAAGGAACATGCATACAGCAGCGAGCAGTTTGCTGGAACTCACGTGTAGACAAACATAGAGAGACAGAAATAGTGACTGACATTCATTTACTTATTTATGTATTTTGCTCCAAGAAATATGCAAATATTATAACCATACAAGAATAAAAATAAGCTGAGCCCACTAAGCGTAACGTTTTCAGCAGGCACCTACTTACATTACAAACAAGGATATGGTTCTACAAAGCAGTGTAAACGTTAGAAAGAAACAAAAATGTACTAGTAGCCCTATCTAAAGTAATATCTACATATGTCTTTATACAATTCCCAAAAATGCATAGTTTACATAATATCTATAGATGATGCGGTGTTTCAATAATATCATTAGTTAGAGTATCGAGATTGAAAATAATATTATTGTATATATCACTTAAGGGGAGATGGTCGGTTTTTCTGAACACCCTTCTCCCTCATGCTTAGCCCCATTAGTTTTCAGATTTTAAGTTGTTCGGCCCATTAGTTTGGCGATATTAAGACCTTTCGTCCTTTTTCAGTGTCAATATTAAGACTGTTCGTGTCATTTAGGTGTCGATTTTGTTCCTGGCGAGCGAGAGCGAGCCTGTAATTTAGGAGAAACCGGTCCTACCGAACAATGTACAAATATACCTTGAAGGGGGATTCTGGGGATATTTTCTCTAAAGTTTTATGGAGGTCTAGGGAGAAAACTAAAAGAATAATAAATAAGTGAAAACCTTGACCAAAAAATTAGCCATCCCCCCTTAAAAGTTTCCAAGGAGTTAGCCTCTACAATGCATCTTGGTAGGGAATTTCAAAGTGAAGTGAAGTGAATAATTAATTGGGATTAAGTGGAGGTATTTAGTTTGTTCCCTAGACCTCCATCAAGCTTAAAATTACACCCCCTTGAGTCCTTTTCAAGATAAATTTATACATTTTTCGGTAGAAAAATTTCCCGGCCGAAGGCCGGTTCCTCTTAAATTACAGGCTCGCTATCGCTCGCCAGGATAAAATCGACACCTGAATTGCACGAAAGGTCTTAATATGGGGTGAAAGTTCTTAAAATCACTAAACTAATGGGGCAAACGTTTTATAATATCAAAAGCAATGGGGCTAAATATGAGGGAGAAAGGGGTCAAGAAAAAATCCCTCCAGTGGAAATCCCCCCTTAAGTGGAGGGGACAAAAGGGAACTTATGTTGGATTGTGTCGTATTAAGTTATAATGAATAGAAACATCTATGTCGAAGTGTTAATTGGATTATATTAATCCGTTTAATGATATAATATTTTATATTAGCCTTGCCACGGAGAAATTGATTATGTATATATCATAATCTTCAATCCCACAAATAATGGTTCAGGGTGCTGCAAACGTGTACTGTATGTTAAATAATGGTTCAGAGTGCTGCAAACGTGTACTGTATGTTAAATAATGGTTCAGAGTGCTGCAAACGTGTACTGTATGTTAAATAATGGTTCAGAGTGCTGCAAACGTGTACTGTATGTTAAATAATGGTTCAGAGTGCTGCAAACGTGTACTGTATGTTAAATAATGGTTCAGAGTGCTGCAAACGTGTACTGTATGTTAAATAATGGTTCAGAGTGCTGCAAACGTGTACTGTATGTTAAATAATGGTTCAGAGTGCTGCAAACGTGTACTGTATGTTAAATAATGGTTCAGGGTGCTGCAAACGTGTACTGTATGTTAAATAATGGTTCAGAGTGCTGCAAACGTGTACTGTATGTTAAATAATGGTTCAGAGTGCTGCAAACGTGTACTGTATGTTAAATAATGGTTCAGAGTGCTGCAAACGTGTACTGTATGTTAAATAATGGTTCAGAGTGCTGCAAACGTGTACTGTATGTTAAATAATGGTTCAGAGTGCTGCAAACGTGTACTGTATGTTAAATAATGGTTCAGAGTGCTGCAAACGTGTACTGTATGTTAAATAATGGTTCAGAGTGCTGCAAACGTGTACTGTATGTTAAATAATGGTTCAGGGTGCTGCAAACGTGTACTGTATGTTAAATAATGGTTCAGAGTGCTGCAAACGTGTACTGTATGTTAAATAATGGTTCAGAGTGCTGCAAACGTGTACTGTATGTTAAATAATGGTTCAGAGTGCTGCAAACGTGTACTGTATGTTAAATAATGGTTCAGAGTGCTGCAAACGTGTACTGTATGTTAAATAATGGTTCAGAGTGCTGCAAACGTGTACTGTATGTTAAATAATGGTTCAGAGTGCTGCAAACGTGTACTGTATGTTAAATAATGGTTCAGAGTGCTGCAAACGTGTACTGTATGTTAAATAATGGTTCAGAGTGCTGCAAACGTGTACTGTATGTTAAATAATGGTTCAGAGTGCTGCAAACGTGTACTGTATGTTAAATAATGGTTCAGGGTGCTGCAAACGTGTACTGTATGTTAAATAATGGTTCAGGGTGCTGCAAACGTGTACTGTATGTTAAATAATGGTTCAGGGTGCTGCAAACGTGTACTGTATGTTAAATAATGGTTCAGAGTGCTGCAAACGTGTACTGTATGTTAAATAATGGTTCAGAGTGCTGCAAACGTGTACTGTATGTTAAATAATGGTTCAGAGTGCTGCAAACGTGTACTGTATGTTAAATAATGGTTCAGAGTGCTGCAAACGTGTACTGTATGTTAAATAATGGTTCAGAGTGCTGCAAACGTGTACTGTATGTTAAATAATGGTTCAGGGTGCTGCAAACGTGTACTGTATGTTAAATAATGGTTCAGGGTGCTGCAAACGTGTACTGTATGTTAAATAATGGTTCAGAGTGCTGCAAACGTGTACTGTATGTTAAATAATGGTTCAGAGTGCTGCAAACGTGTACTGTATGTTAAATAATGGTTCAGAGTGCTGCAAACGTGTACTGTATGTTAAATAATGGTTCAGAGTGCTGCAAACGTGTACTGTATGTTAAATAATGGTTCAGAGTGCTGCAAACGTGTACTGTATGTTAAATAATGGTTCAGAGTGCTGCAAACGTGTACTGTATGTTAAATAATGGTTCAGAGTGCTGCAAACGTGTACTGTATGTTAAATAATGGTTCAGAGTGCTGCAAACGTGTACTGTATGTTAAATAATGGTTCAGAGTGCTGTAAACGTGTACTGTATGTTAAATTAATTATCTATACATTTCTTTCTGAATCATATAACGATGATTTAACCCATACTGTACCGGCGACGCCTTCTTTATTTTATTCTTGCTTTATCAGACGATGTTTCGCAGTTTAAGAAGAGTTTGTGGTAGTAAAAAGGGTTCAATGAGATAGTTCGAAGCCTGTTAATTGCTGGAGGCCCTTCTTAAACTTAATCAAATCCTCTAATAGTAGACAGAATAACGATTAAAAGACGTCGCCGGTACAGAAGGGGTTCATTTACAGGCGTATGGAGAGAACCACAGCAGCGTATTACAGTAAAATACATTGTATAAATATGCGTTAAGGGTAGATGGGTCGTTTTTCTAGACACCCTTCTCCCTCATATTTAGCTCCATTAGTTTTCAGATTTTAAGATGTTTGTGCCCCATTAGCTTGTCAATTTAAAGACCTTTCGTCCCATTTCTTCAATGTTAAGACCTTTCGTGCTATTTAGGTTTCGATTTTTTTCCGGGCGAACGATAGTGATCCAGTAATTTTGGAAGAATCGGCCTTTGGCCGGGACATTTTTCTACCGAATAATTTACAAAATAATCTAGAAAGGGGATCTAATGGATGTATTTTTAAAAGTTTTATGGAGATCTAGGGAGGACACTAAAACACACACATATATATATATATATATATATAAATATAAAATCATCGACCAAAAAATATACCCTTCCCCCTTAAATACAAAGTACACAAGAAAGGTGGTGTAAGACTATCTCGAATTATGTAGATTAAGAACGATAAACATCAAGATGTTAGCCATATATTTCTGCAAATTTTAATGAAAAAATAAATCATCATTCAATAGAGGACAGAATATATCACATTTTATGCTGCATTACCCGCACCCCTTCTTGATCAAACGTTTATGGACATCACTTCAAGGATGTAATCTCGCTGAAAATGAGAGATTGTATCATACTGTAATGCTTTTGTTGAAGAGTGTGCTAATATTAATTTAGCTTTCTTGAAATTATCTGCCGAAGAATTGCTTTTAATCTTCGAAAGTAATTTAATCCAGGCAAAAGACATCTTATGAAATTACTTCCCCGTACACTAATTATAAACATTTGTTTAGCTCCATACGACCAGCCTTAAGGGGAGATGTGCTAATGGATTTGTTAGTGTTTGGATTTTGTTAATAATGTGTAGTTTCCTCCCTAGACCTCCATCAAGCTGTAAAAAAAAAAAAAAAATTAGACCCCCCTTGAAAATAAATTTCTACATTTTTCGTTAGAAAAATGTCCCGGCTGAAGTCCGGTTACTCTTAATATTACAGGCTCGCTATCGCACGCCAGGGACACCTAAATGCCACGAAAGGTCTTAATATTAACACAAAAATTAAGCGTACATTCTTAAAATCGCCAAACTAATGGGCCAAACGTCTTAAAATCTAAAACACAGAGGTTAAACACGAGGGAGAATGGGTGCCAGAAAAAATCAGCCCATCTTCCCTTCATCACCTCGGTCAACGAAGTTAGATGGCAGTTATGGTTTTGCCTCCATTTGTTTTATGTCTGTCTGTTTGTCTGTTAACAAGATATCTCACAAAGTTATAAGCCGATTTTCACTAAATTTGGTGGTCAGATAGAATATGTGCCAAGTTAGAAGTGATTCAATTTAAGAGGCGATCACGTGATTTTCACGAAATTTGGTGGGCAGACAGGATATAGTTCACGAAATGTGATGGGCAGATAGGGTATTCGCCAAGAAGAAGTGATTCAATTTAGAACGCAATCAGGATCATATCCTGGAACCCAGATCCAAATGTAGGCCCGTGATTTTAATGGTAAAGAACCAGCCAGTGAAGGAGGAGGTATTCCCTCTACCAAGTTCCCCTCTGCATTAAGCTTGAGACTAAATATGTTGTAATTAGCAACAATGTCAAACTTCATTTTGTTCATGTCAATTAACGTACCAGTGTTACCATATAAGTTTCCGATGAGAAGAATCACAGAGAGCTCAGTCTAATAATCAGAAGAATACAGAGAGCTACAAAGAAAAGCAGGGGCTGGCATATCTTGGCTAGGATTTTCGTTGAAAGGTAAGGCTGAGATGAAGAAGGACTCCCTTAAGTCGATAGGCAGACTCGCCCCAAGTTTGATTCATTAGGGAGAGAAGAAGAGGAGAGAGAGAGAGAGAGAGAGAGGAAGGAGAGAGAAAGAGAGGAGAGAAGGGAGAGAGAGAGAGAAGAAGAGGAGAGAGAGAGAGGAAAGAGAGAGAGAGAGAGAGAGAGGAGAGAGAAGAGAGAGAGAGAGAGAGAAGAGAGAGAGAGAGAGAGACAGAGAGAGAGAGAGAGAGAGAGAGAGCGCGGAGGTAATACAAAGAACGAATAATATGGTAATAGGGAGCGTCAAGAAACACAATATATTCAATTAGGGGAGATAATTATTATTACGGAGTAGAAATTATTTCAGTGCAGAATTTATAAACAGTAGAACATAGAAGGATAAGTACTGTATAATTATATTCATTGGCGTAGGCAAAGAAGCTGAAAATGAGAAAGGAATTTAGTATACGTAAACATATTTTAAGTGCAGAGTACAACAAAATACATGCAATTGATTTATGATAACCAATTAAAATGAATGATTCGAGGAGTGTGAAACACGGTATGCATGCTAGATCATCACGAGATAATGGGACATAGGATTGATTGTTAATGTATTTGTCAAGTGAGAAGGGAGGGTAGAACTGGTATTATAAGTGTGTAGTCGTGGAGAGAGAGAACAAAACAAGAGGGGGGGGGGGGGGGGAGGCATAAGGGGGAGCCGGTGGGAGGGTGGCAGATGGGGAGCACTGGAACAAAAAACCTGGAACAAGTGTAACAGATGTGCGAGTGTGTGGCAGGTGCGGGCTGTGGCAGATAAAGAGACCCACTGCTAAACCGGGCTAGGACTCTCCCGAGAGTTTTTCCCATTTTTCCAGTATGAAAATAGATAGACCTAAGTTTTGCGTGTAATTTCTTATATTCACATAACTTTGAGGTGCAGTAAAGATGATATAACTAAGAACATATCTTACTCATTAGCAACATTTCTGTAGTAGCCTATATTCAGCGTCTGAGGTTCCAAAATGGCGATGTTGTGAAAGTTTGTCCATTCTTAGTGTTGGCAGCTGGGCCTATTGAACATGAGGCAGGGGGTACGAGGGGTATGATTGGCAGGAGTGGAGAGGGTGGGGTGGGGGAGAAGGGGAGAGTACAAGGGGTGGGGTGGGGGAAGGGGAAGTACAGGGGAGGGGGTGAAGAGGGGAGTACAAGGGGTGGAAGGCAGGCAGGAGGGAAGGGTGAGGTATTATGTTCTGGTGAAAGAGACACTGTACAGCGTACGTGTGAAAATCGTCTGCGTTACAATGCTTCCTGGATTTTTAGGGAAATGTCTCTGAACAAACAGGCATGCTCAGTTAAATATACTGTATGTACGTAAATTGTGCATTATTTTTTATTATTATTTTTTTTTCTTTCTATATACCAACTTACTTCCTCTCGGGCATAGGCTGAGAGCCTTAACATTCACCGCTTTACAATGAACAGTGAAGCCCGTGAGGTCTTGTTCCAGTCTAGGGAGTGAGACATGTGAAGCACGTAGAGTACAACGAGCACCTGCCATCTTGCCTTCACATGAGGCACGGTGCTCACTCATGGCCCGAAACGACCCCATCTCTGAAGCCACCTCGTTCCCGTGCTTCACTGTCTCATCCCCTACACTCGGATTCTCACACTTACACACACACAACGCCACCTGTTGAGCAGATAACTCACCATATATATATATATATATATATATATATACACAGTATATCTATCTATCTATCTATATAAGTTTTTCTTTCAACATTTATATACTTACAAGAAGGTAGACGTAAGTGCACATTACCGCCTCTTACTCTAATAAGCGTTACGGAGCTCATACAGACTTATGCCATTTAGAGTATATAATATCAAGAAAAGTGCTGAGATACTTAATGCGTTTCCCTAACTCCCCCAAATATTGTACAGACATTATTTACTTTTTGTTTAAGGGTAGCAATTGTTGTCATGCATCCCGTAAACATATTGTATATGTGCGTACTACATGAGAATTTGCGTGCGTTTTTTTTTTTAATGACTACAACCATGGTCCCCAAATTGTACCGGAATAAACTGCAGCACAAATCTCAATCCATCTTGATTGTGGGGGTCTCTCTCTCTCTCTCTCTCTCTCTCTCTCTCTCTCTCTCTCTCTCTCTCTCTCTCTCTCTCTCTCCGTAAATTTCCTCTCGTAAACTTACCATTTTTGTCATATGTTTTGTTCCTGAGAGGCATCTATTCAGTATTGCTCTTCTCCTTGTCTTTCCTTTTCGTCTCTCTTGTATTATATCTCTTCTTTTTCTTTTATCCGACTCTGCCTTCATCGTATTATTTGTATTTATTGGAGGCAGCTAGTCATTCTCTCTCTTCCCTTTTTAGCTTGTGTATATTTTTCCTTCTTGTTATTCTGTTTACAAAATGTTATACACCTTATCTTTTTCTATGACCAATTTCGTTTTCACCTTGTTCGATATTATTTATTTGTCTGTTATTCCCCATTGCTTTCCGGGAGCTTTCTAGTTTCTATTACTCTTCACCTCCTATCCACTCCGTTCTTCTTATTATTAAACTTTTCTTCAACTCCTGTTCTTGTGGCTCTTTTTTTTCAAGGGGAGTTTTTTGTGAAGGGAGCATGTGTTAGAGTAGGAAATGGTGAGTTGAGTGATTAGTTTGAGGTAAAGGTAGGTTTGCGACAGGGTTGTGTATTGTCACCATGGCTGTTTAATATGTTTATGGATGGTGTGGTGAGGGAGGTGAAAATGAGAAATATGGGAAGAGGATTGGGTTTAGTAGGAAAGAATGGTAGAGATTGAGAGTTGAATCAGTTGCTGTTCGCTATGACACAGCGTTGGTGGCGGATTCTGATGATAAATTGCAGCGGATAGTCAAAGAGTTTGGAGTGGTTTGTGGGAGGAGGAAACTGAAGGTGAACGTCAATAAAAGTAAAGTAATGGTGTGTAATAGGGGTTATCATAGGGTGAATCTAGATGTGAGGCTGGATGGGGAAATATTGGGACAAGTAGAGTGTTTTAAATATCTAGGAGGAACGATAAGCAGGGGTGGAGTTATGGAAATGGAGGTAAAACAGAGAGTGTGTGAAGGAAGGCAAGTTTTCGGAGCAATGGGAAGTATGTGGAAGACGAGAGATCTCGGAATGAAAGTAAAAAGTGCAATGTATCCAGGAAATGTGTTGCCACCAGTGATGTATGGGGCTGAGACATAGGCTCTGAAAAAAAGGAGAGAAGAAAGCTGGATGTGATGGAGATGAGCTGCTTGAGGAGTATGTGTGGAGTTACTCATAGAGACGGATTGAGGAATGAAGAGATACGTAGGAGAGTGGGGCAGCAGGAACATTTGTCAGCCAGAGTGGACAGAAGGGTGCTGAGCTGGTCTGGTATGGTCATGTTAAACGAATGGGAGATGAAAGGCTTACAAAGAGAATATATGAGTCAGATACAAGGGGAGCTAGATGGGCAGAAAGACCCCCATTGAGATGGAGAGACTGTGTAAGACAAGCTTTGGATGATACAGGAATGACTATAGATCAGGCAAAGGAAGTGGTAATAAACAGGAATAAATGGAGAATGCTTGTGAATAGTTGAGTGAACACGTGGTCATTTGGGGGAAGGGGTCGGGCGCAAGTTGGACTAGATAATAGTCCATCAGGCGCCTGGCCCGGGGAGACGATTAATATGAAGGGTGCGCCTGGAAGTGTGGTGGGCGGGCTTGTGGCTTTGGCTCCGCTACATGTCTGCCTGGCGAGATCGGAACCTCTCCGGGTGGTCGGGGGCCGGGGGAGTGCTGGAGCGACCTTGGTGACCCTGGTCTCCTGGGTGACCTAGATGTGTGTGAATTTTGTGTTTTGACTGTGTTTGTTCGCTGTTTTGTCTTGTGTTTTGTGTGTTCCTGTTCTTGCTCTGTCTTGAGTCGGCCACCCCCAAGAAGAAAAAAAAATAAAATAAAATAGAGGAAAATAAAATAAAAAATAGGAAAAGTGGGGATTGGGCCTGAGCATATAGATAGATAGATAGATAGATAGATTTTTTTTCTGGACCATCTTCTCCCTCAGGTTTAGTCCCATTATTTCTGCGATTGTAAGACGTTCACCCCTCTAGTTTGGCGATTTTAAGACCTTTTGCCCCCATCTCTCTCTCTCTCTCTCTCTCTCTCTCTCTCTCTCTCTCTCTCTCTCTCTCTCTCTCTCTCTCTCTCTCTCTCTCTCTCTCTCTCTCTCTCTCTCTCTCTCTCTCTCTCTCTCTCTCTCTCTCTCACACATATTTCCTGGCCTTACTCTCTTTGCTTCACTTTGCATATCATTATACACTACGCTTCCACGGATATCTCCATTATATTGCTTTAAGGGGAAATGGGCCGTTTTTTTTTTGGTATAATAATTAACTTATTCCTTTATTTCTTAGTTTCCTCGCTAGACCTCCATCAAGCTTAAAAATGGACTCCCTAGACCCCCCTTCAAGATAAATTTGTAAATTTTTCCGTAGAAACATGTTCCGGCCGGAGGCCGGTTCTTCTTAAAATTACAGGCTCGCTATCACTCACTAGACAAAAATCGACACCTAAATGGCACGAAAGATCTTAAAATTGACAACGAAATTGGGCGATAGGTGTTGAAATCGTCAAACTAATTGGCCAAACGTCTTAAAACCTCAAAAATAATTGGGTTAAACACGAGGGAGAAAGTGATCTAGAAAACTTGCCCATCTCCCCTTAAACATATTTGGGCCAAGTGGAGTTTGTTTAGGCTTCACCTGTTTCGCTCCATTATTGTGGAGATTTTAAGACGTTTCACGTCTTTACTTTGGTAATAATAAGACGCTTTACCTTATACAGGTGTCAATGTTTTTTCTGGGCTTGCGATAGCGAGCACCAAGCAATCGGCTTTTGGTCTGTAGAATTTTCCACCGAAAAATGAATAAATTTAGCTTGAGGAAGGTCTGGGTGGGCACTTTTTTAGTTTGAAGGAAGTTTGGGAATTTGTGTGTTAGCCTAGAGGACTAACTAATATATATTGCTCGTAAAGGCCAAAAGTGAGCAAAATCGTCACTAATAATTAAAGAAAATATCATAACCTACAAGACGTCAGACCAGATAGAGTTAAGCATGTCATGGGAAGAGGGATTATAGCAGAGTTAATAATACAAGTTTATATATATATATATATATATATATATATATATATATATATATATATATACACTGATACAGTATATATAGTATATACAAGACCCACCTACAAGATAAATCTGTACATTTTTCGGTAGCAAAATGTTCCGGCGAATGGCTGGTTCCTCCTAATTTAGCCTTATTCCAACAATGAGAGATGGAAAATAAGACCAGGCTAATGTTGGCGTTCTTAATATTTCGTATATAAAACTACACAAGCATTTACATATTCATGAATTATTTCATTGTATAGCACTGATTTTTTATTGCAATTAAAAACAAATATTTTATAGGTTTATTTTCATAAAATATGAGATAACATTTATGGTCATGCGAGAGAAACCTCGTCGACACTGTGCACCTCACGGGCGAATTTTTATATAATTATGGGTTTACTATAAACAAATTGATGAGTAAAAGTAATGACAAACTTTCGATTCAGGTTGTTCTGTTAAGAAATTACAGTTTGCAATCCAAAGCGCTTGTCAGTGGGGTTGCATTCGTATGTAACACAAATGTATAGGTTTCGTATCTATGTATCAATGTAAAAAGTGATAAATTATGCTTTCACTTTGATTATGTATTGATTGTGAGAATAGTCAAAGAATTAGTTACCAAAGATGAGTGAGTGTTCACATTAAACTATCCTGCGGCGTGAATTGGAAAAGAAACAGTTCTAAAATATTGGCTCTCAACCGTAAGCTCCATCATGTCTTTGTTTGTAAATTTTTACCTCGTACCGCCACGGGATCCAGATGGCGTTCGGTGTAATTGGAATATGGCTAATTGTAGGCTCCCTATCGCTCGCCAGGAGAAACTAATGGCACGAAAATAAAAATTGACGAAGAAATGGGTCGAAAGGTCTTAAATTGCCAAACTAATGGGGTGCATGGGATTAAACATGAGGGAGAAAGGGGTCCGGGAAAATCACCCCCTTTATTGAAAATCACCCCTTAATCAAGACATGCATTGTACTTAACTTGTTTTTCTTTGTGTCTTTTCGTGTTCAATCCTTTTATTAAACATATTATATAAATTATTTACCCCTCTATCATAATTACTGCTTATTATACTATTGTTGTCTGTAAATACACAATGTCTTTGCAGAATAACTTTAAAGGGCCGGGGAAAGGATAGCTAATTCAACCATTATCTTTCGCCTAGTATCGCATCGTATATATCTAGGAATCATGACCTTTTCTGTCAAGCGTATGTACGTGATTGAAATTATTAAATATGATAAACATGCTTCAGTATTTAATA
>CM064482.1:66385295-66392240 GCA_032716605.1 Paralithodes platypus
AAAAAGATGGATGTGATGCAATTGAGCTGCTTGAGGAGTATGTGTGGAGTGACTCATAGAGACAGATTGAGAAATGAAGAGATACGTAGGAGAGTGGGGCAGCAGGAACATTTGTCGGCCAGAGTGGACAGAAGGGTGCTGAGCTGGTATGGACATGTTGAGCGAATGGAAGATGAAAGGCTTACAAGAGGATATGTGAGTCAGATGAAAGGGGAGGTAGAGGGGTAGGAAGGCCTCCATTGAGATGGAGAAACTGTAGGACAAACATTGGAAGATAAGAGGAATGACTATAGATCAGGCAAGAGAAGTGGTAATAAATAGGAATGAATGGAGAATGCTAGTGAATAGATGAGTGTAAACGCGGTCATTTGGGAGAGGGAGTCAGGTGCCAGTTGGACTAGATAATAGTCTGTCAGGTGCCTGGCCCGGGGAGCTGGTAGAAATGAAGGGTGCGCCTGGATGCATTGTGGGCGGGCATTGTGGTGAGCTCCTGACAAGTGGGGCAGCTCTTAACAGGGTTACTTGGAATGCCGCCATTAGAACGGGAGACTCTGTCTTTAAATGTAATGTATGTATGTATGTATGTATGTATGTATGTATGTATGTAATGTATGTATGTATGTATGTATTATGGATGGATGGATGGATGGAGGAATGGATGGATGGATGGAGGAATGGATGGATGGATGGATGGATGGATGGATGGGGTGGATGGATGGATGGATGGATGGATGGATGGATGGCTTGGATGAATGGATGGGATGGATGGATGGCTTGGATGAATGGATGGGATGGATGGATGGAGGATGGAAGGAAGATGGATGTATGGATGGAGGATGGATGGATGGATGGATGGATGGATGGATGGATGGATGGATGGATGGATGGATGGATGGATGGATGGATGGATGGATGGATGGATGGATGGATGGATGGTCCCAGTATTGAAGTTATGGAACTTTGGAAACTATTTAACAAATTCTTTAATTTTTATTATCTCCATATGACTCTATACATACAGTATATTCAGAAGTGGGGTATGTGCCTCTAACATTCCACAACCTCAGCCCCATTCCCAATTACCTGCTACTAAATGTAAATATGTGAACAATTGATATATTGCTTGCTTTCTTTAGCTACTTACTATAATTTATATAACTGAGGAAGTATCGAATGTAGCGGGGTTGAATTTTACAATGGAAAATATCCCCGACTTAACTAAATCAAATTCATATCTTTGGAACCCATGTACAAAGTATATAAAGTGTCACGTCAGTTAACTGGTTTCCGTTTTGGAACACACACACACACACACACCTCTCTTTGTTCACAAAAATATGTTCTTAATTCTTCATCAACTAACACAGATGCAAATCCAGAGTATATCCTCACATCACGAATAAGGTAAAAAAAAAAAAAAATGAAAAATAAAAAATTGCCCCAGCACCACCTCCTGACTACACGGACCCTCTCATTAAGAAAACACGGGCATCGGTTCCCTGGTCCCGGGCCCCTGTAAATGAGACACGGAATTATTCAGGAACAGTCATGCTTCTCCGGTTGGGGTGGGTTTGAGCTGGGTGGGTATGGTGGGTTAGAGAGTTTGAGTGCATGGTGGGTGGGTTATGTATGTGGGCTTGTGGGTTTGGTGGTGTTGGTGGGTGCGCTGGTGTTGTGGGTTTGGTGGAGGGCTGGTGAGTTTGATAGGTTTACTGTTTGGACTGGTGTGGTGGGTGATGGATGGTGTTAGGTAGGCTAGCGAGTGGGGTTAGATGGGTGGGTTGGGTTAGAGGGGTGGGTTGGGTTAGAGAGTGTGTGGGTTATGTGGGTTACATAGTGCATTAGTGGGCTTGTTTGGTGGGTTTGAGAAGGGAATTGGTTAGGTGAGATTGGTTGATGGTTGGGTTAGTTAGAGAGATTGTAGAGAATGTGGCTGATTTAGAAACGTGGCTATGGTGAATTTGGGTGTAGGTGAGTGATTGGATTAGAGGGTGGGTTGAGTAGTTTAAAGGGCTAGTGTGGGCTTGTATTTATTTTTATTTTGTTTATTTTTTGTTTGATAACCCTTCATGCGTTAGCGCTAGACAGTGGATTCATAGGTCTCTCGTCACCTAAATCTTCCTATATCTAGCCCGTACTACAACGTGGCGTCTCTCTATCTATATTCACACAACATACCAAAACCCAAAACTCATCCCTATGCTGTCTATATTTTGGAGGATATTTTTATGACACCCATAAATTCTAAGTTTTTGGCACAACAAAGGTACTTTTGTAGCATGTTCGTGAGATCATGATGAATTATTGAAACTAAGCACGAATGGGTTTCCAATAACATGTCTCAAGAAATACCAAGAATAGGACCCGAGTCAATAAATAGATCACTGGTCCAGGATTTATGACCTTTATCATTAGATAAGGTAGATTATATTATACATTAATAGATTGATAATCTATATTAGGTTGTTTATGGTATGCAATCTTAAACTATGTCAAGTTAGTTGGACTATACTGCTCAACATTTCGTTAACAGTATACTGGTGTTAAGTTAACTTACGGTAGGTTCTGTTAACTGTGTTGCTGGTGTAATGGTTTATGTTCTGGATGTGGTATATCGAGTTCGAATCCCGGGAGGACCATATGCTGTCATTAGTTTTTTGTTCAAGTATATTGGGGTTTGTAATGGATAATAAATGTTAAGAACGGGGTGTTCCTTAATACAAGGTTTCGGTAAAGTAAGTTGGTTTTGGTAAGGATGAATTATATCAGACAGGTTACCTATAATTATATCAACTTACTTTAGAGAAGACCAAATAAGGTAGATTACACTAGTTAAGGTAATGAAAAACTTTGGTTATAAATTTAACAATATGAATTTCGATGAGGAATGTAAAATTAAGTACGATTGAGCTAGGTTATGACAAGATATTTAATTAATCAGAGGTTGTTATATAATATATAATAAAACAATAGAACAAGACTTCGAGATCTCAAATACACATAGGCCTATAGTGGCATCACCAGTAACATTACAAACAATATCGTGTGGAAATTCCCGGCGCGACCGAAGCCGCTCCAAGGACCCGTGCCCCCAGGGAGGGGCTGAACACATCATAAGACCTTACAGACTATTCAAAACAAAGCCCTGAAGATCATTACAGGCTGCACAGCTACTGCACCCACAGATCACCTACATCAAGAAACCAAAATCCTCAAAGTCAAAGACCATCTGGACATGAGAGGCACTCAATTCCTGGCAGCAGCCTCCACGAACCAAGACCACCCACTAAACTACATGGCAACACACCCACAGACACCAAGAAATATCAAAACAACACCCAGCACACGGTATCACACAATTATTGTCCTCTCTCCCTCCCTGCCCACCCCGAACCAACTTCCAGAAGCACATCCATACTCATATCTCTCACCGATCCATCCACTCACTCACAGACAACACGCAGCTGCAAGCACGACCTCCCGAAATCCATCCTTCCGAATCCTCCCTTCCGAATCCTCCCTTCCTCGTGAGGACAGAGTCCACCTGGCCAGGCTGAGATGCGGACACCATCCAGCTCTCCTGAGCTATCAGAAGAGACGGATGACTCCGTTGTCGACGCCTGCCCGGGATGTAACACAGCACCCCATACCATTAAACACATCATAGAAGACTGCATTTCACACAACCACTTACGCCAACAACACAATCTACACTCAATGAGAGCTCTGTGGGAAAGCCCGATCGTGGCCATGGCCTTCCTCAGGGACTCGGGGCTGTTCGGCCAGGCAGCTTAGGGAACAACAACAACAACAACAACAATATCGTGTGAAAATATAAAATCTGACTGAAAAACATATATCTAATTAGGTCTTACTTTCACTTTCATGAGAGAGTGATATATTTTTGTGGCGTTAATTATTTGTTAATTTTTATATTGCTCAGTATTGCCCTGCCAATCTGTATTAATGTGGCTTGATTTACTATTCTGAAAGACTTCTCTGTTCGTGTATTGTATATACTACTGTACAATCTATTTTTTTATTAATTTCACCACAACACCAAACACCTCCAATGAAATTAATGAAAGCATATATGTGATCCACCAGGATTCGAACCCGGGTTATCACAAACAGATTTTTAGACACCTTAACCATTACACCACTAAGACGGTTAAAGGTTTATGCACACGCCAACGACTTATTATCCATTCTCGAATACTGGATATTAATCTAATCATGTTCATATTCCCACCGCACTATGGTAGCCTAATGTTTAAGTGAGAGGAAAGAATATTCATGGGGCACAGATAATTTTTTGTTTTTTTTTTTCTATGTGAGTGAGGGAGGCAAAAGTCAGAACTGCCTATAGCGAGTGCCTCCCCCATAGTTGAAAGAGTGACAGGGCCAAAATCAAGGGACGTTCGAGCCAAAATGCCTGGACACACGGAGTTTGAAGCAATTTAAGTCATAGGAAGAGGGAAAGACTGATTCTGGGAGAGAGTTCCAGAGCTCAGCTGTTGAATAGAAGAAAGTCTGAGAGTAACGTTTCACTCTTGGGTTGGAGAGTTGCACAGAGTAGGGGTGGGATTGTGTTGCAAGATGGTTACCACGTGACCTACGTAAAGGAGGTGGTATACACTGGGAAAGCTCTGAGGAACACTGATTATTATAGTAGCGATAGAATAGCGAGAGAGATGCAATGGGAAAGCTCTGAGGAACACTGATTATTATAGTAGCGATAGAATAGCGAGAGAGATGCAACATTGCGGCGAAGAGAGAGAGAGATTGCAGAGAGTTGGTGAGTGGACGGGAGTTAATGATACGAAAGGCCTTCCTTTCAATTTTGTTTAGGAGAGCGGTGTGAGAGGAACCTCCCCACTCATGTGAACAATGCTCAAACAAGGACGCACTATGCCCCTGTACAGAGCAAGAAACGGTGCAGGGGTAAAGAACCCCCTAAGGCGGTTGAGCACACCCAGCTTCTGGGAGGCTGCCTTAGCAAGACTGGTAATATGGTCCTTCCAACTGAGAGAAGATGAAGGATTGATTTTTGTATTGTTGAAGAATAAGGGATAGTCCGCAGGGAGTTTCTGACGGGTAGATAGATGGAGAAATTGGGTTTTGGAAGCATTAAAGGTAACAAGGTTTTCTCTGCCCCAATTGGAGATAGTAGTTCGATCAGAATTTAAGTGTTCTATGGCTTCATTCCATTTGTCGTTGAGGAATTGCTGGCTTGGGCGTTCTGAAAAACTAATGGAGTAGTGTAAGGTTGAGTCGCCTGCATATGAATGGATGGGAGTTGAGGTACAGTTGAGATGGTCATTTATAAAAATTAGAAAGAGAATAGGAGATAGGACGGAGCCCTGAGGAACACCGGAGTTTATAGGGTGAGGAAGTGAGCGATGACCGTCCACAACCGCAGCTATGGAAAACCGGAAAGGAAATTAGAGACAAAGGCACAGAAACCGAAGGAGGGTAGTTTAGAAATTAAAGATTTGTGCCAGACTCTATCGAAGGCTTTCGATATGTCTAGTGCAATAGAAAAAGTCTCACCGAAGTCCCGAAAGGAGGATGACCAAGAGTTAGTAAGATATGAAAGAAGATCACCAGTAGAGCGACCCTTAAGGAAGCCATACTGGTGATCTGAGAGCAGATTATGAGAAGAGAACGGCCTCGCTACGAAATATCCCTGAACCTACTGATAATAATTGTTGTATTAATTTCACCACAACACCAAACACCTCCAATAAAATTAATGAAAGCATATATATGATCCACCAGGATTCGAACCCGGATTATCATAAACAGATTTGTTGACACCTTAACCATTACACCACCAAGACGGTTAAAGGTTTATGCACACGCCTACGACTTATTATCCATTCTCGAATACTGGATATTAATCTAATCATGTTCATATTCCCACCACACTATGGTAGCCTAATGTTTAAGTGAGAGGGAAGAATATTCATGGGGCACAGATCATATAGAATGGCCTCGCTACGAAATATCCCTGAACCTACTGATAATCTATTTTCTTTATTAATTTCACCACAACACCAAACACCTCCAATGAAATTAATGAAAGCATATATATGATCCAATGATAGCACTTATACAAATACTATAGTTTCATATAAGTATTAGCCTTTTAAAATTCCCAGTATATTCTTAGGTCAAACAATTACATATCTAATACTATATCATTTGTAACTGTACAAAGCAGAGTACAATACAGTTGTGTAAAGAGATAATGCCATAAAGGTAGAGTAAAAATGTAGCTTTGAAGGATGTCTGGAAATACGGGTTTGTTGCTCTAGGGAGAAAACTAAAATACATTGCTCGAAAATGGCAAAAACAAACAAAATCCTCAAAAACAAGTAAACAAAATACCATAATAACCCACAAGACGTCGGCACAATTAGTGTTAACCCCTTCAGAAAGGTGATGCATTTATTACCTTTCATTCTGGCTAGCATTAAGGGGAGGTTTTTAGTTTGGTTTCTAGATATCCATCAAGCTTAAGATTACACCCCTTTGAGCCCCTTTCAAGATAAATTTGTAAATTTTTCGGTAGAAAAATGTCCCGGCTGAAAGCCGGTTCCTCAGAAAATTACAGGCTCGCTATCGCTCGCCAGGATAAACTCGACACCTAAATGGCACGAAAGGTCTTGAAATTGACAGAAATGTGTCGAAGGTTCTTACAATCGTCAAAATAATGGGGAGAACGTCTTAAATTTAGAAAAGCAATGGGGCTAAACATAAGGGAGAAAGGAGTCAAGAACAAAAAATCGAGTGGAATTCTCCCCAAACGATTGTATGTCGTTTAGGAAAGACCTAACTTATTGAGATTATTTTTTGAGAGGGTATTTACTATTTTGAGTCATAATGGTAAATCACAAGTTAAACAAATCGATTAATGGCAACCCAAATAAGACTACAATA
>CM064482.1:66392340-66490115 GCA_032716605.1 Paralithodes platypus
ATAGATACACTGGCCCACACGGACCTTACGATCCAAACGAGGTGGTCAGGCCTTAATTCTAGTAGAGATGGCATATCCGATAGAAAAGGAAAGTAGAAAGAAAGGATAGAAAAGAAGAAGGCTCTCTCCCCACCCTCCGTTCCCTCTGGCAATTACCGTACATGAAAAAGTTGGAAGTGATTAACCTTGCTGGGCTTCGAAATCCCCAGAAGGAATTTACAGGAAAGATTGGAAAAAAATAAAGGGAAAACAAAAAAGAAATTAAAAAAATCATGCAACCCTTCGCCTTAGCAGCATGTAACTTTTGGGGTTAATTGGAATCATCCAACCCATCACCCTTAGTAGTATGTACATATTTAGTGATGTTTATTATTCTTATTTTGTATTTGTGTATTATTATTTTTTTTTCTTTTCTAACGCTCCTCTCTTCAGCTGAACAAATAATAACGGTGATAATTACTGCCTACTCCATACCAATTTTTCTGTGGTATGAGTCTAGATTTTTCTTAAATGTATCTATAGAGGAGCTGTCTATTACTTTATTTGGAAGTTTGTTCCACTCATGAATTACACTGAGTGAAGATTTTTTTGTTGTATCTGGATTCGCTCTCCGACCTGATAATTTTAAATTGTTTCCTCTTGTAGACGTGTCTTCGGCTTTTTTGAAGAACTTATCTAGATTAATGTTACTCAATCCTTTTAGAATTTTAAAACACTGTCAATTGGCCTCTCATCCTTCGTTTCTTAAGTGAAAATAGATCAAGTTCTCTCAGTCTTTCATCATATGATTTATTTCTCAATGAAGGGATTAGCTTAGTGGCTCGCCTTTGCACAGATTCCAATTTTTAACATCCTTTATGAGGTGAGGTGACCAAAACTGCACAGCATATTCGAGGTGCGGCCTCACCATACTTTTGTATAAGGGCAAAACCATGTCTTTGCTGTGATAGTGAAAGTTTCTTCTGATGAAACCTAGTGCCTGTGTGCTTTGTTTGCGGCCGCTGTGCATTGCTTGGAAGATTTTAAGTTTTCGTTTATCAGCACTCCCAAGTCTTTTATTTGTGTTACATTTTTTATCTTTTCTTCATTCATGTAGTATTCATATTTATTGTTTTTAGAACCTATTTGCAATATCTGACATTTATTTACATTAAACGGCATTTTCCACTTCTCCGACCATTCTGTGACTTTATTTAAATCAGCTTGAAGGTTTATTCTATCACCTTCGGAAATGATTGCATTACCTATCTTCGTGTCATCCGCGAATTTGGAAATTAAATTATTTATGCCATTATCTAGATCATGGATATATATTATGAACAACACTGGTCCCAATACTGAGCCTTGGGGGACTCCACTAGTTACTTGGCTCCATGTTGATTCCACACCGTTGATAACTACTCTTTTCTTTCACTTAGCCAGTTTTTAATCCAATCATACGTTTTGCCCTGTATTCCTATGTCTCTTATTTTCTGTAATAATTTATGGTGCGGGACCTTGTCGAAGGCTTTTTGAAAGTCTAGATACACTATGTCGAGGCTTTTGGTGAAGTCATTTAGTTTGTATAGGCTGTCATAAAATTCTATTAAATTAGTTAGGCATGATCTCTTTGCTCTGAATCCGTGTTGACTATTGTTAATGAGGTTATTGTTCTCAAGGAATACTACGATTTTATCCCTTATTGATTGATTCACACATTTTTCCAATTACGGAAGTTAAGCTAATCGGCCTATAGTTATTTGGTAGTGTTTTGTCACCATTTTTAAATATCGGTGTTATATTATCGGTCTTCCAGTCGGTGGGTACATGTCCTTGTTTAAGTGACATATTTAGTATTATGGTTAGTGCCCCTGCAACTTCTTCTTTGACTAATTTAAGAATTTTAGGGATAAACCTGTCCGGCCCAGGTGATTTATTGACATGAAGTGAGTCGATTTTTTTAATTACTTCTGACTGGATAATAATAAAATCTTGAAGAACATAGTTACATGTGTGATTATTTTCTTGTGGCACGTTTTGGTTACTGGCAGTATTAAATACAGAAGAAAAGTGTTGATTAAGAGTAGCAGCTATGTCCCTGCTATCTGATTCTAATTCACCTTGATTATTTAATATCGGACCGATGCCACTTTTAATTTGTTTATTGCTATTTATATATCTTTAAAATTGTTTTGGATTAGATTTGCTCGCTGTGCGATTTTAATTTCGTAATCCCTCTTTGCAGATTTAATTAGCGATTTAACTTTTCTTCTCGCAACTGAGTATTGATTTTGGATGGTAATATTATCTGTATCCATTTTTAATTTGTATAGCCGGTTTTCTTTCACTAATTGCTCTACTAATATTGTTATTGTACCATAGGGGTTTATTTATACTTTTATTGTGTCGTTTACGCATAGGGATATATTTATTTTGGGCAGTAAAGAAAAGATCTTTGAATGTTATCCAAGCTTCTTCGGTACTAGAGAGACTATTTATGCGTGTATGGATATCGTTTATCTCTTTTCTTAGTCCGCTAATATCAGCTTTGTTGTAGTCAGGTATGAATGTTTCACTAATAGTGGTGGTGTGAGTCAGAGAGAGAGAGAGAGAGAGAGAGAGAGAGAGAGAGAGAGAGAGAGAGACCAGGAGAGACGAGAGAGAGAGAGAGAGAGAGGGTGAGGAGACGAGAGAGAGAGAGAGGAGAGGAGAAGAGAGAGAGAGTGAGAGAGGAGGAGAGAGAGAGAGAGAGAGAGAGAGAGAGAGAAAGAGGAGAGAGAGATGATGAGAGAGAGAGAGAGAGAGAGAGAGAGAGAGAGAGAGAGAGAGAGAGAGAGAGAGAGAGAGAGAGAGAGAGAGAGAGAGAGACCTATACAAACAGACCAACAGTTACCCTTTGATATATACCGCCGTACTTACACAGGATGTACAGTTGCCTTCACTTCAACACCGGTCAGCCTTTGACAATCCATTAACGCTATCTTAACACTGTCTGCTACAACATCTCGGGGCTATAATCATATTTGTTTTTATTATTATTGAGAGTTTTGATTGCTGTTGCCATTTTCGACCAATATATACTTAATTTCCCCCTAGACTAAGAAAATGCCTCTTCAGTCCCCCTTCAAATAGCAAAAATATATAAATAATTAAATATATAAATATATAATGTAATTGCCACCTACTATGGGTTTCAGAGGCCGTGTGGCATCATTTTTCGGGAATAACTTATTAACAAACAGTTGGATCAGTATGAAATTTTGCCAGAGCTTGTTTCACACCGTCCCCTAATTTTCGTCAATATTGTGCATTAACAAAAGGGGAGAATTAAGCCACTTGTCCCTTAGTCATGAGGTTAAAGTCACACCTGAATGACTAGAAAACGGACAAGGTTACTGCGACGTACCTGTGTAAACCACCAAACCATTATTGCTCTTCCATCAAACACGGTCGGTCTCTATCAGCCACCACCCAACCCTAGTATCGCCTTTACATTCATGTTATATGTCACTATCAAATAAGTATATACAAAAATTATGTGATAATTTTGTATAATTTTGTCCCAAAAGGTTTAGTCTTTTCCTTATGACAAGTTAACCCCTTCTGTACCGGTGTCATCGTCTTAATTTTACTCTGGCTACTATTAGACGATTATATTTAGTTTAAAAGGGGCCTCCGGCAATGAACAGGCTTCGAAATATCTCACTTAATCCTTTTCACTGCCACAGATCCTTTTTAAACTGCACAAAATCGTCTGAATATAGCTAGAATTAAAAAAAAGAGACGTTGACAGTACAGAAGGGGTTAAGATATCTTGATGCTTATCTTTTTATAACTCAAATAGGACTTGAACAACCGAGCTGATATGTCTACCAAATGGGATCGAGAGAATAACCTCTTTCAACTCTGGGGGAGGCACTCGTCACAGGCAGTTCTGCCTTTCTCATCCACATAGAAAAAGAAAAATATATATATATATGTGAATATTTACAACCAATTTGCTCCAGCCAGCCCTAAATTACCTGAGGCTAGAGTTTAAAAATACAACACTGTAAAAATAAACGTGTTTTCATTGTCCGTGTTGTGCTTTGAATAGATAAACCGAAAAACATTGATAATGAACAATGTTTTGGCTACGATTATACCTTCAGCACAATAACCACCATAATTTGATTGAACTAATAACATTCCATATGAATATTCAGCATAGCACATTAAACTGCTGGTGTTACTTTTTGTGCAATTTGTTATTTATTTAATTTAACCAGGGATTATAGCACACGGCATATTACTTGATATGCCGACTCTGGGCAGCCAATGCCAGAAAATAGGCACTATAAATGAGTCTGCCCCGAAAATGCCAACCTCTATGGACACAAGTTAACCTAGACCATCCTGTGTGACCTTGGCTCTACCACAGCAACAAAAGCATACAGTTCCGGCGGGCCAAATCACGTCCCTGAGGTTCCATGGGAATCAACAGGGTGTGCCACCTGCCCCTCTCCCATTCATCTCGCCGCTTCCGAGGACTAAAGGGCGAGAAACGAACAACAGCTACCTAGCTGGGGAGAAAGAGCAGGACTGTTTAGCCCTAAGCCGAAAGTCAAGCAAGAAGAGTGATAAATTCAATAACTTTTTCGGCGAAGACTCCGACAGCAGCTCACCTTGCTTATAACAAGCTCCCTCTCTGGGTATCCCTTGAGGTACAGGTCTGAGATTTTCAACTATGACATGAGTATCTCTGTCCCTCTGGTTAAGAGGAACCTAGCCGCCATCCTGAGTTGTTTGTTAGGGTTAAGTCTGGATATTATGCCACCCAGATGAGAGTATATCCATCCAACCTGTGGTTACAGTTATTTAACCCCTGTTTTGAGTATCTCATTTAGGTAGGCCTGGGCATCTCTACCAACGGTGTGAATATCTGCACCCCTTTGGTTAAAGGTAAATTTACCCCCTTGAGCAGCTCGTTCGGGTCAAGCTTTAAGTAGTTTAACAATGATATGAGTAGCTCTACCAGCCTCTACTCGAATTAATTCGACCCCCTTACCAATATCAGCCATTGAAGAAGCTCAGAGATGGAGCAACATAGAAGAACTGTAATACAGACGAGACGATCGCCTTACCTACGACGCAATCTGGACCCTCTCTGGACAGATACATTAGCTACATTGGCTTTGTTTGTCGGTGTCCCTTGATAGACCCTGAGAAGGAAAATTAATGCAACACACCTATCCCTAAACTTTACCATCAACTAAACTTTGTTATACCTGGACGGCTTCGTATTACGAGTGTAACTTGCATTGCTTTAATATTTGCCTCCGCCACACACGCTCAACACATTATTAATTATTGCTTTAGCTACTACACCCCGTTGAGAAATATTTCAAACTATGTCACTTGTATTCTCGGGGTAGAGCATTGTAAATACCTAATTCATATTCTTAGTCATTATCATGTTATCCACTGAGTGTTTATTGCTGAATATTTATTGCTGAAAGACTTATGCTAGTCCCTTAAGGTACCGCCGAGTGCTTCTTACTGCCATTAGTTATTTATGTATGTTATTGTATTCACTCATATATGTATAAATAAAAACCTTAAATATCATAGCCTGTGTACTCTGTTCATCACCTTATCTCTGTCATTAAAAGGACTTTCTAAACCAGTTCAATCAAGATACGCTCATCCCTTACAAAGAAATTCAGGGGTGGTATCTTATTACTAAAGCATGATGCTGTGTTCTAGCAACACTGTTGATAATAATATTTTGTTCTAGCAACACTCTTGATGATAATATGTTATAAATATATACATCACAAATGGATACGCACTAGTAAAAAATTGGCCCCCTTTACTAATGATTCAGCCTCACATTTTTTTGACGTGTATTTTAAGCCTTTTATTTACAGCGTGGAATTGGTCTGTTGCCGCCGGATAAAAATATGAGCCCATGACGGTGAAGCCCTTTAAAAGAGCACACCCATACGTTAACCGGACCAATACGGTAGTCAATAGACAGATAAATGAAACATGATAGATGCGGCAGCATAAAACTGTAAAAAATATTGAATTATGAAGTTCAGTCATATATATATATATATATATATATATATATATATATATATATATATATATATTACTCATTAATTGATATTCTCTCTAGCTCCCTAGTGTAATCGATTTACTTCATAATATTCAATTTCAAATAATGGCATGGAATTAGTCAGCCAGCGGCAGAGGTAGATCAGCAGAGAGGTGCTGTAGGTTAGAAGATAGTTAGGTAAGGAGGTAAACAGACAGGGAGAGATATAGGCAGATAGAGTAGTAGTCAGGAAATGAGTTAAGTAGGGAGAGAGAGAGTTGACAGGCAGAGAGGCAGGTAATAGGAATTTGAAAAGGCAGAGAGAGAGAGAGAGAGAGAGAGAGAATGAATGAGATCCTCAGACCTGAGGTAAGGGCACTTAAGGGGGGGAAGGTAGGTAAGTTTGTTACCTGTAATGGAATAACAGATTAAGTTTATAACACTGCAGTGTCAGCTTTATGGCAGAATGGTTTTATAAAATCCAATGACTTTTCTTTTCTTTAACACGATGACTGCGGTGATCTTATCGATGGCTTTACAGCTGTTTGCTTGGTCTTTCCCACTATTTTCGCTCAATATGCGTCATCCTAACGCCATAGCTGTGTAGTTCCAATGGAAAGATCTGGTTGAATTCTCCCTCTAACTATCTATTTCATTCACTCTGCCCTTCTGTGGCCTCGAGAATATCGAGCAGAATTTGTCAGTTTACCGCGACCCTCCCAGGCCCTTACCGAATGTATTATAATTTTCTCTCTCTCCCACTTTCATAATTTTACACTTGTGATAACTCGATGAAATAAACTGTTATTTTATCAAGTTTTGTGTTTAGAGGACAATATGAGTTATGGCTTGTAACATGAAATGTATGTAGCCCGCAGCAAACATGCTTTTTACATAGGACGTATATGTACGTCGGCCACAGCGAAAGAGTTAACACTATTTTGTGGGTTATTGTAATAGGTTCACTTTGTTTAATTATTATTGAGGATTTTGTTCGGTTTTGCCATTTTAAAAGAATGTAATAAGTTTCTTCCCTAGGCTATCAAAACTGTCTTCTCAGACCCCCTTCAAGGGAAATATATGCTAAATTTGTAATTTTTCTTCATATAAAAGAATGTCCCGACCAAACAACTATTTCTTCTAAGTTATTAGGATTGTTATTGCTGGCCCAGAAAAAACATCGACACCTGAATGGTAGTAAGCGTCTTATTATCGCCAAATGAATGGGGTGAAACGTCTTAAAATTTCGAAACTAATGGAATGAAACAGGAGAAGTTCAAAAAGACCTCCGTCGGACCAAATAGAGTTCATGTGTGTTTGACCCACAGATAATATGCTTAACGAGTAGTAATGTAATTATTCTCAAAATAAGGATAAATTTAGAGCTTCCTGGTTATATTCAGGCAAGGGAATTGGTGTTAGGTTACATGTATATTAAAGGGACAGATCTCAGCATAATATTAGGTTACATTAATTCCAGTCTTTAAACCTTCAAGGGGAGATGGGTCGTTTTTTTATACCCTTTTCCCCATCATGTCTGGTCCCATTGCCTTTGAGATTATATGACGTCGGCCCATTAGTTCGGCGATTCTAAGACCTTCCGTGCCATTTGTTTTCAACATTTAGACTTTTCGTGTCATTTAGGTGTCACTTATTTCCTGGCGAGCGATAGCGAGCCTATAATTTAAGAGCGGCTGGGAAATTTTTCTATCGAAAAATGTACAAATTTATCTTGAAGGAAGGTCTTGAGCGGATGTTTCTCTTAAGCTTGATGGAGGTCACGGGAGGAAACTAAAACACTATTAAATATATAAATAAATTATCAAATTTATACGCCCTTGGCCTTGAAGCCAAGTTTTGAAGCATCTGGACTATGACAATGCATTGTATTATTTCGTTTGCATTAAAACAACTATTTAAATGGGTGTGTCGCCATTAATGCTCTTGACTGTACATATATAACTGGAAAATATGGGGTAATGTTATCCTTAGGTAAATATGTAACTATATGACTTCTTGTAAGTGACTATAAACAACTTTCACTACATTGCTACCATAGATACAACTCGGGTGAAGAGAAATAATAACAAGTAATAAGAGTATTCACAAGTTATATTTGTTTTTTGTTCTAAACCCTTCCTGCCCGGGTAGCATTTTAAAAGGACGCACCTTGCGAAGGCCCGGAGCCCGGGTGTCCTCTTAAAATCCGTATGCTTGAAAGCTTCCTTAAGCGTGCTTTTAAAGCCGTGCGGCGAAATGTTTGTAAACAAAGCCGATCGGAGCGCCGCCAAGCCTCAGCAAGAAGAAGAAGAAGTCCGACCTTGTCCGCCATTACCAGTTAGACCGAAAATTAGTCTTTTAATGTGTCCGATATTGCTAAATCCCCGGCAAAACAGCCAAAACTCTCTCCACGGAAATCGTCATCACACCTGAACCAGTTGACCTAGAGAGCTCTACTGAACGCCAGTCTACAGATACAAGTAAGCACTACACTTTGAAAATTGTGTGAATTCTGTAGCAGGTAAAATAAAACAAATAGGCCTATGTTAAATGCATTTTTTTTGGCCAGATGTCCCTGATAGGACTATCAACCTCTATCAATGCTGCCCGGGGAGGAAGGGTTAAAATTAAGGTGTAGACAATAAAGGCTGAATGTGATGAAAATATGTATAGACATATATTACAACGCCTTCTGTGCCATTCTTGGTTGATCTCTTACCTGATCTTCTAAGAACTAGCCTAAAATTGTTTCCACCATATTTTTGCCTGTTCTAAAAGGGAGATGGGTCGTTTTTCTGGTCCCCCTTCTCCCTCATGTTTAACCCCATTAGTTTTCAGATTTTAAGACGTTCGGCCCATTAGTTTGGCGATTTTAAGACCTTTCGCCCCTTTTCTTTGTCAATATTAAGACTTTTCGTGTCATTTAGGTGTTGATTATTTCCTGGCGAGCGATAACGAACCTGTAATTTAGGAGGAACGGGTCATTTATACTACCAAAAAAAAAGTACAAATATATCTTGAAGGGGGATCCAGGGGTTATATTTTGTATTAATTTGATGGAGGTCTAGGGAGGAAACTAGAAAAATAATATATATATGAACAAAATCGACAAAAAAGTGAATATCTCTTCATAAAACTTAGGTTGAATCAATATCACTTTGAGCTACGACCACTACGTTGTGGTAAAAAAGATGTATTAGTCAAAATATCCACAATACTGATCAGAATTAGGTATAAGATGGAAGTACATTTTAAAGAAATAACACAAGCATTATAAGAAAGTATGCTAATTAAAAATGAGAAAACACAATAATATTATATTCTAGCGTGATAAAATATACCGCGACAGAAACCTCGCCTTTACCTTCAATCAGCAAATAACTAAGCCAATAGAAACTGCAGTGTATTAAGGGGAGATTTCCACTTCAGGGATTTTTTTCTTGACCCCTTTCTCCCTCATGGTTAGCCTCATTGCTTTTGATATTTAAAGATGTTCGCCCCATTAGTTTGGCGATTTTAAGAACTTTCGCCCAATTTCTGTCAATTTTAAGACTTTTCGTGACATTTAGGTGTCGATTTTTTTCTGGCGAGCGATAGCGAGCCTGTAAATTAAGAGGAGCCGGCCTTCGGCCGGGATATTTTTCTACCGAAAAATTTACAAATTTATCTTGAAAGGTGGTCTAGGGGCTGTAAGCTTTATGGAAGTCTAGCGAACTAACTAAAAACATCCCCTTAAGAGTGTGTTCATAAAACCGCATTTGAATGGCAGTCAAGGCTATTGGTTATCAAAAATCAAACACAGGGGCTGGAAGAATACGGAAGCCCTCAGTAATTATAACATTCATTCAGTTTAAAGGTGTGTGTGTGTGTGTGTGTGTGTGTGTGTGTGTGTGTGTGTGTGTGTGTGTGTGTGTGTGTGTGTGTGTGTGTGTGTGTGTGTGTGTGTGTGTGTGTGTGTGTGTGTGAGTTAGTGAGTATGTGAGTGTGTGTGTGTGTGTGTGTGTGTGTGTGTGTGTGTGTGTGTGTGTGTGTGTGTGTGTGCTAGTGTGTGTGTGTGTGTGTGTGTGTGTGTGTGTGTGTGTGTGTGTGTGTGTGTGTGTGTGTGTGTGTACGCGCGCCAGAGAATGCTGGGTGAAACAAATCGAATGATTATCTTTGAGCTCGGAACAAGAGGAGATTGATTACATATATTTGCTAGGCTTCTCCGTGAATAGCTGCCTGTGACTTGTCCCTTTATGGAGAGGGACATATAGATTGAGTAAAGATGGGACTATGGATGAAGAGGTGCGGGAGAGGGTACAACAGGGGAAGAGGGTTGTAGGAACGCTAAAAGCAGTAACAAGAAATAGGGTGGTCAGTATGGAAGTGAAGAAGTCCTTGCATGACAGTGTGGTAATCCCGACACTGACTTACGGAAGCGAAGCATGGACGTTGGTTGAGAGACTCAGACCAAGAGTGAGAGCAGTGGAAATGAATTACTTAAGGAGTGCGTGCGGAGTTACATGGAGGGATAGACAGACTAATGAGGAAGTAAGAAGGAGGTGTGGTGTGGAGGTAGATGTGCTGGAAAGTGTGAAAAGGAACAACTTGAGATGGTTCGGCCATATGGAACGTATGGAAAGCGAGAGAATGACTAAGAGGGTGTACGAGAGCGAGGTGGAGGGACAGAGGGGGAGAGGTAGACCGAATATGAGGTGGAAGGATGGAGTGAGGAACTACATGAACGAAGGCGGTGCTGGTTGGGGGGAGGGGCGTCGACTGACTGGGGACAGAGGTGCATGGGGGCGGTTCGTTCGTGGCCACCCCTTCGGGGATCACGGCGTCAGGCAATAGATAGATAGATAGACATATAGATGAAGTTAGACGTAACCTGAACAGAAGCATTAAGGGGGGTTATTCATTTTGCCATCTTAACTTCTTAAAATAGTCAAACTAATGAGGCGGAGTTCTTATAATCATATAGCTAACGGAGCTAACCATGAGGCAGAAGGGGGTCCAGATAAACCAAATACCTCCCCTTAAGTAAGAGTATTGACATAAGTAATATATTTATACGTGGAGTTACGCATTGTTTCCCCTGTAGAATATACATAATCCTTTTATGTATGAGTAATCATATATTGCTTCTGGCTTTACATGCCAAAAAGTAAAGGCTTCGAGTCTAAGCAGCCACACTTCTAAACGGCCACACTTCTAAATGGCCACACTTCAGAATGGTCACACTTCTATACAACCACACTTCTAAGCAGCCACACATCTAAACGGTCACACTTCTAAAAAGCCACACATCTAAATGGTAACATTTCTAAGCGGCCACACTTCTAAGCGACCACACATCAAAACTTCTATACTTCTAAACGGCCACACTTCTGGTTAGCCACGCTTTTAAATGGCCACATTACTAAACGGCTGCACTTCGAAATTACCACACTTCTTAACAGCTACATTTATGTATTACCACACAGACATTGAGCAACTGGAGATAGTTCAATCTAGGTCGAACAAGTGTATGCCCTTGATTAGAAGACTGAGCTATGAGGACAGATTTAGGGTTCCCTATTTATTATTTTGTTTTTCAACACGTAGACTGTGAGCCCATCTCTGTGATTTTTTTGATATACTAAATTGGTTGCAAGGGTTAGAAAATTTAGATTTTTACAGAATGTCAGTGAACGCAACACGTAACCATTGCTGAAGAGGTTTAGCAATAGTTCATGATCTATTCTACTATGAAAAAACTACCGTAAGCTGCTGTATATACTTCACTAGCAGTTCAAGAAGAGAGTAGATATAGTGATTTTTGTACATTCTAAAAATGAATGTTTTGCGCAACTCATTCATTTTTTTTTTAGCTAGAATATCTCTCCAGAATGGACTGAAAGGTCTTTGATATACAAGCCATTAATTCAAATTTACTGTAATTCCTTTCCATCTCTCTTTTTTTCTCCTTCCATTCCTCTTCCATTTCTCTCCCCCGAATTACCTAACTACCAACTTCACATCAATTAACCCACTTTAAAGATCAAACTGCATAGCGTTCACTCCCCGAGCCGGTGTGCGCCAGTAGACTCATTGGGGCCGCAGTTACTTCCTAGAAAATAAAAAAGGTCAATTGAGTTGCAGTAGCGAATTTAAGCAGAAGTTGGAACGCGTCTCTGGGATGTGTAGCGAGGGGTGTGTGTTCGCTTTGTTAGTAATTTTATATTTTGGTCTTGGTTTTGAGTTGCTGACTTCTACCCACATATGCTCTCTCTGACCCTTTGTCCCCCCCCCCCTCTTCTCTCTCTCTCTCTCAAATTCACACACACGCAACAGCTAACATTAACATGCTCATTTCGATCATACATTTCGTATTTACCATGCGATGTAATATCAATTTACCGTATATAGTAACTTATATCATATGCAATTACATTTAGGTATAACCTTATATTTTAGATACATTTCAGGTCAGCATTCATTTTAATTATTGCTGGTGTTTTTCAGATGTATGGTGCAATTATATGTTTTATATTATGTAATGGACTTTCTCAAACGCCTTGTTAAGTTTGGTTTGATTGATTACTGCCTTTTTTTGTATCAACAGCATTCGAAGAAACTTGTCAATTATATATACAAAGACTAAGTATATATTGACATAATCGATGAAAGGCGTTTACCAAATAATTAGTTATATACGTAGTTTAAATAGGCTGCACATATTGTTTGTCAATTACATATGTGGAATTGTATGTTTCAGTTGGGAAAAATTGTCACTTCGAGATTTGCTACTTTTAACGCCTATTTGACCGAGGTAGGTCTTTTTGCACCTCCCCTGTTTTGCTCCATAGGTTGGATATACTGAGAAGTTTCACTCTATTAGTTTTGCGATAATATGACACTTCAACCCATTCAGGTGTCGATTGTTTATCCTGGGTGAGCGATAGCGAGCCTCTTACTTAGAATAAATTGGCCTTCGGCTGGGTAATGTTTCAACCGAAAGTTAGCATGCCTGGGGTGTGAGTGGGCATTGTCTCAGTTTGAACACAGTCTGGGAAGGCGTTTTGTTAACCTAGGGAACAAAATAAAATACAGTGTTAAAAAGTGGTAAACAAAAAAATAATAACAATAATAATAAACAAAATATCATAATAACCTACACCAGACACCAGGTAGTTCTAACAACATAGCTACAGACCAACATGGTGAATCACATACAATAGCACTGGATATATCAAAGGCATTTGATAGAGTCTGGCATCAATCCTTATTGTCGAAGATGTCACACTACGACCTTGCATCATTAGTTCCACTAATTTCTTCTTATCTTCATAACAGAAAAATACGTGTAATGGTAGATGGCCTTTATTCTCAATTTCACTCAATAAATGCTGGTGTTCCCCAGGGATCAGTTTTGGCCCCAATTCTGTTCCTCATTCATATCAATAATCTCATATCTACCACTCATAATCCAATACATTCCTACGCAGATGACTCAACACTCCACAGTTCCTTCACATTTACCAATTCTTTCACCCAACCCGATCTTATAAATTCAAAAATAAACACTGCAATTTCTCTGAACCAGGACCTTTCTAGTATTAATGGATGGGGACAAAAGAATCTAGTTTCCTTTAATGCACAGAAAACCAAGTACATTCAATTTTCTAACCGACAGAATCTCACTGACTCCCATATATTTTTAATGATGTAAATATTCCCACTTCCCCTAGTATTGACATTCTCGGTGTAACATTAACTACTAACTTGAGCTGGACACATTATGTTAGAAGCATTGCTAAGAATGTCTCTAAAGAACTGGGACTCCTGTACAGAGTTCGAGAATTCTTCACTGACGAGCAGTTGGCCGTAATATATAAAAGTCATGTGCGTTCTCAGATGGATTACTGTTCACCTCTGTGGGGTGGAAGTGGAGTGGTTGCATTGAGGTAGTTGGAAAAAATTCAAAATAAAGCTATTAGATTAATCAATAACCCTGCAATCACACAGGACCTTCCTACATTATCCATACGAAGAAATGTTGCATCCCTTGCATTATTCTACAGATATTTTCACAGCAATTGTTCCGAGGAACTTGCTTCAATTGTGCCGCCTCTCCACATCTTTCCCCGTAGAACTAGGGCAGCTGAGAGCGCCCATGAATTTACACCTTCTCCTCCACAATGCAGAACTTCTGCTTATCAGAATTCATTTATCCCCAGAGCTACTACTCTTTGGAATTCACTTCCCTCGAATTGCTTTCCACAAACTTAAATCTACAAATGTTTAAATCCAGTTGTTACAAACATTTTATGAATGGAGGATGCCTTTAGGCACATGGACCTTTTTGTTTTATCTGTGTTTTTCCTTCCTCCGTTCATTGTCTCTTAAAACTAAAAAAAAATATAAAATATGAAGATAAAGCTTCAGGGTGTTCGGTGTATCCACGATTCGTGTTGGGGTAGAAGAAAGTTGACGGGTGTTTGTAGGACCCATTTCAAAGCCTTAAATAATCATAGCGAAACACAGAATATTAATCAGATAATAGTGATCTAGTTATATGCTAGCCATTTCGTTACCTAACCACCTCGCTAATATACAGTATATACTATATATATATATATATATATATATATATATATATATATATATATATATGAATCCCGTGTATATTTGACCAACTAAGTAGGTTAACTTTACCTAACGTGGTTAGTTATATTCGGAAAGATAATGCTCAAGCTAAGTTAAATTTAGTTACAATATTTTGGTAAAGAGGTGGTCAGGTTGTGAGATGTCACTCAGTCACTCACACATCAACAAGTCACCATATTCAGTATAATATTTGACGTATTATTATAAAGAATTACGTGATGAAAATATACTCCGAAAAAAGCGGGCAGGATCAACATAAGCCTCACTTCCTTGTATAAAGCATTATCTCCATTTCCAATTCAATATTATCTCCAGGTTCTGTAACTTGCTTCATTTGACTCGAGCAATTGTATCTCATGACTCACTCTTGGGCTTAGGTCTTTCACATAATTTAGTATGATTTACCATTTTATATAGCGATGTAGAAAATTAAAATACAGTAGATTAAAAATATATATCCTAGTATGCTAGATGTATTTAATCTTTTGGGTACAGCGGTTTCTTTAGGGAAGATTATGCTCCAGCGGCTATTTGTGTCCGTTATTCCTGCTCAATATACGTCGCCCTAGCGCCATATCAATAGCCCTGAGCGAATTGGAACAAGCTACAATGAAAATATTGGGTCAAACTCTACCTATAACAGTCACTATCCCCTCCCTTCCTCCTCACAACACCCAGGAAAATCGATATATATATTTTGTTTGTTTCATTGCTGAAATCCGACTCCCCACTTTATAAACACTCTTGAACAGAAATGTACGATTTATCCTCACTCTTTAATATGTACAGTTATTTTATCATGTTTTGTATTTACAAGGCAGTATGAGTTTTGTCAGCCGGGTTAATTACATATCATATACAGTAGTTCAACAAATACGTGTTTTAATATATATATATATATATATATATATATATATATATATATATATATATATACAGTATATACGTTATATATATATATATATATATCGTATATATATATATATATATATATATAACGTATATATATATATATATATACTATTGCTAATTCATGACCTATTCCCAAGTTATTTAATTACCTAGTTACTCTCTTAACTCTCCCTGTCGCAGTAATTTTATCACGGTTAACCTCTCCCCCCCCCCCCGCAGCCCCGAGTTTCTTTTGACCTCTGTGTTAATGCCAGTATTATCCCGTCATTCCGGAGCATATTAACTACTGACCCTCTTATTATTATTGTTGAGGTCACTCACTCGTTCTTCTGTCTTCTACCAGTCTGTCTGTCTGGTTTATGAAATTGTGAGCTAGACTTTGTGATTTCCGTTTTTTTTCTGTCTGTATCTGTCTGGTTATATTATTTGCTGTGTTTATTTAACTTGCTCTTCTATTTTTATTTATTTTTTTGCTGCAACGTTAGATAGTTTTATTAGGTTCTCACATTGTCTTGGAATTTAAGACTGCACATGAAAGAAGCTCCTTTGCAATTATTATTCCCGTTTTGAAGTAAATTTCCTTTTCACAACGACAATTACATTCTCTCTCTCTCTCTCTCTCTCTCTCTCTCTCTCTCTCTCTCTCTCTCTCTCTCTCTCTCTCTCTCTCTCTCTCTCTCTCTCTCTCTCTCTCTCTCTCTCTCTCTCTCTCTCTCTATTCTCTATCTTTCTATTTAGGGGGAGACACTTGTTACAGTCAGTTGTTTCCTTTTGTCTCCCTCCCACTACCTTTCCCCCAACATCTGCCCCATCCCACGCACTCACCCCAAAGCGCGCGCGCGCACACACACACACACACACACACACACACACACACACACACACACACACACACACACACACACACACATAGTCCAGGCCAGTGATTTCCTCCTTCTCCGGCGAGGACTGAGTCAATAAAATAAGGAGGAATCTGTGTGAGCATCCGCAGGGTAGCCCGGGTGTTGACTCAAGACCCGGGCGGAGAGTGGCTGCGGCAGAGATCAACCTTACTACCACTCACTCTCAAGGTCTAGCGAAGAGAGAGAGAGAGAGAGAGAGAGAGAGAGAGACAGAGAGACAGAGAGACAGACAGACAGAGATAATACTATATATATATATATATATATATATACAGTATACATATATACCGGGTATATATAAATATATATATATACTGTATATATATATATATATATATATATACATATATATATATATATATATATATTTGTGAGTATAACTGTTGGTGGAAGTGCCAACCAATAATGGTAACAAATTGTTGGCGTTAATATGTAGATAATATATACAGTATGTATCGTATTATTGGCGTGTCCTGACCACAATAATACACCAGAAATAGATAGTTTCATCTATTGTAAGATACTTTCACCATATTTTTAGTCTTAGAGGATGACAAGGTAGTAGACCATCGATCAGCAGAAACATTGTGGCGTGTATTAGAGTAGTGGGGTTTCTGAAAAATGTGAATGTTAGGAGCATTTTTAGGTAAAAGTTGGGAACCAGACTTTTTAGCATATTTCAGGTATGCTGAACTCGATTAACCCGGTTCCCAAGCGAAATTTTGAGTTTTTGACCATCTAATTTGCATAAACAAAATGGCCACCAAATTGGAAATTTTTGACACTTCATGAACCATTTTCTCCAATATCTCTCTAACTAGGCAAGCAAAAATGACAAATAAAGTGTCTATACTTATGTTTTGAGGGTCAGAGAATGTGATTAAGGCATCTTTAAAGTGATTAGTGATAAGCCTTCACGTAAATGTGCAAATTAGTGGCTGCAATTATAGAAAAATCAATTTCTCCAATATCTAATGCTAATACTAATACTAATTGTTTCTTTTATTTGCAGACTACAATGGATCCAGTAGTTACTTTGAAGAGGCCTTCACCTGTAGATTACAGCTTGTGCATCTTCTGCCAAACTCACACAACCAGTGTTATTCCTAGTAATGCAAGTGACCATGGACTCGCAAAAGTCAGGGATGCTGCCAGTACCAGAAGAAAGCTTAGAGACACTAAGAATATCGATGTGATTGACCGTCTTGAGAATGTCTTGGATTCTGCTGAAGCCGAAACTCTTGTGTGGCACAAAATGTGCTATGCCCACTTCACGATCAAAAGTAAACTTGAACGTTTGCGGAAGATGCAGGTAGTGGATTCAAAACAAGAAGCAAGTTGCAGTGGTAACAGATGTTCATTGCGAAGGCACGTGGAACCAGTAAACTGGAACTTATGCATTTTCTGTCAAACTGTTGTTTTGAAGGCACGGTTGATCTCAGTAATGACAAAACAAATGAGTGATCAGATAATTGAAGCTTCCCCTCTCGACTACAAAATTGGCCTTCGATTGGCTGGAGTGATTGACTTAATTGCAGCTGAAGCCAAATACCACTTGAAGTGTCTAAGAGCATTCACCAGATCTACCAATAAAACAAAGCTGGACTCGGACAATACAGACCTTGCGATGGTATGGCTATGCAAAGAGTTGCAACAATCTGCAGACAGAGGGCACGTTATCCTGCTGAATGATGTCTGAGAACGGTATAAGGAGCTTGCTGAATAATCGTCAACCATAATTCAACCGTCTTACTACAGTAGAAGGACAACCTTCAAGGAAAAGTTGCAGTCACAGCTGGGAGACATTTTCAACTTCTTCCAACCTCTTGACAGGAGCACATCCGAGAGAAAAACCATGCTGATTCCCACAAAGTATCAGCATACTGCAGTTTTGGAAATGACAGAAATTGAGGAGACTGAGAAAATGTTGCCTCAATATGTGCCTCAGGATGACATTTTCCTATCACTTGTACATGTAGCGCTGAGAATTCGTGGAGACATGATGGAATTTCTGGGTCACAAAGGTTTCTCTGTAAGTGAAGATGAAGCGATTCAATGCATTCCAGATAGTTTATATATGCTATTGAGACTAATCTTTGGTGGTCAAGAGGTGCTAGAAGATGATAGTTCTGAAAAAAATGAAGATCTTGTCCAAGGCAGAGTTCTGAGTGTAGCACAGGATCTAGTTTACTGTATGAGCGGCGGCAGAAAATGGACTCCCAAACATATTGGTCTTGCCAATACACTACATCAAGCCACACGATCAAAAGATCTGGTGGAGTTGTTCCACAAGGCAGGCCACTGTTTGAGCTATGAACAGGTGTTGCAAGTAGACACTTCCTTAGCTGAGAGCACCCTGAAATCTATGGACCAAGAAACCGGGGCCATTATTCCACCAAACATTGTAGCCACTGAATTTATCCACTACACTGCAGATAACATTGACATTCTTGATGAGACACTTGATGGAAAAAATACTTTCCATGCAACTCAAATGGCAACATGGCAGCGGGGACAGAAAGCCGATGCTGAACTTCGGATGTTAGAGCCATCTGCTAGACATACGCTGATCGTGCCAGATGTCCTAGAGAACTTGTATCCTGTCAATATAAATCCTGCCACAAGTGAGCCAGTATTCACAGCCCCTGTTGACAAGGTATGGTTCATGAAACCTGAAGGAGACGGTGATTGTGCAAAACAAGCGCAAGCAACGGACATGACTTTTTTCCTGCGACGTCAAGATTCTGCCACAAAACCTTCTTGGACAGTATTCAATCAGTCAGTCTCAACAGAGGAACCAGAGCAGACAGCAGTAGGGTATTTGCCCATAATTCTTGCTCCTGCTCACGAGTTAGATACGCTAAATACAGTTGTGAAGAGGTGCATGGCGATATCTTCACATTTCGGACAGGATCATACAGTCCTTACAGTGGACCAAGCCTTATACTGCAAACTCATGGAACTGAAGTGGTCTGTGGAAGAATATCGGGATAAATTAATCCCTCGCCTTGGTGGACTTCATACCGCGATGAACTTCCTGAAGGCTATAGGAGATCACATGGCTGGATCTGGTTTAGCTGAAGTGTGGCTAGAGAGTGGACTGCTTGGGGAGGGTGCTGTGCAGCTTGTCCTGTCAGGAAAAGCGTACAATAAGGCTACGAGAGCTCACAAACTTACTTTGCAAGCTCTTTGGCGGCTTTTGTTGCCAACATTTCTCCTGTTTGCTGCAGAGTCAGACAAGGAATACCATGATGAAGTTTCTGCGATAGCTGCTGATGACAATCCCGAAAGAATTCCAGAGCTGATAAGATGTCTGAAGCAGGAACGGTTTCACAATCTTCTGAAAGGTTTCATAGCAAGTAAATCTGATGATGTGAACTTTGTCTTCTGGTGGAACTATATGGACATGGTCTCAATACTGTTGCAGTTCACTCGAGCTCAGCGTGATGGAATCTGGGACCTTCATCTCCACTCCTTCAGTCTGATGTTGCCATACTTCATGCGGTATGACCACCTGAACTATGCAAGATGGGGTACAGTGTATATAGCCGAGATGAACCAACTACCAGAATCTGTGTTATCAGAGTTTCAAAGGGGCAACTTTGTTGTAAAACGTTCTGTTCAAAAGTTCAACCAAGTAGATCCATACCAAGCCATGGAGTGGATAAATGGTACAGGAAAGAAAGCAGGTGGAATCATTGGCATCACAAAGACAACATCAGCGCTTTGTAGATGGACCCTTTCGTATAATATGAGGTCTCACATTGCAGCTGAAACACATGCAATGTACAACAACTGTCCTGGTAGTGCACGTGTTCACAATGAAGCTACCAAATCACGGCAAAAGCGGGCCAACGATGACGAGATGGCATTGCTCTCGGCCTTCCAGGGATTCAAGGTTTTTGCATCGGTTTCACCAGCGTCATTGCAGAATCTGGCCACAAAAGACCTAGCAACAGAGGCAATCCAAAACTCATTACTTTGTGCCAAAGAACTCGGACAAGAAAAAGTGAATACATTCGTTGAGGAGAGGATGATTGTACCTGAGCAAGGTGACAAGCCAGATGTCAGAATCCATGCACCCCTACACAGGAGTAATGCCAAAACGTTTGCATCTCTGTATGAAGTGGTCAAAGACAATAAAGAGAAAGACAAGAGAACTATCCTGAAGGCAGATAGAAACGTGCTTCAACGCCTTCTTACTGCCTATGAGGCAGGTCGTCCAGTTTACTTGCCAGCTGTCCTAAAGCACGAGCTTCTGCCAGTTCCTGTATCACTCGCTGAAATGAATGGTACACTCCGCACTGGAAATAAGTCCATACTGGCATATAAGTTAACGGAAGACATAATCTGCCCTGAAGCTATTGAACTTAACGACTCATCATCCTGCCTAATCATTGATGGACAAGCACTGGTGGTTGCTCTGGGAAAGCCTGACAATGCAATGACCTTTGGGGATTTGGCCGACACATACGTAAGAGCAGTATTAAAGGCAGGTTCTAACTATCAACGGGTAGACATTGTGTTCGACAGATATAGAGAAGAGACAATCAAGGGTGGTACGAGGACACGACGCACGAAAGCAGATCGACCAATCAGACGAATTGTTGAGGGACGTGATGTGCCTCTTCCAAAAAAATGGACTAACTTTGTGTCGCTCCCTGCTAATAAAGCTGATCTTGCAAATTTACTGTCTGAGGAACTGTGTTCTCAGGCACCTGATGATAAGGAGATTGTAGTTGCCGGGGGATTCAGAGAAGAAATTGAGGTTTGGTCATCAAAGACAATCACTGATTTGACTCAACTGAGAGCCACACATGAAGAAGCTGACACTAGGTTGGTGTTACATGCTGTGCACAGCCAGTTCAATACAGTTGTTGTGTCATCAAGGGACACTGATGTTCTCGTGCTTTTGGTTTCCCACTTCCCACGTGTACAATGTGAACACCTCTGGATGATGTCTGGTACCACCAAGAAAAGGCGATATATACCCATTGATGCAGTTTTCAACAACCTACCAAGAGATTCAACAACAACTCTTTTACCATTTTATGCATTAACCGGGTGCGACACCACCTCCTACATCGCAAATCACACCAAAAGGTCATCATGGAAAGTCTTCAAACAGCACCATCAATTGCTCATAAACTTGGGAATCGGTGAACTCACAGAGGAGACCATTCGATCTTCAGAAACGTTTGTCTGCAGAATATATGATGTGCACAAAACAGACTCTGTTGATGCAGCAAGGCATAATACTGTTCTCAAAGACTGCCAAACCAGAAGCAATGCCACCAACACGTGATGCTCTCCGCTTCCATTTGATGCGAGTACACTATCAAGCAATGATTTGGAGAAATGCTCACTGTGCTGTACCTGAGCTTCCTGCACCCACAGACATGGGATGGAAACATGGCGATTCAGGACTACAACCCATTCTGATGTCATTGAGTCCGATCCCACAAAGTTGCCTGGAAATTATTTCATGTGCCTGCCAGAAACAATGCAGGACGCGTCGGTGCAAATGCCGCAAATCAGGGTTACGATGCACAGCAATGTGTGCATGTCAGCAACAGAGTGATGATCAAACTCCTTGTATTGCATGAATATGGTCTACTCCAATAAATAGTTCAGGTGAGTGACAGATATTGCCCTGTTTTGCCTGCATAAGCATCAAGGAGTATCTTGGGGTAAAGTTGGGAACCATTGATTTTTCTCTAATGACAGCCGCTAATATGTATATTAAAGTCTAGGCTTATTACTGATTCCTTTAAAAATGCCTCAGTGACATTCCCTGACCCTCAAAACATAGGTATAGATGCTTCACTTGTGATATTTGCTTGCCTAGTTAGAGAGATATTGGAGAAAATGGTTCAAGAAGTGTCAAAATTTTTCAATTTGGCGGCCATTTTGTTTATGCAAATTAGACGGTCAAAACTCAAAATTTCGCTTGGGAACCGGGTTTATCGAATTCGGCATGCCTGAATTATGCTAAAAAGTCTGGTTCCCAACTTTTACCCAAAAATGCTCCTTGATTCTTATAGAGGGCCTTTTTTAGGAAATCCCACTATACTATATACAAATAATGCTATCATATAGCCTCAGACCTTTGATATCTCGATGTTTAACATTAATGAAAGCTGTAAACGGCACGGATACTGTCATGAACGATATAAATGTAATGCAAAAACAAACAAACATATACTTAGGCATATTCGCAGACACTAGTAGCTGCTACACTTGTGTGAACAATCTCAGAATGTGAAGTTTGAATGAGGAAAAACACGGACTCGTACATGTGTTTATACGTAATGTTTCCTAATATTTCACCAGCGACTGAAAACTGTTCAGTAACATGTGTATCACTTTTCACTGCAGGCGATTGTATATTTACTCAGCTACTTCTGTTCATTGTAGTAAATAGCCCAAGTTGATTACTTTAATATAGTGTTGGCGATTATTCACTCGATACATTGTAAGTGCACACATTTTGGACAGTCAGTTACACATTTACCCAGTAGCTATATATATATATATATATATATATATATATATATTCTCTTTTAAACAGACGAGGTTAAAGGCAATAGCAGTTTCAGCATTTAGTATTTTATTGTTACAGCTTTCAATATTTCTAACAATTTTCCTCTGGGGTTCAGAGATGAGGTACAACAGGTTAGCAAAATTCATGGTGGATCCAACGTTTCACAAGTAAACATCTTGCATCTTCAGGGAATGGGCAGGTAATGATTAGAATAAGGACAAAGCAACATATTTATACAAAATTCGAGGATCAAGAATAGGTAGGTGGGCGGAGCTACTGGGTGTGGGGTGGCTGTTCATTGGTGGAAGGCAGTCTATTCGCTACAGGCATACTGCCCTCGTTCCTCTCGCCCTGTGCCCCCCTCCCGTACCTTTCCGCGATCAGCACACTACTGACAACACCAACCAATCACAGCCACCCACAGCCAACAACCAACCACCGATAAGATTTAGTGCCCGTCTCGCGAATAGACTGCCTTCCACCAATGAACAGCCACCCCACACCCAGTAGCTCCGCCCACCTACCTATTCTTGATCCTCGAATTTTGTATAAATATGTTGCTTTGTCCTTATTCTAATCATTACCTGCCCATTCCCTGAAGATGCAAGATGTTTACTTGTGAAACGTTGGATCCACCATGAATTTTGCTAACCTGTTGTACCTCATCTCTGAACCCCAGAGGAAAATTGTTAGAAATATTGAAAGCTGTAACAATAAAATACTAAATGCTGAAACTGCTATTGCCTTTAACCTCGTCTGTTTAAAAGAGAATCTATTACCTGGCTATACTAACATATATATATATATATATAAATCTATCTATCTATCTAGTTACAGATTGACCCAGTAGCCCACACAGTTAAATCGGTAGCTTACTCACACACACACATAGGTTTACTCCCAAGTTGCTTTTGAGAACCGAGTGAAAGCCTAATTTAGCCTCCTTTAGAAGCCTACCAAGCAGAATATAAGCGGACCGGCTGTGGGGGGGAGTCATGCGGGTGGTGAGGGTTCTAGACCCTCTGTAGAAATATATATAACTAAATGGATTTTATTAAGGTGTTAGGCTAGCCAATTTGTAAACGGTTGTCTGATTAGTACTTGAAATCAATGTAAGTTCTTCCCCACTAACAACTAGTATAGGTAGATTAATGCAATTAATTTGTGTATCAAATTTGCGAAATATAAGGTATATTTTGAGACACTATTAGTTAATCTTTATTCAGTATATGTGGTTATTTTTATCAATAGTCTGTACTAATTGGACCCCCTCGTACAAACTGGATAGTCAATCCTGTATCTAGTATTCGCTATGCTGTATAGCTTGCCTTATAAACCATAGCGTACAGTCATGAGCCATAATACCCATACTGCTATGTGATTGTGGCTGTAGGCCTATGCGTATAATGGCTGACGACTGGACTTGTTTATATTGATACCGTCAACGTCAACGGAGTGTTGGAGATTATTTGACCAATATTTGCTTGTGTCCTTCTTTGTCTGTTCATGTTAACCCTTACAGTACCGACGACGTCTTTGTGTTTATATTTCAGCTGCATTTAGCCGATTTTATGAAACTTAGGAAGGAGAATTGGTAGCTAAAAGCATTAATTGAGTTAGTCTGTACTTTTTTAACGTGTAGCCATCCTTCCTAAGCTAAATAAAACCGTCTGATAGTTGCCAAATATAATGAAAAGGATGTCACCGGTACTGAAGGGGTTAATTTCTACTATGAAATTCAACAAAATAAAGAAAGTACAATCGCGGTCATTAATACTGATATCTACAGTGTATATATATATATATATATATATGTTCATTGTTGTTTTTGGTTAACTGAAAATCCTTACTAATTTATGCCTGATATTAGTATTTCAGAGGTTCCTTTAATTTGATCGAGGCTTCAAATGTAATCAAAATTAATGAGCGCAACTGTACATAATATGTGCGGATTCATTATGAAATGTGTTGATGGTCTTCATAAAATACTTACATCGAAGGTTAAACGTTTGGTAGCAATATCCCCACACCCAAGTCCCTATGTAATTAACCCACCAAATTGACCATGCAATGTTTTTACTCGTTGTAGCGATTTCCACTTTTTTACTTCCATAATATCACACGTAAGCTCTGGTCATGATTACGTACAGTCGTGGTCAAGAATTTATGGAGGTACAATTATGATACACTGGCGAACTATTTTGATAAACTGCTTGAGCTACAAAGATTAGGTTACTGGGATGCACTACTTAATGCTCACCGTCTTGTTTTTATCGTTAGATGTTCACCTCTATGCACTCTGGAGCATAAATCGTGGCCTCATGTTTTCGAAGCCATCCCGAACTGAGTCGAAACTTCTCATTAATATTTGCCTAATAACTACGTTTTAGAGGTATGCTTTGAAGTTCGTGGCTTCATATTGGACAAGGATTTCTGTTTTAGAGTGTACAACACTTCAACACAAAGCTCTCGCCGAAATGCACACGTATGGTTTGGATATGTGTTTGAAGAGCCAATATTATTATAGCACTTAGCAGGTGTGGCCAACTGGGAGGATATGACACAAGAAAAGCACACCACATTATATGATTTATTTACACAGACTATAATCAGTAAACACAATTTACAAACACAAACAAATGGTAATCATGACACGATTCCCAAACACAATAGATGGGTAATAACGATATGTTTACCAAACACAAAAGACGGGTAATCCCGACAAAAAACGATACCCAAACATAATAACGGGTAAACAACTTTCAAGCACAATTCACAAGCACATTTCACTAGAATACATATGCATCATAATCGCGGATTTCTTGGTAGTCGTGGGTAATCATGATTGTCCCGAGGGATTAGTCTGGCGCGGGGAAGATATCCTGGGTGGCGTGGTAGGGGGGAAGAGTTGGGATGGGAGGGCTGGTCAGTGCGGGAATAATATGCGCCTAAGACAAGAAGATTAATGGGACAGGTAGCCTCGGGTGGGTTCTTGCTCAGGTGTGTGCGGGCAACGTGGAATGTCCTTGTCAGGTGTGTGGTGCAGGGAGGGTCTCGTCTAAGGTGCAGCGAGCAAGTCTTTAGACTTCTTCAGGAACAAGGGGAGAGGGTGTCTAGTCTGAGATGCAGGGAGCGAGTCTCTAGACTTCCCCAGAAACAAAGGGAAGGGGATCTAGTTTGAGATGCAGGAAGTGAGTCTCTAGACGTTTTTAGATAAAGGGGGAAGGGGAAGATGGAGGGGGAGCGATCGTTCTCTCTGTAGTATACCACTAGCACATCCTTCACTGTTGACGATGGGGCCGGGACTTGTATCGTTGATTGCACTTATGGTGTCCCTTGATCTCGTTGATATTCTGTCGGGGAATCTTGAAGGTCTCATCCAACAGTGTTCAATGGCTTACTTTTGATATAGCATGGGAACAGTTGATTTTAGTTGTTAAAACCCTATTTGGTTCATGGGAGGACTTTTTGGAAACCTGTTGTGCTTCATTATTTTGGACATTGTAAGATGTTTCACCCAATTATTTTGGAGATAATATAATGATTCACCCCATTCAGGTGTCAATTGTTTTGTACGAGAGCTATCGCTCATCAGCCTTCACCCGGGACATATTTCTATAAAATAATATTCAAATATAGCTTGAAGGGGTTCTGGGTGGGCATTTTTTAGTGTGAAGGAAGTGTGGGAAGGCGATTTTGTTATCATTGGGGACAAACTAAAACACTGCTCAAAAACTGCAGAAGCATGCAAAATCATCAATAATAATTAAAGAAAACATCATAATAACCCACAAGACGTCCGACCAGATAGTTTTTGTTGGGCGATATCTGAATATTCTACCCACGCCTCCAAACCTCGTAATCACAACCTTTTCCCCACCCGCTGTTCACCATCCATTTTTATACATTCCCACGGCCCCATCACCAGGCGGTCCCCCATGCTGCTACTTGCTATCACTCTGCCCCCTCTTTACCCCCACCCCATGGTACCTGGCACTACCTGTAGACCCACACTAACCTCTTCCCCTCAACGTCCCCCTTTTTACTTCTTCGCCAATCATTACCTATGTCTCTGAAACCGCTGGAGTGGACAAATCAAAACTACTAAAGAGTTGGGCATGGTGCTTAGGGCACCCATGAGGAGAGCTTTCCATGGGCCCATAAATTCACCGTATTCGCCCTCAGAAGGGCAGAATCGAGACCACCACACTCTAAAGGAGACCCTTACATCCTCCTCCTCCTCCCCTTTTTAACTGGAGCAAGTCGAGAGAGAAACATATCCCTACCAAATGAGTAGAGAAAGGAATCCCAACATCCTGCATGATTCCTGAAGAAGTGGCCGTTCATCCCTGAAGTTTGTAAATAGTTCTGTTCCCTGCTGACTCCTGAAGTAAATGGCCCTGCCGATTTCTAAAGTAACCGCCCCTTCTGATCCCTGAATTACAGCCCCTGTTGATTCCTGAATTAGCCGTGATCATTGAATTCTGAACTAATCACCCATGTTGATTCCTGAAGAAACCGCCCCTGTTGATTCCTAAAGTAACCACCCCTGCTGATCCCCGAAGCACCCGCCCCTGTTGACCCCTGAAGCACCCGCCACTGTTGACCCCTGAAGTAGCCTTCCCCTTTGACCCCTGAAGTAGCGGCCTTGTTGACTCCTGAAGTGGATACCACGTCGTCGAGATACTGATTCCCTTGTTTTCACCTACTGACAAAGTGCTGAGCCCCTTGGTATTCAGAGTTTGACCTAGAAGTATGGTCGACCCCCGAGTATACCGTCTGTGGCGTAAGAGTCTACCTTGAGTGTGGTGAGACCTCCACTTGTGCAACCATGGTATGCAGTAGTCGACCTGAAGTGTGGTTGATCCCCGTTGTGTGTGGGCAAAGTCTGAGGCCAGGACACATTGCCTTTAAAAGTTACGGAATCCCTGTTCGTGCAACTGGGATATGCAGACGTCGACCTAAGGTGTGGTCAACCAACAAGTGTGCAGTTCGAGCCCAGCAGACATCGCCATGATGAGTGGCGAGACTCTCTCCTATTCATGCAATTGTGGTAAGCAGAGGTCGACCGGAAGTACAAGTACTAAAGCCTAGAATCGCGTGCCAACCAAGATCAACCTGCTTGTTGCCCCTTTGATTTGTGAAGCTCTCCCCTGGTGATAGCAGTATTGATTTAACTATTACATATTATGTGCTTTCTAGTCTTCCATTATCATGAAGGCGTGCAGCCAGAGATATCAGAATTAACTGTCCCCCTTGTGTTAATTCTAACGTGATCGATTCCTCAGTGTTAAACATTGTCGAGCAGGTATCTACAATCTTCATGATGTTTTAGTTGCCCCTTGTGTGTCGTTCAAGAATCCCTTCCCACCCGCTGAGTGTCCCACATCCCGGGAGAAAGCTTAGTGTAATTAGTCTAACACAAATCCCCCTAGCGCCTCATGTTTCCTGCTCGATTCTGAAGGGTTCATCCCTCATTAATAGCGACATTGATTAAGTAAATAGCCTTTGCACCAAAGCGTCTAGGAAGCAGAATCCCTGGATAATGCCCACATGTAATAAAGTTGAAATCAGTCTAAGCCAGTACCTTGCCTTGTATTATATCATAAATTCGTCCATGCTAGTGCCCCGTTTGAATTTGTTAGAGCGAAGTGCTTACCATTTCTGAGATACTATGTCTATGTTTCTTAGAGGTTGAAAAAATAAAACCAATTGAATCGTGCACTCTTGGAGTTCGTGTTCCGTGTCCCTTGTAGTAAGTATTTGGTTAAGGCAATTGATTAACCCCTTCTGTGCCAGCGACGGCAGGGAGCCATCAGTAGATAAGTCACTCCCCAGCCCCAGCAACGGCAGGGAGTCGTCAGTAATGTACTTTCCTTGTAACTGCCAGTATCAGGTAGTGCCTAGTACCACTACCGTTTGAGCACTGCTCTCGAGTTGGCAACACTTCTCAGCTTATATCTAACCCTCTGCAGGCTGTATTCCTTCATCTTTTGAGGTGGGAGGTTGTTCTATCTTGTCATTTTGGCCACATTGCTTGGGACTGGGGGGGGGGGGACTTTTAATACTGCATCCTCCGGTACAGTAGGGGTTAACCCATGTTGGCTTCTATAAAAGTAGCCCAACAGTGTTAAACAATATGAAGCGAGCGTACAACTCTGACAGGTCAAGTGGTGTTGATGGATAAAATATGTTGATTCCCTTTATAGAGGTACTCTCAGGAGGGTGGCATACTACATTTTGTACAGTATATACTTGCATGACTTTAAAATCTTTGATATATTATAGCAGATGAAATTTTGAGTTTATCGTTGATTATTGTGTTTTGTATTTCTTCTTTCTTTATTGCTTTGTCTAGACTACTTTAATAGACTTTGGTGACTTAGGAATGTTTGGAGACAATGATAATTGAAACTCAGTTGTTTTTAGCTTAGGGTGATCTGTGGCGCAATAGTTATCGCGTTTGGCTCACATTTTTGTTTTCCCAAGTTCGATTATCGGGCTGAGCGAGACGGATGTGAAGAGTCCTCTCATCTGATTCCTCCGTTCACCTCCCAGTAAATAAGAGATTGGAGAAAGTGGACATAATTATATGGAGAAGCAAACTGAGGTGGCTTTTACAGTATGCAGTAGCTAGCCCATGTGTACCAGGCTGGGTAATTCCATAGGTTCAAATGGGCGGAAATACGGAGATGAGCGCCACGGCAGCTTCTAGCCTGGTAGGCTATATGCAACTGATTTGTATATTGCAATCCTAAAAATCAGATATAATGTTGCAAGCGTGAATACAATCGTATAGAAACAGTCACATAAACTGTGTGTGAGAGAGAGAGAGAGAGAGAGAGACCCGAGCCTCCTTTCTCACTTACTTGTCACACTAACTCTACCATTTTCCGCGCATCAGCATTCTTGCCTCCCCAGCTGTCTCTGTTGTGGAGAGAGAGAGAGAGAGAGAGAGAGAGAGAGAGAGAGAGAGAGAGAGAGAGAGAGAGAGACATTTAAGTGAAGGAGGGAGAGGAAGGAAGCTTATAAATACAAACGAAATAGAAACACAAACTACGCGAAAGTGAAGAGAAACTTTAACGAAAAGTCGCAGAAGAAAGTATTAGCCTATGAAAACCAGTCCAGAGAAGACGGTCAAGTTGGCAATTTAAATACATGAAGACAAGGAAGACAAAATTATGCACGAAGAAGGTGAAGGGTAAACAAAACCTACTCAGTAAAAAATGTGTGTAAATTATGATTCATATACAAAGTGTGTCGTTCGCTTATGTGCGCTAGTTTGAACACTTAAGATATTGAAATGTTTATCATGTGTATCATATTGGCTACATTTGAACACGCCATGTTTACAGTGCAGGATAAAACACAAACTGGATAACAGCGACTGGCAATAAATAATGATCTGGCAAAGGAAAACATCGGGGGAAGGAGAAAAACAAAAAATAAAAACATAAATACAAATAATTAGATAATAATAATAATTAAATATATATACAGTATATATATATATATATAATTATATATATATATTATTATATATTATTATTAATGAAATAATGTAGAGATAAACGCTTGGAGAGAGACTATTTAGGAGCAATATAATTAGAACAAATTTTATTTTACGTTAATGATCACTATGATTATACACTGGCTATCAAGAACAGTTGTCATACGGATATGGATAGAACATTATTGTATGATATATATATATATAATATAATAGTAAGGATTAAAGATTACAAAGCATAAAATAGTTTGCTTAAATATTACATACAGTATATTATAATGAGGGTTACAAGATATTAACCAGTAATGATATAAAGTACTAGTGATTACCATTGCCTAAACAACGTGTTTATCTATCTGGTCTTTTGCAAGATGGCACTATTCCTAAACCTTCCTATTCTACATATATTTTCATTTGGTATATTGTGACGCAGTTATGTGTACGGTATGTGGTTTCCGATAAACAAATACGTGTTTTTTTATGACAAGCATGTGTTTTCTACTAGACAAGCATATGTGTCTTTGATAGACAAGTATGTGTTTTATGATAGACAAGTATGTGTTTTCTAATAGATAAGTATGTATTTTTTAATAGATACGTATGTGTTTTCTGATAGACAAGCATGTGTTTTATGATAGACAAGTGTGTGTTTTCTAATAGACAAGTATGTGTTTTCTAATAGACAAGTATGTATTTTTTAATAGATACAAAACTGATAGACATGTATGTGTTTTCTGATAGACAAGTATGTGTTTTCTGATAGACAAGTATGTGTTTTCTGATCTGAGACTGTTAGGTTGAGTGTCAACAATATGGTGAAGTAATGACATATATCCAAGGCTTAAATGACTTGTATTAGTATGTCCCCACGCACACTTTTTTTTCTTCTCTCTCTCTCTCTCTCTCTCTCTCTCTCTCTCTCTCTCTCTCTCTCTCTCTCTCTCTCTCTCTCTCTCTCTCTCTCTCTCTCTCTCTCTCTCTCTCTCTCTCTCTCTCTCATATGGTATTTTCGGTTCGCGGATGATGTGGTTCTTGGCTATTTTGCTGCACACCCATTTTAATCCGCAATATTTTTAGTCTGAGGATCCTTTGGGTTAATATATAAGTGGTACAGTAATAATTATACACTCTGTTGATTCTGACCGAGGGAGATGTGTAATTTCTCGAAGCTAATTCAATACCTACATATCTGTTTCATAATCAAAATATGTGTTTATAATTAGTGTTATTCGCCATAAATTAATCACATTTCAAGAATCAAGAGAGCGACATTACAATATCTCCCATATAATTCAAACCAAATGTTTTGTAGGTATCCAGTGAATGTAGTCTCAATATTTAGTATTAATCGGATCGTGGCCGATTACAGATGCGGCTAATTTGTGATGCAGCCAGTTTAATCTGTGGCCGATTTTGTACGTGATTGCGTTGATCCTGACCAATTATATTTTGTCGTCCAATGACCGTAGTCACACACATTTGTATTGATTGTTTAGTGAGTATCCATGAAGTTTTAGTGGCACGTAATTTAGTCGATGTTAGCCCTATAATTAGTACTGCGAACATTGTTTCAATTATTCTGGCTACCATTAGACGATTTTACTGAACTCTATGATTTAAATGACTCCTACAATTTCTTCCTTAACTTTAAAAATCGTCGTTACTAATAGCAACAACACAAGTAATCTATACACCATCATATATTGAAAGAGGTGATACATTATTGTTAAGCAGAGGTTCATGGAAATCAAATGAAAATACTGAACATTTTCGTCAATATGCGTTTGTACACCTTTGAAAAATCTTGTAAGCAGATACATCGCATACACAGTACTGATGGCATAAGTCAACCATCAATAGTAAATCCACACAGCATACAATGATCGCTAAATATTATATTATTCAACCTTTAACCCTATTTGGCCCGAGGGAGGTCTTTTTGGATTTTTTCTATTTCGCTCCAATAGTTTCGAAAGCTTAGGACGTTTTACCATAATAGTTTGGCGATAATAAGACACTTCACCCCATTCAGTTGTCAAGTTTTCTGGTTGAGTGATAGCGAGCCTATAACCTATATAAAATCGGCCTTCGGCCGGGATATATTTCTATCGAAAAATATCAAAATTTAGTTTGAAGGAGGTCTAGGTGGGCATACCTTAGGTTGAACGAAGGATGGGAAGGTGTTCTTGTTAGCCTAGGGGAGAAACTAAGATACAATGCTCGAAAACGGCAAAAACAAGCAAAATCCTCAACACACAAATAAACACACTATCATAATGTACCCCAAGACGAAGACCAGATAGTGTTAAGTAACGATTTATTAAGCAGATCAAAGCCCCTATAAACTTACATTAAGTGACCAACAACTTACCTAAAGTCAGAGAGTATCCAGAAAGTAGAACACTTCATATCTCAATCATTCAACAAAATACATTTTTGGTCATTGCTCTCCGGGTTATATTTAGTGGTGAGTGGAAAATCGGGGAATCATCCAATATACAACCGAAACTATTCAGTTTTTGCTAGGTATAAAGTGTGGTACACTGCAGGCCCAGTTTTGAAATAATCCTATCATTAATTTGAGATGATTTACGAACAGATTTATATAATATCCGAATGTTGTATTAATCGAAATATCCTTCGCTCGTCGGCGGCGCGCTTCATCTCTGGACAAAGGCAAAACAATACAGATATTACAATATTTATCTACACCTGCAATCTCCGATCCAATATGCGCAACAGAGATGTATAAATAAAAACTAAAATGTGCCAGTGAATTGGAGGATATATAGGGATTTGACGAGGTAGTAAGGGAGGGAGGGGGAAGCACGCAATCTGGTGAGTGGGATTTGTTAGGGGATTTGCGAGGAAGCGTTGCAAAAATTATCAGGAATTAAATTTGCGTGGAGAAAGAAAGGAAACTGCGGAGGGACGAGGCTTTGGACGAATTAGCAGGGGGATGGAAGTTGTGAGTGGGGAGATCAAGGTTAAGAGAGAGTGAGAGAGAGTTACACAAATATACCGCCCTTAAGGTCCCTACTAGGTTGTCCGGCCTTAATACTACCAAAACACCGGAACAGTATATAGTAGAGGTTTTGGATAACATCTAGGCATACCTGCTTTCTATTTTATTTCATTCCATTACCTCGGGTAGCAGTATTGTTATTAACCGTGAATAGTGCATTGATCTCTACTCTATCAAATCCTTTAAACACCTTAAACATATCTTAAATATCTTAATTTCATTTCGGGGTTATTTGTGTTAAGAACAATGTTAGTAATAATACTCGATAAGTTGGCCTCATAACCTTCTTTTCTTTAGTGACAACAAAATTAATATATTTAATCTTTCATAATATGGCTTGTTTTTCAGAGAGAGGGTTAGCTTAGTTGCTCTACACTGCACGGATTTGCAGATTCCAATGGATTTCTTGAGATACGGGAACTAGAACTGAACGTTATATTCAAGATGGGGTCTAACAATGCTTTTGAACAACGGTGCCATAATGTTCTCGTTGTAAAGGTAATATTTGTTTGTATAAATCCCAAGGCTTTGTTAGCTTTACTTGCCGCAACTGCACTTTATCAGATACTGTAGTATACCCCTGAGATCTTTAACCTTGGTTAAAGCGACAGTGGCTCAGCGACAGAAAGCAAAGAGTAGTCATAAACGGTAAGGCATCAAAATGGACCAATGTAAGTAGCGGGGTACCCCAGGGATCGGTACTAGGACCAATTCTCTTTCTAATTTACATCAACGACATAGATGAGGGTCTCACCTGTACAATCTCAAAATTTGCTGACGATACAAAAATTGCAAATAGCGTACTCTCGAAAGAACAAGTTGACGATATGCAACACAATCTAGATAAATTGTCATGTTGGGCCCAAATTTGGCAAATGAGTTTCAATGCGGATAAATGTAAAGTACTACATATCGGATACCTAAATGAGAAAGCAAACTATTCGATGAATGGCACTCAGCTTAAGAATGTAAACAGAGAAACCGATCTGGGAGTAACAATATCGAGTAACCTAAAACCGAGTCAACAATGTTCAGAAGTTGTTAAGAAGGCAAACAAAATAATTGGCTTTATAGGCAGGTCATTTGAGCATAAATCCAAAGAAGTTATCCTAACCCTTTACAATTCCTTAGTCCGCCCTCTTCTGGAATACTGCGTTCAATCCTGGTGCCCTTATTACCAAAAAGATATAAACAAGCTAGAACGAGTTCAACGTAGAGTTACCAAAATGATACCTAGCCTAAAGAACAAACCATACGAAGAGCGTCTTAGAGAATTAAATCTATTTCCTTTAACCCAGCGCAGATTAAGAGGCGACTTAATTCAAGTGTTCAAAATCATCAAAGGCATCGACAATATGAACTGTAGTAAGTACTTCACTATCGACCAATCTAATTACACGCGGGGAAACGGTTGCAAAATTATTGGTAAATCTTTTAACTCGCACGAATCTAAGAATTTCTTCTTCAATCGAGTTGTCAACTTGTGGAATGGGCTTCCCCGAAACGTTATAGACTGCATCACCGTTGATTCATTTAAACTCCGCCTAGACAAATATCTCGCATCAAACCCGCGACTGACTGCGTTTGTAAATGAATAACTTTATTTTATCACCCCCCTCAGTTACTAACCCATCTGTCCCCTACTAACTTCCTAATCCTGCCACGGACATTATTTCCAGGGCAGTAATTCCCTTTCCAATGTTCCCTTACCCACTCTAAACCACTGTTTGGACACTTGATCCTCAGTGTTTTGGAGGACAAGCAACCTAGAAGGGTCACTGGATCTGTTGTTGCTTGATTTCCTTTGTACTCCTTTGTACTCCTTTGTACCTTAGAGTTTGCTATTATTGGTTGTCCTTTCATTTGATAATCGTACTTTTTGTTTTTGTTTTTTTGTACCAACGTGCAAAATTTTACATTTGACAACATTAAAGGGCATTTGCCTCTTTCTGATCATTTCACTATTTTTCTTAAGTCGGATTGTAGGCTATTTCTGTCTACCTCACTTAGACTATGTTCCCTATTTTTGTATCGTCAGCAAACTTGGAGATAAAATTATTTAAACCTAAATCAACATAGTTTACTGTATATGATACACAAAACCGGACCAAGGACTGACCCTTGAGGCACACCACTGCAACAAACACTCGATTGGATTATATTCCATTAACAACTAGCTGCTTTCTTTCTGTCTGTAAGCCAACTTTTATAAAAATCCATTGATATATATTACCCTTTATGCCGAGCATTTCTGACTTATCTAGTAATATAGTGTTGGATACCTTGGCGAATACGTGTTGATAGTGAAGGTAGACTATGCCAATCGTCTTAATAAAACAAAATATGATAAAATTACAAAAGGTTTGTTAGGCACGATTTTCTGGTCTTATACCTTTTCAGCGATACACAAACATCCACTGCTCTTGATAGTATTTCTTTCATGACTCCATCCATATATACAGTAAACAACCACGGGGACATCACACACCCCTGTTTCAAACCAACATTCAGGTCAAAGAACTCGCTCTGCTCACTCTCCACACGTACTGCCGCCTTTGCACCCTCATACACGCTCTTCACTGCTTTCAGCAACTTGCCATCTACTCCGTATATTCTAAGTACTTTCCATAGAGAAGGTTTGTGGAAAGTACCTAGAATATACGGAGTAAATGGCAAGTTGCTGAAAGCAGTGAAGAGCATGTATGAGGGTGCAAAGGCGGCAGTACGTGTGGAGAGTGAGCAAAGCGAGTTCTTTGACCTGAATGTTGGTTTGAAACAGGGGTGTGTGATGTCCCCGTGGTTGTTTACTGTATATATGGATGGAGTCATGAAAGAAATACTATCAAGAGAAGTGGATGTTGGTGTATCGCTGAAAAGGGAGGGAATTGAGTGGAAGCTACCTATACTGCTGTTTGCGGATGATACAGTTCTGATGAGTGATAATGAATGGGAGTTGCAGGTCTGGTAAATGAGTTTGGAACAGTGTGCGAAAAACGGAATTTGAAGGTAAATGCGGGGAAGAGCAAGGTTATGGTCTTCGAAAGGGGTGAAGTCACAGAGTGTGAGGTGAAGCTGAACGGTCAGGCTATGGAGATCGGCAACTCTTTTAAGTATCTGGGCAGTGTGTTGAGTAAAGATGGGACTATGGATGAAGAAGTGCGGGAGAGGGTACAACAGGGGAAGAGGGTTGTAGAAACGCTGAAAGCAGTAACAAGAAATAGGGTGGTCAGTATGGAAGTGAAGAAGTCCTTGCATGACAGTGTGGTAATCCCGACGCTGACTTACGTAAGCGAAGCATAGACGTTGGTTGAGAGACTCAGACCAAGAGTGAGAGCAGTGGAAATGAATTACCTAAGAAGTGCATGCGGAGTTACATGCAGGGATAGACAGACTAATGAGGAAGTAAGAAGGAGGTGTGGTGTGGAGGTAGATGTGCTGGAAAGTGTGAAAAGGAACAACTTAAGATGGTTCGGCCATATGGAACGTATGGAAAGCGAGAGAATGACTAAGAGGGTGTACGAGAGCGAGGTGGAGGGACAGAGAGGGAGAGGTAGACCGAAAGAGAGGTGGAAGGATGGAGTGAGGAAGTATATGAACGAAGGTGGTGCTGGTTGGGGAGAGGGGCGTCTACTGACCGGGGACAGAGGTGCATGGGGGCGGTTTGTTCGTGGCCACCCTTCGGGGATCATGGCGTCAGGCAATAGATAGAGAGATAGAAACCTGTGCTGGCTGTCTCTTACTATAGCCAGTATCACATGAGCGCTTTTTCCCTCATCATTTATCCTCAACAATGGTCTGGCAGCTTATGAGGTCAGCATATCAAATATTTCGGTTACCTAAGTTCATCTATGTTCAGTCTAGTTTCCGATACCACTGCATACTATTCCAGAAATGTTGACCATGTACAAGACGGTGTGTTGAAATGGATAGAAAATTGGCTCAGCAACAGAAAGCAAAGGGTAGTCATAAACGGTAAGGCATCTAAATGGACCAATGTAAGTAGCGGGGTACCCCAGGGATCGGTACTAGGACCAATTATCTTTCTAATTTACATCAACGACATAGATGAGGGTCTCACCTGCACAATCTCAAAATTTGCTGACGATACAAAAATTGCAAATAGCGTACTCTCAAAAGAACAAGTTGACGATATGCAACACAATCTAGATAAATTGTCATGTTGGGCCCAAATTTGGCAAATGAGTTTCAATGCGGATAAATGTAAAGTACTACATGTCGGATACCTAAATGAGAAAGCAAACTATTCGATGAATGGCACTCAGCTTAAGAATGTAAACAGAGAAACTGATCTGGGAGTAACAATATCGAGTAACCTAAAACCGAGTCAACAATGTTCAGAAGTTGTTAAGAAGGCAAACAAAATAATTGGCTTTATAGGCAGGTCATTTGAGCATAAATCCAAAGAAGTTATCCTAACCTTTACAATTCCTTAGTCCGCCCTCTTCTGGAATACTGCGTTCAATCCTGGTGCCCTTATTACCAAAAAGATATAAACAAGCTAGAACGAGTTCAACGTAGAGTTACCAAAATGATACCTAGCCTAAAGAACAAACCATACGAAGAGCGTCTTAGAGAATTAAATCTATTTCCTTTAACCCAGCGCAGATTAAGAGGCGACTTAATTCAAGTGTTCAAAATCATCAAAGGCATCGACAATATGAACTGTAGTAAGTACTTCACTATCGACCAATCTAATTACACGCGGGGAAACGGTTGCAAAATTATTGGTAAATCTTTTAACTCGCACGAATCTAAGAATTTCTTCTTCAATCGAGTTGTCAACTTGTGGAATGGGCTTCCCCGAGACGTTATAGACTGCAGCACCGTTGATTCATTTAAATTCCGCCTAGACAAATATCTCGCATCAAACCCGCGACTGACTGCGTTTGTAAATGAATAACTTTATCCTCCCCTCAGTTACTAACCCATATGTCCCCTACTAACTTCCTAGTCCTGCCACGTTAGTGGCAGGGCAGTAGTTCCCTTTCCAATGTTCCCTTACCCACTCTAAACCACTGTTTGGACACTTGATCCTCAGTGTTTTGGAGGACAAGCAGCCTAGAAGGGTCACTAGATCTGTTGTTGCTTGATTTCCTTTGTACTTCCCTTTGTACTTGTACCATCGAATGTTGGCTATAAAAACTCGTGTGATACCAGTTTAAGTCATTAATTTCTAGTTACTCAATTTCTTTACATCCTACAATTGTTTCTAGAATTGTTCCAATTATTGACGTCAAACTTATTGAGCTATAATTGCTTGCTTTGGCTTGATCACCAATTTTATAGATGGGTGTAATGTTCGTTCTTTTCCAATCATTAGGGACGCTTCCCTGCTGTTGTGAGAACTTAGTGATAATGGTCAAGGATTCATATATTTCTTCTTGTATTTGTTCTAAAATTATATTATAGCAATTAATAGGTCCTGGAGTTTTCTGAATATGTAATTAACGCAATTTAATAATATTTCACTTGCGCCGATGGTAAAGTTCCCTACTATTTCATGTGTTGCATCTGCCTTTTGTTTCATAGTATTCTTTACTTCGTTTGTAAAAACAGAACCAAAGTATTCGTTAAGTGTATTTGCAATATAGATGTCGCCTCTCACTAATTGATCGTGTCTAGTTGATGGGCCAATTCCGTTATATATTTCTATGTAGTTGTTAACGTAGCTATAAAAATGCTTAGGATTTCGGTGCTCTTCATAATCACGCTTAGCTGATCTAATCAGTTACTTAACATTTTTGATAGCAAGGTTGTATAATTTCTTTACTTGGCCATTAGTAGAGTCATTTTTAAAAGACTGAGCATGTTCTGTCTGTTTGATTGCATCACCAATTTGACTGGTCACTCATGGTAGCTTTAATTTTACTAGTTTGTTTAACTTTCGTTGGTACAAATTTGTCCTGTGCTATCATAAACATGTTAAATTGTTCCCACATCCCCTTTTTACGTTATTTATATTAAACAATGAGTGTGTGTTATGAAATACTTGCCTAAGTTCGTCAAAATCCGTATTTTTAAAGTCTGGCACAATTTGCTTTATTTTTTCTCTCGATAGTATAGCGTCAATTAATATAACACCTGATGAATCTATGTTTGGGATTTGACAGATGTTCTCCTACCTCTAAAACAAATTATTTTCATGGGTAATTACGAAAAGGTCCAGAATAATCGTTTCACGAGAGAGAGAGAGAGAGAGAGAGAGAGAGAGAGAGAGAGAGAGAGAGAGAGAGAGAGAGAGAGAGAGAGAGAGAGAGAGAGAGAGAGAGAGAGAGAGAGAGAGAGAGAGAGAGAGAGAGAGAGAGAGAGAGAACAACTGTTTCGAACGTACAGGAAAGCATTCTTGTACTGTATTTATCAGGGGAGGTGTGGAGAGAGGCTTTTCTTACATTGAGAGAGTGTTTTTTGTTTTTGTTTTTTGTTTTTCTATGTGAGTGAGGTAGGCAAAAGGCAGAACTGCCTATAACGAGTGCCTCCCCCATAGTTGAAAGAGTGACAAGGCCAAATTCAAGGGACGTTCGAGCCAAAATGCCTGGACACACGGAGTTTGAATCAATTTCAGTCATAGGAAGAGGGAAAGACTGATTCTGGGAGAGAGTTCCAGAGCTCAGCTGTTGAATAGAAGAAAGTCTGAGAGTAACGTTTCACTCTTGGGTTGGAGAGTTGCACAGAGTAGGGGTGGGATTGTGTACAAGACGGGTACCACTTGCTACGTAAAGGAGGTGGTATACACTGGGAAAGCTCTGAGGAACACTGATTATTATAGTAGCGATAGAATAATGAGAGAGATGCAACATTGCGGCGAAGAGAGAGATTGCAGTGTGTGTGTTCGCGTGTTCGTTTTAAATTCAAGTTTCAGTGACGTGCTCATGGCATATATAATATTATTACGCTCTTTAATTTAGTAGTAGTTTCAATCTGTAGGCGAGTGATGTGTTAATTAATAGTATGTACAATATTGAATAACAGCTTTAGTATGTATAATTTCCGAGTATTTTCGGAAAATTGAAGTTCCAGGAAAACTAATTAAACTACCTTTGAGTTTGTCAAGTAATTTAATATGAGTGATTGAATAAAAGTAAGGTTTATAGTTGGGAGTTTATTACAAATTATAAACAAATATAATGTATAGTAACACTGAAATTAAAACAGTTATGTTTTTACGAGCAACTAGAAATTATTGATTATCTCTGAAAAAAAAAATCTCTCCTCCTTTGTATTAGTAAAAATAATATCAGTTGGCCAAGAAGAGAATTTTGTTTGTTCAACTTCATTTTTCACATTTACCTTCATATTACTCGTTTTACTCAACTTTGTTAATCTCCTTTACCTTCCAATTACTTATTTTACTAAACGTCAATGTTCTCGTTTACCTCCATATCCCACGTTTTATTCATCTTCAATATTCTTTTTAATTAAACTTACTTATAACTCGACTTCACTCATCTTCAGTATTCTCTTTTACCTTCCTATAACTCGTTTAACTCAACTTTGTTAATTTGTTTACCTTCCAATTACTAGTTTTACTCAATTAATCTTTTACCTTCCTATGACTTGGCTTTACTAAACTTTATTATTAGCTTTTACCTTCCTATCACTCTGCTTTACTCTACATTATTATTCACTTTTACCTTTCTATCATTCCGCTTTATTTACATTTCATTTCGAAACCTATTACGCCATCAGACAGTACATTAGGGACCATACGACTGGGAAAATGTAGATAGCAGAGCTGTGTTGTAGAGGAAGCTGTTGGAATGGCTCTGTTGTGTATGTCATTAGTCTGTATACGTCATCGAGGTGTCCCCCGACTGGGTGCGAGCATGTGAAACACGCTAGGACGTACTACCAAACCCGTGTAATGTCCTCCTTGGCTGGGATTGAACCCAGGTCAAGCAGATTCACACTTGAGGCGGTCGAGTGGATAGCACATCTACTCGACCGCCCTACTCTACATAATTATTCGCTTTTACCTTCCTATCACTCGGCTTTACTCAGCTGTGAGTGCAATGTCATTTAGTCACATATTTCTAGCAATTTTTCTTTTCAGTAATTTAAACTTTTGTTCAAAACCAACTTCGCTAGGATTGTAAGATGCATTGCATTAACATAGACATTCTTTTTGTTAACCACTTGGACTTGTTGCAAATAGTTGATATAATTTTGATTATCTGTTAGCAGAGTAAGACAAGTATGTACCGGTGTCTGGTTTAAAATTCGTTTTAATAGGAAGTCAAATGTATGTTTGTACAATGAGAATTGACCTGAGACACACACTATATCCATCGGAGTTTATATCCAGCGAACTTTTTTTTTTTTTTTTTTTTTCCAAGATCAGAAAGATCGTTTAAAGGTCTCCGATATATATTGCAAGGACGGTATCTGATCATACACGCATATATGGAGATGTATTGGGTTATATAGTAATGGCAAAATATAAAGTACAATAAATAATATATTATACGGTTTAATTACAAGTATATATCTATATATATATTGCCGGACGCCGTGATCCCCGAAGGGGTGGCCATGAACGAAACGCCCCCATGCACCTCTTTCCCCAGTCAGTCAACGTCCAGCACCGCTTTCACGCATATATTTCTTAACTCCATCATTCCACTTCTCACTAGGTCTACCTCTTCCTTTCTGTCCTTCCACCTCACTCTCGTACACTCTCTTAGTCATTCTCTCGCTTCCCATACGTTCCACATGGCCAAACCAAATCAAAGTGTTCCATTTCACACTTTCCAGCACATCTACATCCACACCACACCTCTCTCGTACTAATATATCTCCATGTAACTCTGCATGCACTTCTCAAACAACTCATTTCCACCCACTCACTCTTGGTTTGAGTCTCTTCACCAACGTCTATGCTTCGCTTCTGTAAGTCAATGTCAAGATTACCACACTGCCATGCAAGGACTTCTTTACTTCCATGCTGACCACCCTATTTCTTGTTACTGCTTTTAGCGTTCCTACAACCCTCTTCCCCTGTTGCACCCTCTCCCGCACTTCTTCATCCATACTCCCATCTTTACTCAACACACTTACTTAAATACTTAAATGAGCTGACATTCTCCATAGCCTGACCATTCAACCTCACCTCACACTCTGTGGCTTCACCCCATTCAAAGACCATAACCTTGCTCTTTTCCGCATTTACCTTCAGATTCCGTTTTTCACACACTGTTCCAAACATATTTACCAGACCCTGCAACCCCCATTCACTATCGCTCATCAGAACTGTATCATCGGCAAACAGCAGTACCGGCAACTTCCACTTGTTTCCTTCCCTTATCAACGGTACACCTACATCCACTGCTCTTCCTTGTATTTCTTTCATGACTCCATCTATATATATACATATATTGAACAACCATGGGGATATCAGACATCCATCAGGATATCAGATATCCTTTAACCCAACATTCAGATAGATGAACTCGCTCTGTTTATTCTCCACACTCACCGTCGCCTTTGCACCCTCATACATACTGTTCACTGCTTTCAGCAACTTGACATTTACTCCGTATATATAGTGTATATACATGTGTGTATATATATATATATATATATATATACACGTACAGGGTGTCCATAAAGTCTCTTTACAATATCAAATATTTATTACCAAGGCAATTGATGAGATATTTTAATCAGATTTATTGTATGTACTCGGTGGTTATCAAAGTTTTTAATAACATTGCATTTGTCCATTGGTCCATTTTTCTTCCACGAGAGAACAATTACTGCAAATGTTTACCTTGACCTTTTGACTGAATATGTGGCACCACAACTAGATGACCTTCAACCAACCATCATTTATCAGCAAGATGGTGCACCACCACATTGGGGACTGCGTGTTCGTGAGTTCCTAAATCAAACATTCACAGACCGGTGGATTGGAAGGGATGGCCCGATTCCCTGGCCACCTCGTTCACCAGATATAACTCCCCTGGACTTCTTTCTATGGGGTTATGTTAAAGATATCGTGTATCGAACAGAGATACGGGACATCACTGACCAAAAGCAAAAGATCACTGATGCCATTGCGACCATTGATGAGGCTATGCTACAGCGAACATGGCAAGAAATCGAGTACCGTCTTGATGTGCTTCGTGCAACTAATGGTGCCCATGTAGAGGTGTACTAAATGAGGCAAAAACAAATTCAATATCTACTCCTCATTTTGTAATAATTTCCACATATTTGTCTGTTCATTTGCTTTTGTAATAAATATTTTAAATTGTAAAGAGACTTTATGGACACCCTGTATATATATATATATATATATATATATATATATATATATATATATATATATATATATATATATATATATATAAACTGTATATACATATATCTATGTTTATACCTCATTGCTGGGGGTGGTCGACACGAGACAGATCCAGAACAGAAACAACATTTAAAGTTCCTATTATCAGGATCCGGGACCACTTTCGCGTTCCCTCGCCCATCAGGGTCCGGGACTACTTTTGCATTCCCTAGCTCGTCCAGTAGGAGAATTATTCAAGTGGAGGAGGATTCATAGCCTCCTGCCCCCATATATATATATATATATATATATATATATATATATATATATATATATATATATATATATATATATATATATATATGTGTATTGTGTGTATTACCACATTTATATAATATTGTGATGTCACGATACAAAAATAACAAATTCCCTCACACAACATACTCTTCTCCAACTTGATAACTATTCCCTGTTCCAAATAGCAAGGCCAGAAATTGTGAGACATTCGTTAGAGAGACGCAGAGTTAGAGGGGATATGATAGAGGTGTTCAAGTGGGTTAGTGGGATTAACAAAGGGGACATGACAAATGTACTAAAGCTCAGTGATAGCGAAAGAACTCGTACCAATGGTTTCAAATTAGATAAATTTCGTTTCAGAAAAGATATAGGCAAATATTGGTTTGGTAACAGAGTTGTAGATGGGTGGAATAGGCTACCAAGTGATATAGTGGGATCAAGAACGATAGGGAGCTTTAAGAAAAAATTGGATAAGCATATGGACGAGAAGGGTTGGGTGTGAAGGGGGATCAGCCGGGTTGGGCCAATCAGCGCTCTGCAGACCCCCGTAATCCTGCGTTAATCTCTAACCGGTTTGGTAAGATGATCCTCAGGGTATTAGAGTGTTGAGCCTATAATTGGGCTTTGTAATTGGGGTTGTGTGGGACAGGGATCTGCCTTGCTTAGGCCAATCGGCTTTCTGCAGACTCCCATTTTCTTATGTTCTTATGTTCTTATGAACCCTAACTTCAATAAATCAAAGAGGGCTTGAACGAACGGTCTGTAGATATCCATACCTATTCCCTGGTGAACCCTTCCCAAATGGTAAATTTTTTAACTTAATTACTTTAGTCTTTTGTGAGTTATAAAGGTTGATCTCTCAAAAGTTTTGGCCTACTTTATGGGAACAGGGTATAACCCAGTGCTTGTGATTTAATTCGTTCTATATGCTGCATATGTTCTTTGTACGCCGCATATCTTCGTCAATATATATAGCTTATAGAAGGACCTGCAGGTGTCGGAAGGGTGAGGATTCCCAGAGACCCTTCCAGAATCATTAGGTAACACATTCCAGTGTTAGCCAGAATATGTAACGGTAATATTCGGTTCCTGCACGGCGTAACATCGTCTCCAGTTAGCCTAGAACGTAACGTAAATGACATCACCGTACTGAAAAGCGTGAAAGAAAATTATAATATAAAGTAAAGAAAATCAGAAATTACAGTTATGAAAAAGAGAATATACATAATAAGCAAATCATAATATACAGTCAAGAGAATCAAAATATAGTTAAGAATATCAGAATACAGAGTTAGGAAAATCAGAAAATACACTCAAGAAAATCTGAATATCCAGTTAAGAAAATGAAAAAAAAAAAACAGACAAGAAAATATAATATACACCAAAGAAAGCCATAATGTACAGTCAGGAAAATAAGCATATATTACAAAATATCAGAGTATAAAGGTAAGAAAATCAGAATATAGAGTTAAGGAAATCAGAAAATAGAGTTAAGGAAATCAGATTATAGAGTCAGAAAATCAAAATATGGTCAAGAAAATCAAAATAAAGAGTTGAGAAAATCCGAATATAGTCAAGAAAATCAGAATATAGAGTAAACAAATAAATCAGAATATGGAGTTAATAAAATCCGAATATATAACCCAATGCTCGTGCTGAGCCAAATTAACTTGTCAGGTAACTGGGCCGGCGGAAGCAGACTGACGGGTCGGGTTGGGTAGCGTCATTAGGATATTTTGTTCCGGGGGGGGGGGGGACGCTAAAATGAGCAATGTTGTGTCAGGGGTGTTTGTTTAGTTTAGCTAGAGATGTTTTTATGGGGGGGGGGGGGTCTTATTGCTATATTTTGAGTGTGTGTGTGTGTGGGTAAGTGTTTGTCCTGTTTTCGTCTATTATATTTGTCTTCTCTTTTGGATGGTGTCATTAGGATATTTTGTTCGGGGGGACGCTAAGATGAGGATGGTTGTGTCACTTCAGGGTGTTTGTTTAGTGTAGCTTGAAACGCTTTCAGGAGTGAGTTTTATTGCTGTATTTTTTGTTTTGTGTGTAGATCAATAAGTGTGAGTGTGTGTCTGTCCCGTTTTCTTCTACTTTATTATTTTTTTCTCTTGGATGGTTGCATTAATGTTTTTGTTGGAGGGAAGGTAAAATGAGCAGGGTAGTGTCAGGGTATTTGCTAAGTGTGGCGGCTCGGGTTTGGTTCCCGGTGTGTTTATCCTGTGTGCTTGCTGTGTGTGTCAGAGTGTGGGGGATTTTTATGTGTACGTGTATACTTCTGTGTATGTGTGCATGAGGGTGGATGTGTATTTGTGGTTGCTTAACACATTCAGTATCGGTGAAGTCTTTTTTTTTTATTTGATTTCAGCTAAATTTAGACGATGTAATGAAGCTTAGAAAGAATGTGTGGTAGCTGAAATGCTCAATTGAGATAATCTGTCGCCCCTTAGTTGGTAGATATCCTTCCTAAACTAAACAAACTGTTATAATATTCGCCATAATATAATTAAAAGGAGTGTATGGGTAGTGTATGGGTTAATTGTGTGTCTGTGTATAAACGTCCATGTTTGTTTTTGTTTGTGTTCTTATCTCAACAGTTTCTTTATTTATCTTCCTTCATATTCTCTTCTCTTCTCTGTTCTTGCCTTTTCTTTTCTTCTCTTCTCTTCTCTTCTCTTCTCTTCTCTCCTCTCCTCTCCTCTCCTCTCCTCTCCTCTCCTCTCCTCTCCTCTCCTCTCCTCTCCTCTCCTCTCCTCTCCTCTCCTCTCCTCTCCTCTCCTCTCCTCTCCTCTCCTCTCCTCTCCTCTCCTCTCCTCTCCTCTCCTCTCCTCTCCTCTTCTCTTCTCTTCTCTTCTCTTCTCTTCTCTTCTCTTCTCTTCTCTTCTCTTCTCTTCTCTTCTCTTCTCTTCTCTTCTCTTCTCTTCTCCTCTCTTCTCTTCTCTTCTCTCTTCTCTCCTCTTCTCTCCTCTTCTCTTCTCTTCTCTTCTCCTCTCCTCTCCTCTCCTCTCAGCTGGCGTCATTAGAATTTTGCACAGAGGACGCCAAAATTAGCAAGAATATACCATGATGTATGGATAGAAGGGCGGTTAAGATTTTCCGTGAGTATGTTTTTTTGCGTGAATGTTTATAATGTGCACTAGGGTTTGTGTTTGGCGTGCTGTGTGCTTTAGGTGTGCGCCTACAGTATGTGTGTGTGTGTGTGTGTGTGTGTATGGGTGTGTGTGTGTGTGTGTGTGTGTGTGTGTGTGTGTGTGTGTGTGTGTGTGTGTGTGTGTGTGTGTGTGTGTGTATTCTTTCTGCCTGTCCATATGTATCTCCCTATCTATTCAATTTGGCCTCTCTCTCTCTATTAAAGAAGAAATGGCAGTGATTGTGATTTCGGAGTTCTATTTACTCGAACCAAATTAAATGTGAAATGTAAGTAAAACAACAAAGTTCAATACAGAACAATAATATCATCAAAGCGATAACCTTTCTTACATATTCGTATAACAATTCAGACTTTCTTTCGTTAATTATTTCACTTTATTATACCGTAAATAATCAATCTTGCCTCATGGAATTTACCTTGTCAATACCAAATATAATTCCAAAGCTGAAGCCAATCTATCGGCCTAAATATAATAAATAAAGATGCCAAGATAATGGGAAGCTTTCATTAAAATTAATTAGAAACTATATATTACTATGAAGCTATATTATTAACCCTTTCAGTATTCGATAACACATTATTTTTGCCTCTTTCATTGTTTATCATTACGTGCTTGTATTGAGGTCAGGAAATATATGTGAATGTCAAAGGTTTAATTGATGTAGTATGCACCTCTTTCATTTTTAAAGCCTCTTTCTGTGCTAAATAATAAAGCCTACTGCTCCTCAGATTAAGAAAAGAATAACATATTTTATACTGAGGAGTTGATTCGTCCTTCATATGTCTGAGATCCATTGGCTCATCATAATTAAGCCTAGGAATTGTTAAGCCTTAACATACAGGGGTTATATATAATTCCAACACATACCATATTCTTAATTAGTAAATAATTGTATAATCGCCGAATTACACTTTCAAAAATCTCTCATAATTAATTTTGTTAAGGGGATTTTTGTTCTAGACCCCATCTTCTTCATGCTTAGCCCCATTAGTTATGATATATTAACACGTTCAACCCAATTGTTTAGCGATTTTACAACATTTCGCCCCAGCCTTCGGCCACGATATTTTTCAACCGAAAAATGTACAACTTTATCTCGAATGTGGGGTCGTGTTATTTGTGTTTTATATCTGTTTTATAGAGATCTAGGGATCAGACTAAAAAGCATATATAATAATAAACAAAATAACTCCCCCTTAACCATTAAGCAAGCATATAGAACATAATTATCTCCAGAAGTCAGCACGTCTTTAATGACAGTAAAAATTGAATGTTAGCTAAGATTAGGAGAGACCATAGGTGTATCACTATTAAGAACAATAATTAATAAGGGTACACAAAAGGCTATATCCAACAAGAAAGGTAATTTTGTAATAGGCACATATGGAGCATCAGCTGTTGTCTCCTGTCCCTAATTAACCCTATTTGGTCCGTGGAGAGTCGGTTAGGCTCCCCCCTGTTGCATTTCGTTAGTTTGGAGATATTGGAATCTTTAACCCAACTAGTTTAACGATAATAAGTTGTTCCACCCTTTTCTGGTTTCGATTATTTTTATGGGCGAGCGATAGAGAACCTGTAACTTAGAAGTAATCGGCCTTCGATCAGAACATTTTGCTATCGAAAAATGTACAAGTTTAGCTTGAAGGGGCTCTGGGTAGTCTTTTTTTGTTTTTTAACTTGAAGGAAGTTTTAGCAAGCGTTTTGGGAACCTAGGGGACACCCTATACTACATTGCTCGAAAACGACAAATTCAAGAATAATACACAATAATAATTAAGCACACTATCATAATAACTCACAAGAGGTCGAACCAGACAGTGCAAAAGAAGAATTTACAAATCATTATAGTTAGTTCTAATTAGCAAAATTGGAAAGCCATTATTTTCAGTAATTGCTCTGAATTGCTACGCATTGTAACACAGACCTCCCTCTCATTATTACGCAAAATTACGCAATCCAATAAAGCTGCCTTTCGTACAGGAATTATATATATATATATATATATATATATATATATATATATATATATATATATATATATATATATATATATATATACAGGGTGTTTCAGAATTGCATGCATTAAATTGGAGGACGACCTCCTTGGATAATTTAAAACAACAATGTATATATGATAAAATGTCGAATTACACATAGTTTGGCTGTTAAAGTACATTTACGATGTTGTATTAAGGAGGGTGGAAAGTGAAGGGAAACTCGCATAGATTTTTGTACAATTTATTCGCAGATCTCGGCAGTGTGTTCCTCTTTGCTATAGGCTAAGGAAAATGTTCAAGGTGGCCCCCATGTGCCTGCAACACACTGTACTCCTGTACTCAAGACTTGTGAAAAATATCCTCGGAAATCTATGTTGGTTTCCCTTCACTCTCCACCCTAATTAATACAACATCGTAAATGTACTGTAACAGCCAAACTATGTATAATTGACATTTTATCATAGATACATTGTTGTTTAAAATTATCCATGGAGGTCGTCCTCCAATTTAATGCAAATCTGAATCACCCTGTATATATATATATATATATATATAGATATAGATATATATATACTGTATATATATATATATACATATATATATACATTAATTTGATAATTGTCGTTGAAAGCACTTCCATAGCTACCAATGTTATGTACAGTGTCCATATTCTCCTCAACCCTTTCTGTATTTTAGGATGCATTAGTTTTCTGATTATTATTAGAAAATGTTATTCAAATTATTGGATATATTATGACAGGGTTGATTGAGCCAGTCTTTACCTATTTTTACTTCCACAGATCTTTCCTAAGTTGTATAAAATTGTCTAATAATAGACAAAATATAATATTAAAGCTTTTCATAATATTTAAGGGGTTAAATACAACCAGGCAATTTTTATAAAGCTTAGAATCATAGAGTGGATGACTTAAGAAAAGAAAATTACTTCCAATGAACCCTTCAGCTCATACTTTTTTGTTCTTGTTTTATTCTAGGTACGTCCAGACATTTAATCCTGCGTAACTCTCGCCTCTCTGGGCTGTGTGTGGAGGCAGCAGAGAACCATATGGGAGAAGAAGTTAAACAGGCGATGTCACACGAGCGCTTTATCCGGCAATTTTCGAAGAACAATTATTTTTTTTTTTGTGACATTTAGGGATTCATTTGAATTAGTATCAGAGACTAGACTGTAGATTGATAATATTTGTTGGATGAATTATGATAACACTTATAATTTCAAACTGTCAGAGGGAAATGGCTTTTAAAATTGCTGGAAAAACATTTGTGTGACAAAGTCTTAATTTGCCCTCGCACAGCCCTTCCGTTTGGTAAGTCAATTTAACCTTTTCACAACAGTCGTCATATTTACTTGCATTTACAGTATAATCTGTTGTGTATTATCATATTGAGTGCATGTTTGTGTTCTCATCATGTATGTTTTCCCCTTCTCTGCTTCTCGGCCGTAACGGCCGAGTGGATAGCACGCTCACGTGTGAATCTGCTTGAATTGGCGGGCATATTTAGTGGGTTTGGTATTACGTCCTAGCGTGTTTTACATGCTCGAACCATGTTGGGGGCACCTCGATGATGTATACAGACAAAAACACACAACAAAGCCACTCCAACTACTTCCTCTCTCTCCAACACCCCTTCTCCCTTCTCAACACTCTTCGAAAATTAGATAAGATATAATGTATAACGTTCTTAGCATCTTCTGAGAACGCCAAAATGTGCAAGGTTGTGTCATGATGTTTGCTTAGTGTGGAGTCCATTTTTCACATTAACCGATATATTCGTCTATATATATATGTTATGTTAGGTACTATTGCTTGTATTGTAAAAATTGTGTGTTTTTTTTTTAATCAATTAGTGTGTCGAACTTGCTGTGTGCTTTATCGTCATATTGTCTTTAATCATACAGCAAAAGCGAAATTAAACCGTAAAACCTTATTTGTTATATTAAGCAACACTAGTAAACATAAACAAAAAATAATATAGGGGTTTATGTTGAAATTTGTGCATATCCTTCATGTGAATCATGGAAGGTGTTTATCCCAGATGTTGATGTGAAGAGATCTTGTCCAGAAGTATAACATCTGAGGTGAAGCCATTGATTTCGGGGGCTGATGAGTGATTGGTGCTTCTGAATGCTTGAGTGCTTGCTATTTGTGGTCATACTGTTATATGTGTTCTTCTCATGTCACCTCTTTTTCCTTTCTTGTGTCTCTTGCTGATCCTCCCTACCCCTTGTGGGAGTAAGGGCTGGCTACTGACTGACTGACTGTATCATGTGCACTAAAATTGAACATTGTATTAACCCGTACAATCCCAGCGACGGCTGCAAGCCGTCGGTAATATACGGTCCTTGTAACTGCCAGTATCAGGCAGTGGCTGGTACCATGACTTGTAAACACTGTTTTAAGGAATTGGCAACACGTTTTAGGTTGGCTGCAAGCTTCCACAGGTTGTCTGGGTCAGTGTTTCATCAAGTTTAGAGGTGGGAGGTTGTTATATCTTGCCTCTGAATCCATTTTGGCCACATTGCATATTTTTATCGAAGGAATATGGAAGGGGTTTTAGTTAGCCTAAGGTACAAAATAAGGTACTAAGGTTTTCATTTGCTCGAAAATACCAACAACAAGCAAAATCCTCAGTACCATTTAAACAATATATCATAATATCTCGCAAGACAGACGTCTTAACCGATAGTATTAAAGTGCACAATACTGAATATCAAACCGAGCACACAATACTATCAACATGAATGGTATTAAATAACACACCCAACACACAATACTAGCAATATGAACAGCACTAAATAGCACACCCAACACAACATGAACGGTATTAAATAACACACCCAACGCACAATACTACCAACATGAACAGTGCTCTCTCATTGGAAGATCACTTGTTTTCATTAATTTCATTGGGAGGTGATTGGTGTTGGGAGTTAAATTAATATATTATATTATATTAGAATTTAGAAGTGTTGAGTGCTTTAACTGTATCTTATCTCGGGGTGGAGTTGTTTGGCTTCATTTGCTTCATCCCATTAAAACGATTCGTCCCACTCAGGTGTGGCATTTTGCCTGTCGAGTGATAGTGAGCCTGCAATGTATGGGAAAAACAGCTTTCGGCCAGAACATTACCGAAACATGCAAACATTTAGCTTGAAGGGGGGACTGGAGAGGTGATTTTATTGTTTATTATTTTTGTTTTTGTTTAAGGGGGACTAGGGGGGGGGGGGGGGAACCTAAAAAGATGCTCGAAAAACCTACTAGTGGTACTACTACTGCTAATAATAAAAATAATAATAATAATTAAAGTTGCAAGCAACGTTGTCCGGGGTTCGAGCGGTTTTGCAAGCAGGGTATTGTGTTGGATACAAATGCTGTGTCACAGATATCAAAAGATCATTTAACTTATCGGGCATCGAGAAACTACAGAAGGAGCAGATTGTGCAAACAAACAAGAGCGAGAGAGGGAGAGATTGGCTGTATAAGGGATCTGCCTCTATCCGTTTAGTAACAGAGTTGTAGATATGTGGAATAGGCTACCGAGTGCTATAATGGGATCAAGAACAATAGAGCTTCACCTTGAAATTAGATAGAATGAGATGGGTTGGGTGTGAAAGGGATCTGCCATGTGTAGGACAATCGGCTCTGGAGACTCCTGTTTTCTTATTTTATTTATGTTCACATTTGTGAGGGAGAGAGAGAGAGTATGGCAAGAGAGAATAGGATTTCGTAAATTTAAGGAAGATAGCGATAAATATGAGAGAGAGAGAGAGAGAGAGCGCGGGATGGGTTGGGTGTGAATGGGGTCTGACATGTGTTGGCCAATCGGCTCTCTGCAGACTCCGGTTTTCTTATGTTCTCATTTGTGTGAGAGAGAGAGAGACTAGGATGTCATAAATGTAAGGGAGACTGAGATAAATGGGAGAGAGTTTTATGAGATGGGTTTGGTGTGAAAATAATCTGTCTTGTGTGGGCCTATTGGCCCTCTACAGACTCCCATGTTCTTATGTTCCTATTTCTTACAAATGTGTTTTGGTTGCAGGTATATGATAATAGGGGTGTATAGTATATAGTGTAAATAAGAGGTAACGTTTATGAGTGGGATGAGTGTGAAAGGGATCTGCCTTATGTGGGCCACTTGGCTCTCTGCAGACTCCCATTTTCATCTTGGTTGCATGTGTAAGGGATCTGCCTCATTTGTACCGGTGTGCAAACAAACAAGAGCGAGAGAGAAAGAGATTGGCTGTGTAAGGGATCTGCCTCTATTAGCTTGGTAAAAGAGTTGTAGATATGTGGAATAGGCTACCAAGTGCTATAGTGGGATCAATAACAATAGAGCTTCTACATAAAATTTGATAGGACGAGATGGGTTGGGTGTGAAAGGGTCTCTCTGCAGGCTCCCATTTTCATCTTGGTTGCATGTGTATGGGATCTTCCTCATTTGTACAGTCGCGCTAATAAGTGATGGCTCGGCACCAAGTATATTTCGATCAATAATTGGTATCAGCACTATCTAAGGTTCAATTCATTGTTTCGAGTGAGATATACAAAAAAAATCCTATCTTTACACATCTTATTCAACATCTGACAGACATTAATACAGCACAGAGCGAGCCGAACGTAATGACAGCCGAGACATGACTTATTAGCGCGACCGTGCCAGTGTGCAAACAAACATGAGAGCGAGAGAGAGATTGGCTGTGTAAGGGATTTGCCTCTATTTGTTTGGTAACAGAGTTGTAGATATGTGGAATAGGCTACCGAGTGGGATCAATACCAATAAAGTGGTTGATTAGGGTTGGGTGGTTGATTTGAGTTGGGTGGTTGATATGGGTTGAGTGGTTGATTTGGGTTGAATGGTTGATATTACTTGGGTTGATTGGTTTATTTGGGATGAGTAGTTAATTTGGGTTGAGTGGTTAATCTGTTGATTTGGGTTGAGTGGTAGATTTGTGTTGATAATTTGATTTGGGTTGATTGGTTAATTTGGGTTGTGTGGTTGATTTTGGCTGAGAGGTTGATTGGTTTATTTAAGTTAATTTGTTGTTGAATTAGGTTGCAAGGTTGATTTTTGTTGATTGGTTGATTTGGGTTGAGTTGTTGATTTGGGTTGATTGGTTGATTTGGGTAGAGTTGTTAATTTGGACAAGGAGAGTGGTTAATTTGATTAAGGAGAGTGGTGTTTTTGGTAGTGGCCGTTTATGAGTTTGGCTATTTTTGCTGTGGCCGTCATGAAGTGTTCCTTTGTATTTCAACCTTGTACTACAAGCCCCAACACTACTTTTTGAAGGTATAATTGCCTATGTGTACATCCCCCACCACTCTAGTACAGTATATATGTTGTTGCTGTAACTATAATTGTTTACCTGATTATAATACAAGCCCCAACATACCATTGGATGTTGTTGCTGCAAGTAAAATGGCGAAAGTGAAATACGGTGTCAAACAATACTGGACGAGAGAGAGAGAGAGAGATGGCGATCCCATCTGACACACAAACACACCCTCCACTTCCGTCACTATCTAAGTTTGACGTCTATGGGGAGTCCCGGCCATCTCTTCTTATTACACACCATTTTAGTTCCCTCCACTCAATATTTTGCCCGTTAGGGTGAGTTATAAATAGCGCAAATATTTACATTAGGCCCAGAGAGAGAGAGCGAGAGCATGGAGATAGAGAGGGGAGGGGAGGGAATGGAGAGAGAGAGGAGGGAAGGATATAGTAGGCAACGAAAGGGAGTTCTCTCTTTCTCTCTCTTTAGCACAGAGCAAATAGTTATACCTAGCATTTGTGCAAACATTATATTTCAGCTTTCCGAAGGCAAATAACTACTTCCGATAAATATTCAGCCTTGTATTTACATAATGAATCCTGTTAAATGTCATTACTTAATAAGAGACACATGGTAGGCTTACAATTATACACAGGATAAGATAAGGAAATACGAACTTCAGACCATAATTATTGGGCGATCAGCGGGAGGGAAGGGGGTCCTGTCTTCGGGGGAGGAGGAGGTTTTACAGTGCTGCCAGTTTTAACATCGCTACATTATCGCTAGATGTGGAGGTATTGACTTCAATCTAGCAGCCAATTTTTTCATATCTAGAGACATTTACTAGGGATAATTTGAAAATTTCAGACATTTTAGTCATATTACATTGTAAAATTTGCAAAACAAACAAACCAAAACTCTTTAGAAATTGCAGCATTATTCTAACATTGTTTGACTATGTAGCAACATACTAGCGACTTTTGAGAAAGGATCTAGCAGTATTGTGTGGTAACACTTAGGGTTGAAAGAGGAGGGTTAAAATACGAGTCACACACGGGCAATTGCCAAAACTTTAAAGGTCCATATCATTGTTATTAAACAAAGCATTTGGCAAAGGGAGGCATTGTTAAAAACCTTAGCCAATACTCTGCTATTCACCAAAAATAAGTTTGAATTATCATTATTATTTGGTAGGGTAGGTATGTATAGGTAGGTTGGCTAAATAATTGGTGGGATTCGTAGGGACTCTAACTGTTTTGAGAGAGTTAAATAAAACAAAAAATTATAGATCTGAATAATAAAGCGACTATGTTATTAAGCAAAACTGGGGGATGTATGGAAGCCTGTAGACTGTAGACGGTAAACTATGTGTGGGTAGCGAATGCGGTTTTAAAGTAATTTAAGAATAGACAGTTTTCAATGCTGCGGCCAAACTATTCCACCCATTTATATTCTTTTGGTATCAACACGTTCGGAATCGCGAGCCTCACCCAACTACTCAAACATGGCTTTGATCATCGGCGTAGTTTTCAAGATGTGCAATTTTAAGTTGAATTAGAGGTTTTTTCAAGATTGCCGTAAAAAAAAACCCACGTGCAAAAGCAAAACCTTCTCTATAACATTTGCGGAGCATTAGTAGTGGAGTCCATATGCCAAAGCCCAATCGTTTCCTATGAGTGGGAGAGACGGTATTTAGGCGTCAAACTTTTCGGGAAATCGGCTGCCACGGACCTGTTTGGCCGCCGTGCCGGATGTTTAGCATATCAAAAGTTGCCCAATACAAAAACGCACCTCTTGTGAAAGTTTGATCCCAATCCAAAAAGCGGTTCTGGAGTTATTGCGTCAAAGCCGGCGTGTAAAGATAATTTGGATGAATAACCGGGTTTAATGATTACAATAGGGGTTCCCCGTAGGGGTCGAACCCCTAATAATAATAATAAAAATAGTAATAATTTTGATATTAACACCTAACGAGCGGCCTAGGCGGTAATTTATATGTACCGCCCAGCGGGGTGTTTTTACCCTAAATAGGGTTGTTTACGTGATCATTTTCATGCCTAAATAAGACCCAGAGCGTAAAACAAGTATCTATCTCTGAAAGGGCATAAACAGAGCTTTCCAATGACACCCCAACCATCCTTGTACGACCGCTAGTTTTCTTGCAATGATCGCGCAACATGAGTGCAAAAACCATGTAATTAAGTAGTTTCCCTACATAATTCCCTGTGTAGCGAGTGCGTGAGGGTTGGGGAGGGTGGGATTCATGTCAGTAGGTCCGCCGCTGTGGTCTGGAGCAGTCATACGCTTGCTACTCTCCTGCCATCACTTATCTCTCTCTTTCAGCAACATTACGTGCTGAAAATGGCACACGACATAAGTTGTGAACTGCCACATAGTCCAAATTTCTTTCACTCGACATATGTTGCGCGCCGCCAGTTAAGGGTTAATAATTAATAATAAAAATAATAATATTAAAAATAATTATGAAATTGATATTAATAGATAAAATAATTATTCAATAACATACATATACTATATATACCACAAAACAAGCAAATCACAAGAGGTGTTCATGTTTACGTCAGTCAGACCTCTCTCATCTATATTAGAGAGTAGGGTCTAGGAGTGCAGCCCTGGTTTAAACCAGATGCAAATTATTAAGCGAGAACAACCTGCCCTCTCCTTTTTATGCAGGCGATATCATGCCAGCCCATCTCACTGCCATTATTCTGATATGTATATTAAGGGAAGACTGGCAGTTTGTTTGGTCTATTAATTAATGTATTCATATATTTTGTTAGTTTCCTCCCTAGACCTCCATCAAGCTTAGAAAAACACACCCTAGACCCCCCCCCCCCCTTCAAGATAAATATGTAAATTTTTCGGTAGGAAAATGTCCCGGTTGAAGGCCGGTTCCTCTTAAAATTGCAGGCTCGCTATCGCTCGCCAGGAAAAAATCGACACCTAAATGGCACGAAAGATCTTAAAATTGACCACGAAATAGGGCGAAATGTGTTAAAATTGCCAAACTAATGGGCCGAACGTCTTATAATCTCAAAACTAGTGGGGCTAAACATTAGGGAAAAGGGGTTCCAGAAAAACGGTCTGCCTCCCCTTAAATGGCTGCAGTACAGGTTGATTGCAGGCACGGAAATTGAACCTGCACGTAAGCTATGGGCTTTGTGGTAATTTAGTTTGTTCAAGCTCGACCACTAATGTTGTTCTTGCATATACGAAGGCATTACAGATTAACCCACACAGTACCGGTGACTTATTTTATATTATAGTCTGGACACTAGCAGACGATTTATTCAGCTTAGAAAGGACGTCTACCCATTAAAAACCTACAAGCTATGTCAATTAATCCCTTTAGCTACCATACATCTTTTTTAAGCTTCATAAAATCGTTTAAATATAGCTGAAATCAAATAAATCAGCCGTCGCCCGTACAGAAGGGGTTAAAATGACCTGCCTTGATAAATCTCTACCTGGTATTAGCATTTAGGAGGTTCGTCTAGCAGCTTATGGGTTTATTATGGAACAGAATCTGCGTTCTCAATTGTACAAGGAGTATCGCGTACAATAGAATTCATACCGCTTACTGTATATTAACATTTGATGACATGCACAAGAAATATTTGCTACTACTACTATTATTGCTATTAATAATAATATTCGCCAGCATGAATATATTCATAAGCATACATAACTAAAGCCACTATTAACTACTTACATAAAATCAAATGTTCTAATTTACATAAAAAATATGAAATATTTTGTTTATTAGCATTCTTGTGTGTACAATGTCAATTACTCAGGCTTACCACACACGAATGTATTTAGTAAACAAACCTGATCCCGTATTCGTGGGTGACCAAATCATGTACCCTTGTTCCACAGCCACTTATAGATAATCCTTGGTCTTACCTTGACGCTATAATCAAGTCAGGCTCTAGTTAGTCTAGTATCTGTGTCGAGAATAAAAAAAGATGCAATTTGGGCAGTCTATAATTTCCTTCAACCTCCCTTTAGTTTTTCATATTTCTAAACCTGGCGCAGACTTTCTTTTTCCACCATAATTTTCTCTCGTCGTGATAATACGCTCCCATTATGGTGTTACAATCGATGTTACACGAGTGCTTTTTCCGACAATTTTCGACGGGCAATATCATTGTATCTCGCAATATTTCGGGGCTTCTTCGTATTGTTATCTGCAATATACAGAAAGTGCATTATTTTAAATGAATGCATTATTATATAACTTTTAAATCAGACTCTGCCAGACCACATTGCCCAAAAATAGTGCCAGCAAAAAATAAATAGATAAATAAATAATAATAATAATAATAATAACAATGATGATAATAATAATAATACCAATGAATAGTGTGTGACTGCCTTCGGTTCTCGTCTTCCCGTGATGTAGTCCTCTCAGCATAATAACATAATTCCTTCTCTAAAATAATGTTCCCAGCGGACCCTCATAGCACCACATCCTTTACAACGTACATTACCAACACACTCATATTCCCGGTTATTTAATACCTCAACATTTTCACACGGCATAATACTGTTTCACACCACACTGTCTTTAAGGGGAGATTTTTAGTTTGCTTCCTGGACCCCCATCAAGCTTTTCAAAAATTCCCCCAAGGGACCCTTTCGATATAACTTTGTACATTTTTCGGTAGAAAAATTTCCCGGCCAATGGCCGGTTCCTACTAAATAACAGGCTCGCTATCGCTCGCCACAAAAATATCTACACCAATGGCACGAAAGGTCTTAACATTGACAGAAATGGAGCGAAAGTTGGTAAAAGTGGCAAAATAATGGGGCGAACGTCTTAAAATCTGAAAAGTAATGGGGCTGAACTTGTGGGAGAAAAAACACTCAATTTAAAATTTCCCCTTAAGTGAGAAAGTATGAGACCCACTTTAGTAGCAACCTATTGCTTCCATGTTATCACTTCACGACTATATTAGCATACACTGTGGGGTGAGAGTGAATATTGTCCACCATGCACTTACTTTACTTCAATAACGTTATGTTGTTCTATACCTTGACCTGACTGAGATAATGTGAAAACCATTTACATTTTATAATTTGATATCTTTTTAAGGGTAGATGGGTCGTTTTTCTGGACCCCTTTCTCCCTCTTGTATAGTCCCATTATTGTTGACATGTTACAACTTTCGGCCCCTTAGTTTGGCGATTTTAACACATTTAGCTCCATTCCGTTGTCAGTTTTAAGACCTATCGTGCCATTTAAGTGTCGATTTTTTTTCCTGGCGAGCAATAGCGAGCCTGTAATTATAAGAGGAACCGGCCGAAAAATGTACCGAGAAATGTACAAATGTATCTTCGGGGGAGGTCTAGGGGGTGTTTTTTCTAAGTTTGAGGAACGTTTAGCGAGGAAACTAAAAACATATATATATATATATAAAAAAAAAAAAAAAAAAAAAAAAAAAAAAAAAATGCTTTCATCCCCACACGTAACACCCCCTTCCTCAACCCTAGAGACCCTATAGTAAAGGAGATCGGTCAATCTCCACCATTTTGGTGACACTGGTGTTATTAGTCGCTCTTTATACACAAATATGTCCGTATCCATCATCAACATTCCGCATATGTTGACACAAGATAATATAATTATACAGTATGGCCTTTGGAGCTAAATACTATGTGATCAGCAATTAACACCTTCTGTACCAGCGATGTATTTTTAATTTTATTCTAGCTACATTCAGACGATTTTATGAAGCTTAGGAAGGATAAATGGTATATAGCTGAAAGGATTAATTGAGATTGTCTGTAGCCCTTTAAATAATAGATGTCCTTCCTATTCTGAATATAATTGTTTAATAGTTTCCTTGATGTAATGAAAAGGACGTCGCCGGTACTGTACAGGTTAAATATCAACCCTTTGTTTGATAATTACGGCGTCAAAATGGCATCCAATATAAAAGATGACCGGTACCCTCTCACTCTACGATCTCCACCCAACCCCATGACATCCCCCTCCAAACCACGTCAATATTACCACCACTATTACTACAAAATCCCACACTACTAGCGACCAAGGGGGAATATTACATCAGTATTACCCCCCCTACACCCCTACCCACTACCATGACCCCCCCCCCCCCCCCCTCGTGACAATACTACCAGCCACATTACCACATTACATAAACCCTACTCTATCACCATCCCAACACAATAGAATACCATAAAACCCATCTCACCATCACCATTCTGCACACCATAAAAACTGTGTTGGTGGTGTAATGGTTTAGGTGTTTATGTTCTGGATGTGGTGTCTCGAGTTCGAATTCCGGGAGGACCATATGGTTTCATTAGTTTATTCAAGTACATTGGGGTTTGTAATTGATGATTAATGGTAAGAACGGGGTGTTACTTATAAAAAAACCAAAAAAAAACAAAAAACAAAAATTAAAAACAACCTTCAACCCACCACTCCCATCCCATCCTCACCACCCTATACCATCTCCCCCATCACACCACAACCCCCTCCATGGCCAACAACACATCACCGACCAAGAGGGGAACATTACCCCTACCACTGTCACAACCCATTGACAATAGTGATGTTAAGGGGAGGCAGACCGTTTTTCTGGACCCCCTTCTCCCTAATGTTTAACCTACTAGTTTTGAGATTATAAGACGTTCGGCCCATTAGTTTGGCGATTTTAACACCTGTTGCCCAATTTCGTTGTCAATTTTAAGACCTTTCGTGCCATTTAGGTGTCGATTATTTCCTGGCGAACGATAGCGAGCCTACAATTTTAAAGAGGAACCGGCCTTCGGCCGGGAAATTTTTCTACCAAAAAATTTACAAATTTATCTTGAAAGGGGGTCTAGGGGGTGTTTTTCTAAGCTTGATGGAGGTCTATGGAGGAAACTTAAAAAATATATGAATACATGAATTAATAGACCAAACAAACGGCCAGTCTCCCCTTAACGGGAGGTTTGTATTTACTGAACCCCCTTCTCCCTCATGCTTAGCCCCATTAATTTTGATATTATTAGAGGTTTTCCCCATTATTTTGGTTATGTTAATGCCTTATGTGCCATTTAGATGTAGATTGTTTTTCCTAGGAAGCGATAGCGAACCGTTCTACCGAGTAATGTACAAATTAAGTCGAAGGGGTGTCTTGGGGGTATTTGTTTAAGCGTGATGGAGGCTTTGGGAGGAAACTAATTACTTTGGTTTATGAATATTGTAATGAACAAATACATACCAATCTCCCCAGCCCTACTCTACGACCATCACCACCATCCCCACACAAGTGAATCCCCCAGCACTTACTACCATCCTAGAACGCCTACTGTCACTCAACAGCATCCGATATGTTAAGCACTCCGCCAATCCCAATAATAGGACTATCAATGCATCCCAAACCATGAGCGACCAAGCGAGCGGGGGGGGGGGGGCTAACATTGTGCTAGAGTTAACCCCTACCACCGTGACAGCACCCCTGACAATAATTTACTACGTACTGCATAACAAACCTTACTATCGTTATAACATCATCATTCCCATACAATAGCATCCCATAAAACTCTCTACCATCCACGACGCCTATCCCCATACCACAAAATCCCATAGCACTACTACCCATCTCACCAACACCATAGACCCATCCTAGCATCCCCCAACATATCCTATGATCCCCCCCACCCCCACCCCCCAACCATCCACAATCCCCTCAGTGGTCGCAACAATACCACTACTACATCCCACACCACGAGCGATCAGGGATAGGGAATAGGGGGATAACATTATGTTTGCATTCTTGCCCCCCTGACAAGAATGCTTGTTTATCACCCAACGACCCCCGGAAACCATCCCGCTAACACCACTCGGGGACCAGTTCCGGAATTGGAAATCAATCCAGTAATTGTCGGAGGGGGGGCCAGGGAGGAAAAGAATGGGGTGTGGGGTGGGAGAGGGTCAGTGATGGGGGGATTAGTTAGTTAAAATAGGACTGCAGCAGCTATCAACCCTACTGGATTATCAAGCCAGCACACTGGAAGTCAAGCATAGTGTCAGGACTGGAGCCCCTTTTTGGGAACTCCAGTCCCTTGATGGGGGGGGGAGTAGAAGGAAGTCGATGGAGGGGGGGATAGATGGATGGGGAGTGTGGGGGAAGGTAAGGGAAGGAAAACATGAGGTTAGTGGAGAGGAGGACAAGAAGGGTCGTTTGTGTGTGTGTGGAGGGGGGTGGGAGGGGTAAGGGGGGGGGGGGAAGATAGATGGGACCGAATGAAGGGAGGAGGAAGGAGGAAGACAAACTATAAATCAAAGACGCGAGCGGGGAGTCGGGACGTGATAATTGAAAGTCTATACTCAAGCTATGCTACGATAATTGGCCTTTGGTGCAAGGAGGAGTGCTGCTGAGAGAGAGAGAGCGAGAGAGAGCGAGAGAGAGAGAGAGAGAGAGAGAGAGAGAGAGAGAGAGAGAGAGAGAGAGAGAGAGAGAGAGAGAGAGAGAGAGAGAGAGAGAGAGAGAGGAATATATTATACATTTAGAATGCTCCTTTTCATAACATAAATTATTATATTCAAAATAAGAGTTGCCGGATAAATTAGTGAACTTATTGATAACTAACTGCACACATTAGTGATGCTAACCAACGGCTATTGTGATAGCTGAGTAGGTACTGGCAGTAGCACAGAATGATGTCCCTCAACTATCACATATTATAACTTAATGACCTATTGTTTGTGTAGATACTATATGTTTTCAGGGTTAACCTAACACTATTGTGGTGCATGAAGGGAGAGGTAGTCGCTTTTTCTGGACCACCTTCTCCCTCATGTTTAGCATGTTAGTTTTCAGCTGATGGAAAATTACCTTGTGGTCATCTCGATCGCTTTGTTATTATGAAGAATTTGTAGTGAAATATGTTGATAAATATGAAAACTTGGAATTGTTTTACACAGACATAGTTTCCAATTAATATAGATAAATCAGGTATTTAGGGATTCAATATACCGTCAGGTGAAATTATACCGACTATAGTTGAAATCTAGATACAAACATGTTCCATCAAATAATGTCCTATATTTTATTCTACCAACCTCCCTCAGGAATTGTAGTGTTAATTATCTACGGGTTATTTATGTACATATAATTTTTGTTCATTCCCAGTCTAATTACGTGGGATATTATAATTATATTTGGGATTTTTCATAATGATGGTATCCAAATAACAGGTATATATTTTTAGATAGATCTCCACAGAGCTCAAATGAATAATGAGTGGTCTCCAAATATAAAATTATACACATACACACACTATTATTTGTGAGCTGGAAATATACAGACATAATATTCATCCTGATGTTGGTCGAGTGTTTGTTTATTTACGTATTGTACTAATATATGTATGTACTTTTTAGACTAGAACCCCATCGTATTTTGTATAATTTCATTTTAACTATTATCAATATTGTTTTGTTATTGTGTCTTGCTAGTAAGAAAGTCAAGAATAAGGAAAAAATACTAAATCAATTTTGTTACCTAAAAGTTTGTTTAACCATATATATATATATATATATATTAATTATTATTATTTATTTTTTAATCAGGGAAGAGTACAGGAGAGCAGTAGAAAGACATATATATATATTATTATTATTATTTATTATTTAATCAGGGAAGAGTACAGGAGAACAGTAGAAAGACGACTAGGTGGGTTCGACCTGGAAGATATGGAGGAAGTGGAGGAGATAAGCAAGGTGTTTAAGGAAGAGGTCTGTGCAGCATGTGAGGAGGTGTGTGGAGTGAGGAGAAGAGGGAGGGGAGTGAAAGGTACGGCATGGTGGACAGAAGAGGCAAAAATAGCTGTGGAAGATAAGAAGAAAGCGTATAGAGAGTGGTTGGGTAGTAGAGGGAATGAAGATTTGGAGAGGCAGAAACGAGCGAGGTACGTGGAGAGAAATATAGTGGTAAAGAGAGTAGTGAAAGAAAGTAAGAGAAGAGTAGATGAGGAATTTGGAAGGAATCTGAGTGTAAAATGGAGGGATTGTAAGAAACTGTTCTGGAAAGAAGTCAAGAAAGTTAGGGAAGGTAGCAAGGGAAACAGTAAGAGTGTGAAAAATAAGAATGGGGGAATGCTAGCCGAGAAGGAAAGGAGAGTCGAAAGATGGAGGGAGTACTTCAACGAGTTGCTAAATGAAAGGAATGAAGAGCCAGCAAACATAGTTGGATGGGGTATGGGAGGGAGAAGAGGAGAAGTAGTGGAGGAGAAGGTGGGGATCAGGAGGTAAGAAGTGTGGGAAGCCATGAAAAGAGTGAAGTTGGGGAAAAGCACCAGGAACAGATGGAGTGTGTGGGGAAATGTTGAGGTATGGTGGTGAGATAGTGATAGAATGGGTATGGAAAATATGCAAACTAGCATGGGAGAAGGGGAATGCACCCAATGACTGGAAGACTGGCATAATAGTCCCCCTATATAAGGGCAAAGGGGAAATAGGAGTGTGTGGTAACCACCGAGAAATATGTCTTTTAAGCGTAGTAGGGAAGGTGTACAGTAGGGTAGTGATTGAGAGAGTGAGAGTTAGAACGGAGAAATGGATAGGCGACGCGCAAGGAGATATTAGGAAGAGAAGAGGATGTGTATATCAGATTTTTACCCTGAATTGTGTTATGGAGCAATATCTGGAGAAGAAACAAAAGGTGTATGTTGCCTTTATGGACTTGGAGAAGGCCTATGACAGAGTGGATAGAGAAGGCATGTGGAAAGTACTGAGAATATACGGAGTAGATGGCAAGTTGCTGAAAGCAGTGAAGAGCATGTATGAGGGTGCAAAGGCGGCAGTACGTGTGGAGAATGAGCAGAGCGAGTTCTTTGACCTGAGTGTTGGGTTGAAACAGGGGTGTGTGATGTCCCCGTGGTTGTTTACTGTATATATGGATGGAGTCATGAAAGAAATACTAGGAAGAGCAGTGGATGTTGGTGTATAGCTGAAAACGGAGGGAAATTAGTGGAAGCTGCCTACAATATACTGCTGTTTGCGGATGATACAGTTCTGATGAGCGATAATGAATGGGAGTTGCAGGGTCTGGTAAATGAGTTTGGAACAGTGTGCGAAAAACGGAATTTGAAGGTAAATGCGAGGAAGAGCAAGCTTATGGTCTTCGAAAGGGGTGAAGTCACAGAGTGTGAGGTGAAGTTGAACGGCCAGGCTATGGAGATTGTCAGCTCTTTTAAGTATCTGGGCAGTGCGTTGAGTAAAGATGGAACTATGGATGAAGAAGTGCGGGAGAGGGTGCAACAGGGGAAGAGGGTTGTAGGAACGTTGAAAGCAGTAACAAGAAATAGAGTGGTCAGTATGGAAGTGAAGAAGTCCTTGCATGACAGTGTGGTAATCCCGACACTAACTTACGGAAGCGAAGCATGGACGTTCGGGAAGAGACTCAGACCAAGAGTGAGAGCGGTGGAGATGAGTTACTTGAGAAGTGCGTGCAGAGTTACATGGAGGGATAGACAGCCGAATGAGGAAGTAAGAAGGAGGTGTGGTGTGGAGGTAGATGTGCTGGAAAGTGTGAAGAGGAACAACTTGAGATGGTTCGGCCATATGGAACGTATGGAAAGCGAGAGATTGACTAAGAGGGTGTACGAGAGCGAGGTGGAAGGACAGAGAGGGCGAGGTGCACCGAGGGAGAGGTGGAAGGATGGAGTGAGGAAGTATATGAATGAACGCGGGGCGGGTTGGGAGCAGGGGCGTCGACTGACTGGGGACAGAGGTGCATGGGGGCAGTTCGTTCATGGCCACCCCTTCGGGGATCACGGCGTCAGGCAATAGATAGATAGATAGATTTGTGTTTTTGGAACACCATTTTGGTAACGAAATTGATTTAGTATTCTCTCCTTATTCTTGATTTTCTGTCCCCTTCCTACTTACCCAAATTTATTATCCCAAACTTGATTGAAATTTGGCTAATTCACTTTCCATTTCACGCCAATCACACTCATTGCCTATCTAATCTATTTTCCCTCTCAAGTTACTCAATCTTAACTGTTATTTCACTTGTTTCGTTATTTACATCTGGTATCACTTGTTCTCCTAATTAAACTATACTGTATAACATTTACAGTATTTATTGCCAATTGTATCTTCCTCCTCATATGTCGACTTACCCACCAATTGTGTGTCTTATCTCATTATTACTCAACTCTCTCTCTCTCTCCCCTTATGTTCTAATTAGTGCCTGTTATAATATTTGCGGCACTTAAGTCCACGCTCCCTAGTTTGCATGGAGTGATGTTTTAAGTGTGTACGTTAGTCTATATTAGGGGCAATTACTTCTTACTCCCATTTAAGTGTGTACGTTAGTCTATATTAGGGGCAATTACTTCTTACTCCCATTTTAGGGGTAATTACTGTTTACTCCCATTTCTAGATCCTCTCCCTCTTTCGTGACCTTTCTCTTTTTCTCCGTCTGTTCCTTTCTGCCATCCTCACTCTCTTACTTTACCCAACTCGCTCTCGCTCTCTCTCTCTCTCTCTCTCTCTCTCTTTCTTGATCTATCTATCTATCTATCTATCTATCTATCTATCTATCTATCTATCTATCTATCTATCTATCTATCTATCTATCTATCTATCTATCTATCTATCTATCTATCTATCTATCTATCTATCTATCTATCTATCTATCTATCTATCTATCTATCTATCTATCTGTTTTTCTATCTATCTATCTACAGTCCTTTCCACAGACTCCGCTTCCAAGTGTTGATTCCAAGAGAGGCACTCCTCTGTCTCTCAGTTTGGTGACAAAATAACCTGTTCGAGCTAGGATCACCTCGTGGAATACCCTGTTCGAGTAAGGATGGTGCTTCTGTTTTAGCAAGTCAACAGGGTCAATTTCCAGGCGTTCTCTGTTGCCTGGCTCGAATACTACACTTGTAAAATAATCGTGTAGACAAGCAGTTACAGTACTCTCAACCCCACTTATTCTCGTTATGTTTAATTTAATTTCTTTTCTAACACTATCTCAGCCTGCTCTTGTCCCTCCCTTCTTCCTGCCTCCAACTTTTCTCCCACTCTATTTCTTTCCTGCCTTTCCTATCTTCTTCTTCTTTCCCTTCTTCCCTCCTATCCTAAATTCATCTCCGACTATCCTTCCTTTACACCCTTCCCCTTTCCTTCCTTCTCTCTCTCTCTCTCTCTCTCTCTCTCTCTCTCTCTCTCTCTCTCTCTCTCTCTCTCTCTCTCTCTCTCTCTCTCTCTCTCTCTCACAAACAACTTTTCACCCACTCTCCTCTCACACTTTCCTCTAATTTGCCCAGACCCTTGTCAACCTCTGTCACTCTGTCTGATAACCCTCTCACGCACTCCTTTGCCATCCTACGTTCTTCTTGATCTTCTCACACCCCATAAAATACCGTTCCCATGTTCCCACACTCACTCCCTAACTAACCAAACCCAGCTTTTAGAGGGCATAAAATCACGTCACTGACCCCCCCTCCCCACCCCTCTTCTCTCTCTCTCTCTCTCTCTCTCTCTCTTTCTCTTTCTCTTTCTCTCTCTCTTTCTCTCTCTCTCTCTCTCTCTCTCTCTCTCTCTCTCTCTCTCTCTCTCTCTCTCTCTCCACAAAGCCTCACCCCTCCTTCCGTGTGGAGAAAGTGTTTGGGATCAGAAACACACACGCACGGCAAGTGGGGAACTGCCTTGGGTGACCAGATATTTGCTCAAGAGGAGTTATTTGCAGACTCTAATTTGGTGCCCTTGGAAGCCAGACCATTATGTGCAACCTTCATAAATAGTCGGTAAATTCATGAGCCATAATACCTGCACATCCATTTGAATCTTAGGATCTTTATAGCCAAGTTTGAAACCTTTGGGATGTAACAGAACATTGGATTGTCTGGCTTGGATTCGATACGGTTTCGATACAGATTCAATTGGGAGTGCAGATATTATGGCTTATGACTGTACACTCAAAAACTTATATTGTGTTCAAAAGTTTCCGAATATATCCCGAATTAAATCGAATCTCCCTATAACTTCTCTATCTGGTATTTAGATATCGGAGGTTCGTTTTGCTGTTCGAGGGTATATATATATTGGTCCAGGATGTATATTTAGAGTGGACAGCCAAGATAATAAATTCCGACGCACCCTTTTTAATCAGTTTTGGACGCACACGAGATAATGTATGTATGTACGTATGTATGTATATATTCAGGCACATACTCCACAGTTGGGGTTGGCCGACTCGAGACAGAACCCGAACAGAAACAACATTTAAAGTTTCAATTCTTAGGGTCCGAGACCACTTTCGCGTTCCCTCGCCCCTTACTCTGTCTCATTTAGTAGGTGAATTTTACAAGGGGAGGAGGATTCCTAGCCTCCTGCCCTCAGAAGGAAAAGTAGTATAGTAAAGACAGACTGAAGCAGCTAAAGGGGCTGTCACACTATAACGACTTAAGTGCCGACGCACTTAACTTAACTTAACGACTTAACTAGTGCCATGTGTTGGGGCCGACGCACGGCGGGTGGTGGAGATTATCGGGATGCATAGCACACGCGGCGTGCAGACGGCGACGTGTATGCGCTGCAGCGGCGTCAGACGCATATTCGATGGGATCGAATGGCCTCATATGGCCACATTTGTGGAATTTAAAAAAAAAAAAAAACCCAATGACTGGTGCTGGCATGCATGCGTCACGCCGGTGGCTAGCACCGGACCCCTCCCATCACGCGCATACCAGGGTGCAGACGCCACAGGTCGCAGTACGGCACCAACACACGCTCACAGTGTAACACTATCATCGATTTTGTGTCGGCTACTGTACCCGAAAAGATAAAAAAAGGACCGCGCTACATAAATTATAAAAAAACCCGCCCCTGAGAGCCCCAGCCTCAGTCACACTATCCCCGTCGTACCGTCACGTCCTTCGCTATACCGTCATGTCCTTCGCTATACCGCCACGTCCTGCATCGCCCCAACCACCAGCACACAAACTCTCAACTACCTAAAAATGATACTATTACTTGAACAGGAAAACACCGAGACTGAGATAGCTATTGGCACCTTCTGACGTCGTTGCCTCCACGTGTGGCAGCCTGTGCCTCTCCGTGCATCCCCTATCGAGAAACTTGTGATGCAGTGTGACGCCCCGGTGCCGCAGCCTCACGCAACCCCACGGCGACCTATCTTACACCGCCATGTTACGGAAAATGACCGGCTGCGTCGTTATTTTGGTCGCATAACAGCCGCCGGCAAGCTACGACGTCATCCTGCATTCGTTATGTCCAACGCCATGACCTCACAATCGCCGACCCAAGCTTATTTGAGTTGAGCATGTCAAATTTCTTTCAACTCCCGGGCTGACCAGTTACGACCCGTACCGCGCTCCTACGTGAGTTGCCGTCCATTACCGATGCGCGCAGCATTAGGTGCCGACCCCATTAAAACCACTAAATCGTGGTGCGTCGGCACTTAAATCTGCATAGTGTGACAGGCCCTTTAGGTTGGGTAGAGGATGCCAAACCTCACTCTGGATAGGACCTGCCCTCATGAGACATTACAGTGTTTCATTAAAGCCCAGAAGCTTCAGAACTTTATTTTATTGATTCGTACATTCGAACTGGGGTAACTGTATACAGGGTGTCCCGAAAGATACGTGCCAAACATCGAGTTAATATTATACACATAATGCTAAGCATAAAATGTTCTATTACAATTTTTAAAAATCTCAACCGTTCAAGAGGTATTGAAGGTTTAATAAAGTGTCCTCCCCCGCATTGCTGTACGCTCACGTGTGAATCTGCTTAATCTGGTTTCGATCCCACCCAAGGCGGACATATTTAGTGGGTGTGGTTGTACGTCATAGCTTGTTGTACATGCTCACACCCAATCGGGGGACACCTCGACGACGTATACAGACTAACACACACAACAAAGCCACTCTAACAGCTTCTTCTCTCTCCAACACCCCTTCTCCCCTCTCATCACTCTTCGAAAAGTAGATACGAGGTGCCGTTGAATAGGCTTATCCTTCAGTACCTTCACCTTACCTGTAATGGACTCTTCCATGTCAAATAGTTTCCAGCAGGTCCATAACGAGCTAATAATGATGTCTATAATAATTTTACAATTTATATAATTATTATATCTTGATAGTATCATGGTAAAATAATGACTATAAGATGGGGGTGTGGTATGCTCTAGGACAGCTAGGTCAGCCTTATGGGGAAATACTTAGGAAAATGCCATTTTCAACAGGCAATATCTCTGTAACGAGGATGGTTTGGAATTTTGCTTATAGAATATTTTATGCGTTTAATACTTTTCTTAAGCTAATCCTAAATTTTGGCAAGTCTATTTCGGGACACTCTGTATAATTCTGCTCCCGACTGTACTGTCTACTCAGAGCTGCAAGTCGTGGCCTCCAGCAACAAAACGAACCTCCAAAATGCATATATTAGATAGAGAATCGATGAAAAGATTCGATTCAGCTCGAAATAGCTTCGAAAACTTAAGGAATTTGTTTGTTCTCGAGTGTACAAATGTGAGCCATAAAGGATACACGCATTGGATTATTTTTATCTTTGTATGCCAATGGGTGTGTAGTTCTTATGACCACGTTTGGACAGTCAATATCAATAGTTGGCCGACTATCTTGCTCAGAAGCTTTTGTTCATAAAATTGAGGAGCAGCATTATATGTTCTAAGTATTTTATTATTTTGTCCTCCCTAGACCTCCTCCAAGTTTAAATACCTACCCCCACCTACCTATCCTTCGAGATAAATATGTAATATTTTTGGTAGAAAAGTGCCCTAGCGGAAGGTCAGTTCCTCCAGAATTGCAGGGTAGCTATCGCTCGCCAGGAAAAAGTAGATTGACAACTAAATGACACGAAGGTCAGAAGTAGAATGCATGAAATATACTCGAGACCAGGAGCCTGATTTGTTTTGTTTGTGGTAATTTTTAACCTAGGAAGCCGGGCTCTCAGGTTAATTGTCCGATTATGGCGGGGTTGTTATGTTGGAGTGCTCTGTTATGTCTCTGCTTAATTGGGCCTGTTGGGTTTTATTGCATTGGTGGGTGTGTTTGCATAGTGTGTGTGTGTGTGTATGTTGTCAACCTTGTGTAGGTAGTATCATGTTTTGTGTTCATTTCTGCATGGATAATCGTCCTCACTGTCGGTGGTTTGAGCCCGGCTGGGAGTATATTATATATACCGGGTATACTGTATATATATATATATATATATATATATATATATATATATATATATATATAATATATATCAATATATATCAATATGTCCAGATCCGGCAGTGACTAATCTCCTTGCTAATCAACCACTGACCTTTGATTTCTGGATTTCGGCTGCTTTGCGCAAATTAACCCCGTGTTCTGAATTTAGCATTACAGGGCTTAAGCTCTGACTTGACTCATTACACTGTTTAACTCACAAGTACATGTAAGCTCTCTTGTGTGCTTAGCGTTGTTGGCGAATATTGTAAGATTATTCTGCATGGTTTTGTTGCGTGTGTGTGTTTGTGTTGGATATATATATATATATATATATATTATATATATATATATATATATATATATAGACAGGTATATATATATATATATATATATATATATATATATATATATATATATATATATATATATATACAGTATATATATATATACGGTATATATATATATATATATATATATATATATATATATATATATATATATATATATATATATAAAAGGCATGTGTGTGTGCGTTTGTGTTTCAGCTGGAAATATATAGACTTCAATCGACAGACACATATGCAGAGAGAGAGAGCTACATAGAGCTACATAGATACACAGACCACACAGACCTCGAGGTCCTTACTAGGCAGTCTGGCCTTACAAACTATATATGTATATATGCATACATACATACATATATATATATATATATATATATATATATATATATATATATATATATATACATACACACCGGTACATACATATACACACATACACACACACACACACATATACACATATACACATACATACATACACACATACATACATATATATACAGTATATATATACATACTGTACAGTGCACACACATACACATACATACATTTTTTTTTTTTTTTTTTTTTTCATATCACCCCAGCCCTCTGCAGATAGAGGTCAAGCCTTCCCTTGAAAGCGTTTATTGTGTCGCTCTCCACCACTCTCGCTGGTAGTTTATTCCACTCTGTCGCCACACTGTAGGTGAAGAAACTCTTTGTGACATCTAGGTTTGCCTTTTTGGTTTTTAATTTCATTCCATTTCCGCGAGTTTGATTAGTATTGTTTAATGTGAATAGTGCATTTACATCGACTTTGTCGAAACCTTTTAGTATCTTAAAGCACTCAATAAGCTGACCCCTCAACCTCCTCTTTTTTAATGAGAACAGGTTCAATCGTTTAAGTCTTTCTTCAGAGAGAGAGAGAGAGAGAGAGAGAGAGAGAGAGAGAGAGAGAGAGAGAGAGCGAGCGAGCAAGAGCAAGTCTATAAAGAGAAGAGAGTTGTGAGGAAAGATCTATACTTTATGCATACACTACTCCCTCTTCTCTGTTATACACACATGCATTGTTGAGCAAAGAGCAACTGATAAAACGTAATGTAGAGAGAGAGAGAGAGAGTGGCAGGAGTGATGGAGCAATATGCGGTTGGCTGCGTTTTGTCGGGGTGCTCATCTCTGCGTCTTAAGGGGGGTGGGCCGGTTTCTGGCTCCCCTTTTCCCCCATGTTTAGCCCCATTAGTTTTGAGATCGTAAGACGTTGGGCCCATTAGTTTGGTGATTTTAAAACTGTTCACCCCATTTCGTTATCAATATTAGGACCTTTCATGCCATTTATGTGTCGATTTTGTTCCTGGCGAGCGACAGCGAGCCTTTAATTATAGGAGCAAATGGCCTTCAGTCGGGACATTTTTCTACCCAAAAATGTACACATATATCTTGAAGGGGGATCCTGGGGTTGTTTGAAGGGGGATCCTGGGGTGTTTGAAGGGGGATCCTGGGGTGTTTGAAGGGGGATCCTGGGGTGTTTGAAGGGGGATCCTGGGGTTGTTTTTTAACGTTTGATGGAGGTCTACGGAGGAAACTAGAAACAATTATATAAATATATGAAAACATCGACCAAAAAGTGAACCATCCCCATTAGGAGCCTGTAGTAGGATGAACCCATTAGAGGGGCGACTGTATTATCTTGATTACCATAGCTGTCATTCGCTAGGTTTACCCCAGTTACTCCTCTGGTTAGTTAGCCTATACTCTGTTTCTTTTCAACTGGCGATAAATTGAATCCCTTAGCAGCTAACATGTCGATACTTATTGGAAAACAAATATGAAACTGCTGTGTCTCTGCATCATATTAAGACCAGGTTTATATAATTAGCACCATATTTCATTACAAAACTTTTAAAATAACTGAGAAATCTTGATGGGAACTTTGCAATTTCCCGTCCGTTGAAAAGAAACAGGATTGGACCGAGTGCCATCCATCCTCGCTTGGGTAGTATCATTCAACATAATCCTTTTGTCTCCCACAGGTCCCTCCTAAACTAAATAACATCTGATGAGAACTAAGTATATCAACATAAACGTTTTGATTCCCACAGGTCCCTCCTAAACTGAAAGAAATCCAATGAGACCAAATATATCAACATAAACATTCTGATACCCACAGGTTCCTCTTAAACTGAAAAAAAAAAAAAAAATCTAATGAGAACTAAGAATATCCACATAAACCTTCTGATACCCACAGGCCTATGGGTTAATGGGCTATATATGAGGGAGAAGGGAGTCCAGAATAAAAAAAACAATTGCAACGAGGTTAACTAGAGTCATAACAGTGTAATAAGATCAATGTAGTACTTAGTCTTATTACCCCTACAGGTCAAAACCAGGAATATACTTATCCCTCTGCATTTCACGACAAACAGCTCACAGGGTTAGTTAAGGGGAGATATATATTGTTGTGCAATGTATTGCAAGGTATGGGTTCTATAGTACTTAGCCTGGTAAGTAAAACAAATAATAAACATATACATAAAACTAATGTATTAAATCTAACAATATATGGGTACAAAAAATACACTGCAACAATATACAATAATACAACATCAAGTTACATCATAATCATTGCCTCTTGTGACCACAGGCAATAATTACACTTCTCTGAATATAGTTTCTTGCTCTACTTGGACCAAACGTTGTAGTGAGCACTCTCATCAACGAAAATAGCAAAAGTTGATATTGGATTTGGATTCCGGATGACTACATTATCTTAAAGTTTTAATACTCCTGTCTTGCCTGGGTCCTTGTGAATAGCAGACACTAACCTTAACACTTTGATTTTGCAACAGCTAATCTCTTGCATGCACTGAGCTAATTATTTCTAAGTTAGCTAGCTATGTATTTCACTGCTTGGGTTCTGGGAACATTAATTAACATCTGATTAATTAGTTCTGTCTTACCTAGCTCGGCAACTTGGGTTCTGGGAACAACAAGCGCTTGGGTCCTTGTGAGCAGCAAGGTGAACTGGAGTTTACTGAGTGAATCAAGTTACAGGTTTCGTGATCAAGATACAACTTATCTTGGTTCTGGGAACAGCAGATATTCCTCAATAGAGGCCCTAACAAAGCTTCTATTAGCGTTATATAATCGTCTAACAATTCTATCAGCCGTTCTAATAACAGCTAGTTCAAGGGCGGTGGGGCGACTCTCCAGGACCCGGGTCTCTTAGTCAGCAGGTTCGAACCTCCCGGAGGGGCAGCAGCAGGGTCTCTCGACTCGTCATCAACTGTGCCATACAGTAAGGCATCAGCAGCAGGGTCTCAGGTAGCAGGACCACACAGCATCGCCGCCGGGGGCGGCTGGGTCGGTAATACCGAAGGGAGACTCGGATGACTTCAGCAGTTTCGGTCTTCAGTAGCTTTGGGAGATCCACCTCCTAATGCGAGGTTGACTCTTCAAAATAGGTGTCCGGGGCACCCTGGTTGTGATTTCCTATTAAAACTCGATGCTCCAACACCTCTGTGCACTTGGCTGCAGGAGGTAAACTCACCAGTGGTTGTGGGAGACACAAGGTTTGTCTGTCATTTGTCTCCTCCGGATCTGTCTGTCTGACTTTGAGTGAGTTCTTGGACCTTAATTATATATCATTTTGGCGGATCGAGTTGTTTTCAACCAACCAATCCGGGAGCTTTCCAGGATTTTCCAGTTGGCGTCTTTATCCGTGTGATGGTATGAAGCTTTGGTGTTCTGCTACCTGTCTGTCTTAGCCAATAAGGAGGTGTCTGGACGAGCGTCTTTGCCAATGGGAGACTCAAGAATTTCCTCCAGCATTATCTGGACCGCCTTAACTCGACCAATGGGAAACTGGGGGAAATAATGAAGCGCTTGATTGAAGGGGGCATATGTCTACCTTCTGGGGGAAGTGCTTGTTGGGGGTTCGGGGATCTTTAGGGACATAAGATCAGGAAACATGGGCCTCGCTGATCCCTTACGAGGCTGCTTGGATTGTTTGAGGAACTGTTCAACACTATATATTTATATCATTTTCATTTTTAGATTCCTCCCTAAACCTCCATCAAACTTAAATAAAGTATCCCTAAGACCCCTCCTTCAAGATATATTTGTCCACATTTTGGTATAAAAATGCGCAAAGCGAAGGCCAGTTCCTCATATATCACAGGCTCGCTATATCTCGTCAGGAAAAGATCGATACTTATATGGCATGGAAGTTCTTACAATCGCCAAATAAGGGGGGCAAATGTCATATTTTTTCAAAGCTAATGAAGCTAAATATGAGAGAGAGGGGGGTCCAGTTAGTTTCACCATATTCAATCAGTTTATTTCTGTCATGGTCTTATTTGTGATGACATATGAACATACAGTGAAACATTCCTTACTGGATTTGTTCGAATGTAAATACGTAATTCTTGCGAAATTTAGGTTCGGCTCATGTTACATAGGGAAGTGTGTTGGCATGTCATGGTGAGAGAGAGAGAGAAAGAGAGAGAGAGAGAACAAAAGGTGAGTTAGAAAGACTAATGTTTGTATGATAACATTATAATACCTAAGCTACTATGTTTCACAAACAGGTATTCACTCCACTCGTACGCATACAGAATGTATGGTTTCATAGTATGGTCAAGATATATAATTGGTATACTGTAGTGTCAGAATAAAGTAATCAAGCTTTAACACTGGAGTGATTGTGAAAATAGATATAATAAAATCAACAACAAATTTATTTCATGTGGCCATTATAGCATTTCCAATGATATACGAGAACGGCATGGCATAATTCTAATTTTGTATATATATATACAGTATATATATATATATATATTTATTTACTCCCTGTTTTTTAGTAATTCTGAATATATATATATATATATATATATATATATACATATATATATATATATATATATATATATATATACAGTATATGTATATAAAATTAGAATTATGCCATGCCGTTCTCGTATATCATTGGAAATGCTACAATGGCCACATGAAATAAATTTTGTGTTGATTTTATTATGTCTACTGTATTTTCACAATCACTCCAGTGTTAAAGCTTGATTACTTTATTCTGACACTACAGTATACCAATTATATATCTTGACCATACTATGACCAGACCAGATGGCTGGAGTAAAGTAGGAAAGAAGAGCAATTGGACAGAGGAAGAACAAGCGGAGAAGTGAGAAGTACAGTAGAAGACTGAAAGTTCTCGGGCTCAACCAAGTTGCTTCATTGTGAAACCATACTGTACATACTGTATACGTACGAGTGGACTGAATACCTATTTGTGAAACATAGTAGCTTAGGTATTATAATGTTATCATACAAACATTAGTCTTTCTAACTCACCCATTGTTCTCTCTCTCTCTCTCTCTCTCTCTCACACACACACTCACTTTACGACCCCCAGTGTCTCCGTGTGGCTCAGCTCTCTCACTTTACATCTGGTTCAGACACAACCACAACACTGCCCTTCCGGTCGTCTCCCTTTCTATTTTTAACTAAGACCCTTTGTTACTTCTACATATTTGCTATTCTTCTCTAGTTAATGCCTTATGAATATATATATATATATATTATTTGTGTGTGTGTGTGTGCGTGTATGTATAAATATTTTCTGCAATATAGGTGGCCTTTTCACTAATTTGATTACATAAAATAACAGAGTGGATCCATACATACGAAATCATACATTCCCATTCTCTCTCATCATCGGTGTCATTGCTCTCTATTTTCTCTCCTACCTTCATCTCCTCCTCTTCCTTCTCCTTCAACTCTTCCTCCTCCTCCTCCACCTCTTCCTCTTTCCCTTCTGCATCTTCGTTTTACCTCCATTACACCCTTCTCATCCTTCTTCACTCTCCTCCTCCTCTTCCCAATTCTTCGCCTCCTCTTTCTCCTCCTCCCAACCTATTCTTGCTCCATTTCCTACCACCTCCCCTCCCACCCCCTTCCATTTCCTCCACCCTCTCTTTACTCCTCCCTCCCTCCCTTCTCCTCTCTTCCCACAATTTCCTCTGGTTTGTCTGGCTAATTTAGGAGGGGAAGTTAAAAGGAAGGGAAAGTCGAAAAGGGAAGTTGGGTAAGAACAGGGGAGACAAAAGGAGACGGAGGAAATAATTTAGATAGGACGTTTTAGATATCAAATGTTTTGTTTGATTGTTTTTGTTTCCCCTTTCTCTGCTTGTTTTCAGGAGTTAAAGGGAGGAGATTGTTAGTGGTGTTACTGTAAGTGCCTCTTTTATAATAGTATTATACAGTATATATTGATACCTCTATTGCTGTAGGGGTGAAAGTAAATTTGTTAATGGGTATATGCAGTTATAATTAGTATTCTATGTTTGTATGTGTTTGATTTAGTTTTGATAATGCAGGTTATTATACCAAGACTCATAAGTGACTGTTATTAATGCCACAATTGTACAAGGACTCCAGCTGGATCACTGTTCTGTCAATAGTACGTTTGCATATAATTTAACTAATTATCGACGAAAATAAATACAATTTGAAATAACTAAAGTAGATATTCGCAGTTACATTGGTTAGAATAGTATGTACCAACCTGTATCTAATCATTGGTTAGAATAGTATGTACCAACCTGTATCTAATCATTGGTTAGAATAGTATGTACCAACCTGTATCTAATCAAGTTTCCGTGTGGGAAATTTGAACACATGACTGATAGCTAATATTATATCGAATCAGAGTTGTATAAGAGATCGACTAGAAACCCCGAAACAAACAAACACACACACACACACACACACACACACACACACACACACACACACACACACACACACACACACACACACACACACACACACACACATACACACACACAGCGTATAGTTGAAAGCTTGTAGTATCAATAAGAGAAGTAAATACATATTGGATACAGCTGGAAATTATACTAATCAAACTTAAATGATGTGTGGATTAAAAAGAATACATGAAAATCACAATTGGGAATATTTTGTTGATTATATTTTTATTAATTATTTAATTTTTGTGTTTTTTTTCTTTTTTAACACTCCAATTCATCAGCCAGAGTTGGAATTAATACAAATTCCATGTAAATGTTAAGACCGACCAGCCCTATCCCTGTTGCGAGGCTCTATGCTATTTGTCTAGACTCTAGAGAGAGGCAAGAGGAGCGTCGATGATGGGTTAGGGCACCGTAATGGTCAGTAGGACGTCATTAATCTTGAATAAAAACTATATGATGTAGCAATAAACAAGATACACTGATCCTTACCTCTGAGAGAGAGAGAGAGAGAGAGAGAGAGAGAGAGAGAGAGAGAGAGAGAGAGAGAGAGAGAGAGAGAGCGCGAGCGCGCGCGAGCGAGCGAGAACTGAGAAAACAAGGAATGAAGACTAAGATTAACATAAAAGGTAAGGAAACAAATAGAAAGGACAGGAGAATATGGGAGAATAAGAGAAATAACGAGATATATATATATATATATATATATATATATATATATATATATATATATATATATATATATATATATACTGTATGTATGTATGTATGTATGATTGTTGTACCAACAGTGATTTATGGGGCTGAGACATTGGCTCTGAAGGCAAAGGAGAGAAGAAAGCTAGATGTGATGGAGATGAGCTGCTTGAGGAGTATGTGTGGTGTGACACGTGAAGACAGATTGAGGAATGAAGAAATAAGTAGGAGAGTGGGGCAAATCAAATGTGTAAATAAATAATTATATACACCATTAATATATGACGGGCTAGTGTGTCTTGTACATACTATATGGTTTATTGTCCGTTTCTCCATTTGTGGGAGACCAAAACACATCCTATCTTGTGGAAAATATATACATATTTCCTTGAATTCAGGTTCCTGGATTCCTCGCATAGGAAATATATGTATATATCTTTTCCAGGTATAACGACACACACTTACACAACATTTGTCGGCCAGAGTGGACAGAAGGGTGCTGAGCTTGTATGGTCATGTTGAACGAATGGAAGATGAAAGGCTTACAAAGAGAATATAGGAGTCAGATACAAGGGGAGATAGAGGGGCAGGAAGACCTCCATTGAGATGGAGAGACTGTGTAGACAAGCATTGAAAGACAAAGGAATGATTATATATCAGGCATGAGAAGTGGTAATAAATGGGAAATAATGGAGAATGCTAGTGAATAGATGAGTGTAAACGCGGTCATTTGGGAGAGAGGGTCATGCGCCAGTTGGACTAGATAATAGTCCATCAGGCGCCTGGCCTGGGGAGCCGGTGGTAATGAAGGGTGGGCCATGAAGCATGGTTGGCGGGCTTGTGGTGGTAAAGCTTCACTGCGGGTCTGCCTGTGAAAATCGGAGCCTCTCCGGGGGATCTGGGACCTGGGAATCTTTTGATGGGGACCCCAAATGAGCCTAGGTCTCCGATCATTTTTCCTGGACGACCTAGATGTGTGTTATTTTGTGTTTTGTTTTGTTTTGTTTTGTTTGTAATGTGTGTGATATCCATGTTAGAGCTCTGTCTCGAAACAGCCACCCCTATAAAAAAAAAAAAAAAGGAAAACTGGGTAAGTGCCAGTGTATGTAGTATATATATATATATGCTACTCAGATAATTACTCTACTCTGATAGTTACACGCATTGCCTTTTAGTCTGAGTGATGACGAAGTGCGTGGGTTCAAATCCTGCTGACGGCTACTCGAAATAATTGCGAGGTAAAATATAGCGAAATAACAAAATAAATAGGTATGTTAAATATATATAATGTAAACCATATCAGTATTCAGTAACATTATATACTATTTCACGTGTTGAACCATGCCCCTTGTGTAAGCTCTAAAACAGGTCCTCCCAAGAAAAACAACATGATGAACTTTAGGAGAAACCGTTAAGGGACTGGACAGGGAGCAAGGAACATGAAGTAAAACAGAAAATATTGGTTGTAGTAGGAAGTGGAGTAGTTTAGGTTGTTTGTTTTGTTGCGGACTAAGCGGGGTTTCACTTAGCAGGGTTCGAACCAATGATATAGGTTGTCTATCTATCTTCTGCTAGACATTTATTAATTAATATTATTGCCAGTCGTTCACGATAGGATTTGTTAGGCCTTCTGCTCCTACCTCCTCCCCTTCATCCATCAACGAGCTTTATTTCATCGTGACCTTAGAAAAAGAGAGAGAGAGAGAGAGAGAGAGAGAGAGAGAGAGAGAGAGAGAGAGAGAGAGAGAGAGAGAGATCATAAACAAGAGAGGGTCGGGCACAGAAATGGGATCTTAGAATGAGATGATGGTCTGGGGTAATGGTCAGGCCCAGTTCATTACTCTCTTACCACACACACACACATACACACAAAGACGCACACACACACACACACCCATATACACACACACACAAGAAGACGCACACACACACATATACACACACGCACACACACACACATGTGAAAAGAGTTGAAATTAATATAGATATATGAAAAATATAGAGACAGTCAAACACCCACCCCAAGGCAAAATAGAGAGGCGGATGGACTTCATCAGGCCACAGCCATCCGCCGTAATCGGTGTTCTGTTATAACTGTGGCAAACCGGCTATCTCTATAATACCTGGTGTAGAGTGTTTGCCCTAAAAGAAAAAGTAGTATAGTACTAATGAAATAGTCAAAATCAGGGGGTTGATAAATTTGGGAAGTCAATTTTGTAGTTAGAAGTAGAGTAGACACACACACACACACACTATATGGTACGGTTATAAACAACCTTATCTGTTCCTTACTTTAGAGAGACTTGACTTCATAACCATATTTTACCGCCCCAAAGAGTGGATGAGGGCACACAATAATACATTTCGATACAATATTTGTGATACAGTAATTCAATTATAATTGTGCACAAAATATAAATGTCTAGACCGTGCAACATGATATGATCCTATTTTACTAATCATAACATCAATACTGACAGTACAGTTCTTGAGATAAGATTCCAAGATGAGAGAGAGAGAGAGAGAGAGAGAGAGAGAGAGAGAGCGAGAGCAACAGAGTGAAAGAGAGAGGTTGGGTGGTTATCGTGCGTTGTATAATTATTACCTCAGCAAATGTTGGCCTGTAGTGCGGCAGCCGCGGAGATTCTATTCCTCTCTGAGAAGGGGAGAGTTTAAGGGACGGCTTCCCATCTTAAGGCCTCATTTCCAACACAATCCAACTTTCTAAGCCATAAGAGTGGGTGTGATGGAGTTGCCTTCATACTGACCTGGTATTCCTAAGATTTTGAGTTAATATCCTGATGTTTTGAGGGAAGATATTAATGAGATAGCATTTGTTCTGTATTTATTTCAGTACAAAGCCCGTCCACATTCCATGAACAAACCTTGATGTTTCTATCAAAATAGCTTTGCTTGACTATTCCCATATTCCAAATATTCAATGGGTGATTGGGTGATAGTACCTAGTGAATGAGAAACACTACAGGTGGTGTGAGAGTATGTATAGTGTCTTAGATGACGAGTCAAGATGACCTGGCAGTGGTAATGCAGGTTCGGGTTCCTGAACTGCACCTAGCTAAACTGGCATGTCTACGACGTCGAGCTGGTTGCAAAAGCTCGTAATTTGTTTTGTCTGTTTGGATGAGGGAGACAAAAGGCAGAACTGCCTGTAATAAGTGCCTCCCCCAGTTGAAAGAGTGACAGGGCCAACACCAAGGAACGTTCGAGCCAAAATGCCTGGACACACGGAGTTTGAAGCAAATTAAGTCATAGGATGAGGGGAAGATGGATTCAGGGAGAGAATTCCAGAGCTCAGCTGTTGAATAGAAGAAGGTTTCAGAATATTGTTTCACTCTTGTATTGGAGAGTTGCACAGAGTAGGGATGGGATTGTGTTGCAAGACGGGTGCTACGTACTTTACGTAGAGGAGATGGTATACACTGAGAGAGCTCTGAGGAACGTTGATTATTGTAATAGCGGTAGAATAGCGAGAGAGATGCAACACTGCGGCGAAGAGAGAGAGATTGCAAATAGTCCGTGAGTGGACGTGAGTTAATAAGACCTCCAGACTTCACTGTGTAGAGCGATCGAATCTACAGGAAATATAAAGCCTACGTCTGGAGGGAAAGTTTAACAATAAAAACGAATAAAACATGATGTCAATTCCATCACTAATCTCTGTTACAAGTTCTGGACCTTCATCAATGTCTTCTTTTTGGAAGGGTGAATCATGTCCAGCAGCTTTTGTTTGCACACCAGTCTGTAGACGGTCGGTCTGTATACGGTGTAACAGGTTCGAGCCTATTCATGGTCAAGTGAGAGAGAGAGAGAGAGAGAGAGGGGGCGGGGGGTTTTGTGTGTGTGTTTGAGAGAGGAGAGAATGAGAGAGAGAGAGAGTGTGAGTGAGTGAGTCCTTTATTTATGTGCATGTTCTGTCTGGCAAACTGTATTGGGGGACTTAACAATAACAGTTATATTTTTTCTTTCCAAAGAACAATGACTCCCTCCATTGTCCCTTCTGCCCCCTACTCCACTAACTTGTCGTCCGGAGATGACCCTGGCTCCTTGTCCCAGGGGAGAGGGGGCCGGTGGTCCCCTTTCCTCTCCATTTAGGGGGATTGTTTGTGTTTTTACCCTCACCACCACAGTCCCCCTTTCTCTCCCTACTACCCGTTGGTCTGCCGTACTTTTATTTGTTCTTACTTAAAGGTGGGGGCTCATGGGTTGAGGTAAACATGGAATGATAATCGCCAAGCTGTACATAATTATCTTGCAAAATGCAATGGCACTGAAATAATTATTAACAATGGTATAAAGGATTTTGTGGATCGTCTATACCGGGCCTGTGACGTCACACCAGTATAAGTCCACCATCCAGTCGAGGATAAGGATACTGGTGTGACGTCACTGGCCCGGTATAGACGATCCGCAAAATCCTTTATACCATTGTTAATAATTATTTCAGTGACATTGCATTTTACAAGATAATTATATGCAGGTTGGCAATTATTTTTCCATGTTTACCTCAACCCATGAGCCCCCACCTTTAAACTTCAATTGTATTTATTTAATTGTTCTTCTTTTCAATCTACTGTACTTGGTTGAGATGCTTGCATTTTCATTTGAAGCTGGTACTTCATAATCTAGATAGCACGATTATACTCAAATCTTTCAACCTGGATGCCGCATAATTCAGTAACTTACTTTTGATATATAACCCTTAAAGGATTATGACGCGCTGTAACAGTATATTGTGGCTATCATTAGACGATTTTATGCAGCTTAGGAAGGATCTGTGAATTGAAAGGGTAATGACTATCCCATTTAACCCTCTGACTTCCATATACCCTTCCTAATCCGAATAAAATCGATTAATGATATCCAGCAAACAGAAAAGAAATGCGTCCTTGTATCGTGAAAGAAGCCAGTACTCTCTCAATACTCTCTCTCTCTCTCTCTATAAGAACATAAGAACATAAAAAAATGGGAGTCTGCAAAAAGCCGATCGGCCCATACAAGGCAACCCTAATTACAAGGCCCAATTATAGACCCATCTCACTAATACCTTGAGTACTGACCCCACCAAAACGGTCAGAGATGAACGCAAGATTACGGGGGTCTGCTGAGCGCCGATTGGCCCACACCTGGTAGATCCCCCTCACACCCAACCCATCTCGTCCATATGCCTATCTAATTTTATCTTAAAGCTCCCTATCGTTCTTGATCCCATTATATCACTTGCTAGCCTATTCCACCCATCTACAACTCTGTTACCAAACCAATATTTGTCTATATCTTTTCTGAAACGAAATTTATCTAATTTGAAACCATTTGTACGAGTTATTTCGCTATCACTGAGCTTTAGTACATTTTTCATGTCTCCTTTATTAATTCCACTAACCCACTTGAATACCTCTATCATGTCACCTCTAACTCTGCGTCTCTCTAACGAATGTAAGCCTAATTTCTTCAACCTTTCTTCATACGGAAGATTTCTAATATTATGGATAATTTTTGTCATTCTACGTTGTACTCTCTCCAATGAATCTATGTCCATTCTGTAATAAGGACACCAAAATTGAACAGCATAATCCATAAGGGGTCTCACTAATGACAAGTAAAGTTTTAAGATAACATCAGCAGTTCTGTTACTCACACTCCTAGATATGAACCCGAGAATCCTGTTTGCCTTGTTACGAACGCTTATACATTGTTTTCTAGGCTTCAAATCATTGCTAACAAACACACCTAGATCTTTCTCACAGTCTGAGTTTTCTAATTCCATATTAGCTAGTTTATATTTAAAATTTGTATGCATCTTCCCTATCTTTAATACATAAGAACATAAGAACATAAGAAAATGGGAGTCTGCAGAAAGCCGATTGGCCTAAGCAAGGCAGATCCCTGTCCCACACAACCCCAAATCAATTACAAAGCCCAATTATAGGCTCAACACTCTAATACCCTGAGGATCATCTTACCAAAACGGTTAGAGATTAACGCAGGATTATGGGGGTCTGCAGAGCGCTGATTGGCCCAACCCGGCTGATCCCCCTTCACGCCCAACCATTCTCGTCCATATGTTTATCTAATTTTATCTTAAAGCTCCCTACAGTTTTAGATCCCACTATAGCACTTGGTAGTCCATTCCACCCATCTACAACTCTGTTACCAAACCAATATTTGCCTATATCTTTTCTGAAACGAAATTTATCTAATTTGAAACCATTGGTACGAGTTCTTTCGCTATCACTGAGCTTTAGTACATTTGTCATGTCCCCTTTGTTAATCCCACTAACCCACTTGAATACCTCTATCATATCCCCTCTAACTCTGCATCTCTCTAACGAATGTAAACCTAATTTCTTCAACCTTTCTTCATACGGAAGATTTCTAATATTATGGATAATTTTTGTCATTCTACGTTGTACTCTCTCCAATGAATCTATGTCCATTCTGTAATAAGGACACCAAAATTGGACAGCATAATCCATATGGGTCTCACTAATGACAAGTAAAGTTTTAAGATAACATCAGCAGTTCTGTTACTCACACTCCTAGAGATGAACCCGAGAATCCTGTTTGCCTTATTACGAACGCCTATACACTGTTTTCTAGGCTTCAAATCATTGCTAACAAACACACCTAGATCTTTCTCGCAGTCTGAATTTTCTAATTCTAAATTAGCTAGTTTATATTTAACATTTGTTTGCATCTTCCCTATCTTTAATACCTTGCATTTGTCAATGTTAAACTTCATCTGCCAATTTACTGACCATTCATGTAAGGTATCTAGATCCCTTTGGAGGCACTCTATATCGCTATCTGAATCAATTGATCTCCCCATTTTAGTATCGTCTGCGAATTTACTTATCCTACTAGTTATACCTAAATCTAGGTCATTTATGTATATAAGAAACAACAGGGGACCTAATACCGATCCCTGGGGGACACCACTTTTGACTGCTCCCCACTCTGACTTGGTACCATTTATGCTGACTCTCTGTTTCCTACCAATTAGACATGACCTAATCCATCCCAACAACGCCCCACCTATTCCATGTGCCTCAACCTTTCTCATCAATCTCTCATGAGGGACTCTGTCGAAAGCTTTACTGAAATCTAAATATATAATATCGTATGCCTTGTCATTATCTACTGCTTCATATACCTCTGAGAAAAAACTAAGCAAATTCCTAAGGCAAGCACGTCCCTGAGTGAATCCATGCTGAGAAGAATTGATTAAGTTAAATGTTTCTAAGTGGTTTCTCATTTTCCTAGCAATAATTGACTCTAGAAGCTTTCCTATGATTGAAGTGAGACTAATGGGACAGTCCCCGTGCTACCGCCAGACGCTGCAGACGCTCTGTCAACGCTCTCACGATATCGATCATAATTTGAGTATTAACTACTCATCCTCTTCATTCTTGTGCATGAAAGGTGGTTAAGAGCACGTTTAACCATCCTGTAGCTTAGTAAGTAACACTGCACGATATTTCGCTGTGTATTGACTGATAAACTTTGTGTTTATCACAAGACTCCTGCTCGGACAGGGCGCCACTAGCGCCATCTATTGTTTTGTTTTGCTTTGTAAACAAACGCTCTCTTATTACTATTTTATATAAAATCGTAGCCCCTAATTTTACCCATTACCTACTGTAGTAAGTATCTATTTAACTGCCTTGTATGTAAGTAAAGCTTTGCATATTAATTTGCTAATAAACAATATTGTTTACTAACTAACCGCCTACAGGGACTAACGCCGACACCATTTTGTAAACAAACCTTTTTGGGGGATTATACATATTAAATTCCAGCAAATTTTGTACCAAATTTAAGTGCATTCATTTATCTTATCCCCCTAGATATATTCTTGACTTTTTCTCCTCAGACTGATTTTACTTTAAGCTAAGGGTGGTATTTGTACAAACTAACCTAGCCTAACCCAACCTGCCAAGCTTTTACCCTAACCCAAACCTAGCCTAGCCTATAGCCAGCCAATCTGTTTTATTATTAACTCTTGTAGATATTGTATTTAGTATCCTACTGTAGCTATATATATCTTGTAATTTTAGTTGTTGCTTGCACGATCTTGTAATAACCTTTGACTGATACACTTTTTTATCTAAAAAGAGTAGGCTACTGCTTTACTAGGCTACAGTGACACCAGGGTCATCTGTTGACACAGTATATTAACCCCTTGTGTGCAGTCACACTTTATTTTTATATAATCTCTATTTGGTGAATTGTATATTTAGTTACATATTCTGTTATACATATATTTGTTTAAGGTTAGGTTATCACACCTGGTAGCCTATTTCTGCGAATTTCAATTTTATTATATTCGGTTAGGCTATTCAACGCTGGTAGCCTATTATTGCGTATTTCAATTTTTAAAAAAAAACTTTTGGTTAGGCTATCGCCCCTGGAAGCCTAATTCTGCGTATCTCAACATTTTTGTTTTCGGTTAGGCTATCACCCCTGATAACCTATTTCTGCGTATTTCAGCATATTTGTTTTCGGTTGAAGTGATTGAAGTGTTTTTAAAGTGAGTGAAGTGTTGTAAAGTGAGTGAATTGTTTTTTAAGTGAGTGAAGTGATCTGAAGAAAGTGACTGTCACCATGCCTCGCGCTTGTGCGAACTGCGCCGGTAGGTTTGGTGAGTCCATGTTTGCTACTATCGATCTTCAAGTCTGCCGGCTCTGCCAGCAACGAGAGAATTTTACAGTGAAATTAGATGAAGCCTACAACAAGATCAACGTCCTCACCATGAAGCTGGAATCACTCCAAGAGTTTGTAACACTCAACGTTGGAGTGCCACAAACTTCAATTGTCACCGCAACTCCAGCAGCCACCAACGCCCCAACGTCAACTGCCAACAATTCAACGCCTACAGTAGCCATTTCAGCTGATGTTTCCGATACTCAAGATACAAATAGCGACTCTCTTCCCCCTCAAGACAACTTCCGTGTCGTGAGGAACAACGTTTGCCCCAAGACCAGGAAACACATACCGATTACCGAGTGTCAAAACCGTTTCCAGATACTCGCAGACTCAGATGACGAAGAGGAAATAGAAGAAGTCCGGCTCGTGGGAGACTCGATGATACGTGGTCAGCTCACAGAATTTTGCGCCAGGGCACCTAAGACCAGGAAGCGTTTTTGTATCCCTGGTGGTGGTGTGGATGACGTAGTTGCAGCAGTTGACGAAGTATCAAAGCTGGCCCCAGCTAATACAATGTACGTCATCCACGTTGGATCCAACGATGTACAGCGAACCCGGTCGGAAGATTTGCTTTTAAAGTACCAGCAGCTGATCAAGTCGTTTAAGGAGAAGTCATCAAGGATCATCGTCTCAGGAATCGTCCCCCGGCTCGGTGTAGAGAGCCGATTTTACAACATAGCCACCAGCACAAATCGTTGTCTAGCAAACCTCTGCAGGAAGGAGAACGTGGGATTCGTCGACACCTGGGACAATTTCTACTACGATGACTATTTGTTTTCGGACGATGGAGTTCATCTGAACCAGGTGGGAGCAGCGCGTTTTGGGCGTCTTCTCAACGATGCGGTGAAGGATTTTCGGAGAAGAAATCGACTCAGCACAGGACAACCAGGAAGGAGGACCGAAGACAGCGAGGACGGCAATCTACAAAGGAATTAAATACTAATCCGTCAAGAACCGCGAATTTGGATAAAGCTCCACCAACACGACCCAAATTCAAAACCGTCAGGGATAACGACCGAGGACCGAGGACAGCCATGAATGTAAATGTAGATCCGACCAGAACCAATAATTTGAATAAAGACCGTTCCTTGAATCCCAAATCCAAAACTTTGAATGTTTTCTATGCAAACGCTCGTAGCATACGCAATAAATTTTCAGATTTAGAGGAACTAGTGTTTACAGAAAATTATGATGTGATTGGCATAACAGAATCTTGGCTCAATACACAAGATAGAGACTTTTTAGCAGAGTATTCACTTCCCGGTTATGTAATGTTTGAGAACAGCCGAATAAATAAAAATGGAGGTGGCGTTTTATTTGATATCAAAGAAAGTCTTAACCCGACCCTCGTGTCAAAACCTCAAATTGTGAACGTCGACACATCTTTTGTGCTAATAAAGAATAATAAAGGTACCAAAATAATACTTGCGTTAATATACAGACCTCCAGCTCAATCAGTGCAAACTGACCGAGAAATTTACGAACAAATTGCAGATGTAAGTAACTCACAAGATACCGTAATTTTTGGCGACTTTAATTTACCTGTGACCAAGTGGGGCGATACTCTTACTTCACACTCCGGACATGACTTGTATACGAACTTGCAAGAGAGTTCGCTTTATCAATTTGTTCGAATGCCGACCCGTGGTAATAACGTTCTTGACATTGTACTTGCAACAAAAGAAGAATTGATAGAGAATTTAAATGTTGGTGATGAATTCAGTAACAGCGACCATCGTACGATAACTTTCACTTTAAAGTTTACTAGTAACGAACCAAATAGTAGCATCGAAAAAGTCCCTAATTTCAAGAAAGCAAACTTCCATAAACTTAGAGCTATGTTTAAAGAAACTGACTGGAGCTTTTTAATTAACAATAACGACATAAATACATCTTGGAAGTTATTCGAAACCACTTACCTAAAAGCAGTGCAAGACTGCATACCATCGAAAATACGGCGTCCAGGCCATAATAATAAGCCCAAATGGTGGAATAAAGATATTTCAAACTGCCTGCTTGCTAAAAAATTTGCTAATGATAGATTAAAATCCTCACAAAATGACGAAGAACGGGTGAAATTTGTAGAGCTACGACGCAAAGCCAAAAAGTTAATTAAGCAAAGTAAAAAGACCTTAGAGTTACATATTGCGAATCAAAGTAAAACAAACCCGAAAGAATTCTATAGTTATATCAGAAAGAAAAAAGTAGTTACTTCAACTGTTGGACCGTTAGTCGATGAAAAAGGAGAATACACCAAAGACGAAGTACAAATGAGTAATGCCCTCAATACCTTCTTTGCATCAGTTTTTACAACAGAAGACCTCAGTGATATCCCTACACCATCGCCGATTCAGATTGATAATTCAGATGTTCTAAGCAATATCACCGTTACAGAGAGAGAAGTATTGAATTGTTTAGATAAACTCAAGGTAAATAAAACGCCAGGACCTGATACAATCTCACCTAGAGTTCTAAAGGAAGCTAAGAATGAGCTTTCCAAACCACTGACATTACTATTCAATAAATCCTTGCAGTCTGGAACTATGCCTGATCAGTGGAAGCTAGCCAACGTAACACCGATATTAAAAAAAGGCAGCAAATCCCTACCCAGTAACTATCGTCCAATTAGCTTAACCTCAGTTGTATGTAAAATGCTAGAAACGGTCATACGAGACAGACTCGTAAATCACTTAGAGGAAAATAACATACTTAAAGATACTCAACACGGCTTTCGTAAAAAACGTTCCTGTTTAACAAACCTCTTAGACTTCTTCCACGATATCCTCAACCTCTACGATGAGAGTAAAGCTGTAGATATTATATACCTTGATTTTCAAAAGGCCTTTGACAAAGTTCCCCACAAACGTTTACTGCTAAAACTAAAAGCGCATGGAATACAAGACGGTGTGTTGAAATGGATAGAAAATTGGCTCAGCAACAGAAAGCAAAGGGTAGTCATAAACGGTAAGGCATCTAAATGGACCAATGTAAGTAGCGGGGTACCCCAGGGATCGGTACTAGGACCAATTCTCTTTCTAATTTACATCAACGACATAGATGAGGGTCTCACCTGCACAATCTCAAAATTTGCTGACGATACAAAAATTGCAAATAGCGTACTCTCAAAAGAACAAGTTGACGATATGCAACACAGTCTAGATAAATTGTCATGTTGGGCCCAAATTTGGCAAATGAGTTTCAATGCGGATAAATGTAAAGTACTACATGTCGGATACCTAAATGAGAAAGCAAACTATTCGATGAATGGCACTCAGCTTAAGAATGTAAACAGAGAAACTGATCTGGGAGTAACAATATCGAGTAACCTAAAACCGAGTCAACAATGTTCAGAAGTTGTTAAGAAGGCAAACAAAATAATTGGCTTTATAGGAAGGTCATTTGAGCATAAATCCAAAGAAGTTATCCTAACCCTTTACAATTCCTTAGTCCGCCCTCTTCTGGAATACTGCGTTCAATCCTGGTGCCCTTATTACCAAAAAGATATAAACAAGCTAGAACGAGTTCAACGTAGAGTTACCAAAATGATACCTAGCCTAAAGAACAAACCATACGAAGAGCGTCTTAGAGAATTAAATCTATTTCCTTTAACCCAGCGCAGATTAAGAGGCGACTTAATTCAAGTGTTCAAAATCATCAAAGGCATCGACAATATGAACTGTAGTAAGTACTTCACTATCGACCAATCTAATTACACGCGGGGAAACGGTTGCAAAATTATTGGTAAATCTTTTAACTCGCACGAATCTAAGAATTTCTTCTTCAATCGAGTTGTCAACTTGTGGAATGGGCTTCCCCGAGACGTTATAGACTGCAGCACCGTTGATTCATTTAAATTCCGCCTAGACAAATATCTCGCATCAAACCCGCGACTGACTGCGTTTGTAAATGAATAACTTTATCCTCCCCTCAGTTACTAACCCATATGTCCCCTACTAACTTCCTAGTCCTGCCACGTTAGTGGCAGGGCAGTAGTTCCCTTTCCAATGTTCCCTTACCCACTCTAAACCACTGTTTGGACACTTGATCCTCAGTGTTTTGGAGGACAAGCAACCTAGAAGGGTCACTAGACATGTTGTTGCTTGATTTCCTTTGTACTCCTTTGTACTCCTTTGTAATTGGATGCTATTGATTTATCACCTTTTTTGAAAACCGGAACTACATTTGCAAGCTTCCAAGCTTCTGGAACTATACCTGTTTCTAATGAATTGTTAAAAAGAAATGTTATTGGGTAACTTAACTCATCTCTGCATTCTTTTAATACTCTGGCATATACCTCATCGGGACCAGGTGATTTCTGAGGTTTCAGTCTGTCAATTTCCTTAAGCACATCATTTCTACTTATAGTAACCGTACTTAACCTATTTTCTATACTATCGCTATATACCTTACGGACTTCTGGAATCTGTGCCAAATTTTCATTAGTGAAAACGGATAGAAACTGACTATTTAATGTACTGCACATTTCTAAATCATTTTTTGTCATTTCTCCTATCGAAGTTTTAAGGGGGCCTATTTTATCTCTAACTTTAGATTTATATAGCTGGTAAAAAGCCTTAGGGTTATTTTTTGAGTCATTGGCTATCCTGATTTCATAATTTCTTTTGTCTGTCCTTATACCTTTTTTAACCTCTCTTGATAGATTCTGATAGTAAGCAAGTAGGTGAATTTCGCCTTTCTTAATTTTTCGATATATTCCTCTCTTTTTTCCTAGAAGGTCTAATAGTCTATTATTCATCCATTTGGGTTGGTTCTGTGTTGATCTAAATTTTCTTTTTGGGATATATTTATTTTGCGCATTGTGGAGTGAAGAAATAAATGATTATATGTAGCTGTCAAATTATCCTGAGTTAAGACAGGTATCTGAGAGAGAGTATGTTCATTAGCGCACCTGGGTCCACTTAATAGTTTAACCATAGGATCGACTCTTAAGGCTCGTCTTAATCCACCATAATTGGCTTTTCTGAAATCTGGGATAAGTGTCGTATTCTCTTTAGCCTTTCCTGTCCATTGTATGTTAAAATAAATTGATTTAAGATCACTATTTTCAAGTTGGTCTCCTATCTCTACATTATTTATCATTTGTTCATTATTACTGAGAACTAAATCGAGGATATTATTACCTCTAGTAGGCGAGTCTATGAATTGAAATAAAAAACTATCCTGTACCGCCTCAATAAACTCTTTTGAATCTGAGTCGCCGATTTGATGCTGCCAATCAATATTCGGAAAATTAAAATCCCCCATAATACACACATTGCTAAACCTTGATGCTATTTTCACTTCCTGCCATAAAGCTGTACCTTCGTTTCTACTCATATTTGGTGGTCTATAAATAACTCCAATAATTATGGTCTCACTACCTTCGCTAACCAAACACTTTCGTTATCAGTATTTAGTCTAATACCTGATTTAATACAGCTTTTTAAAGAACTCCTGACAGACACTGCTATTCCGCCGCCCCTCCTACTTGTTCGTACGCGTTTAAACAAACTATATCCTGGTATATGGAATTCTGCTAAAAAATGTCTTGATTCTGTATTAATCCATGTTTCAGTCAGTGCTATAATGTCTATATTTTCGTTGCTAACAAGTGCTCTAAGTTCATCCATTTTGTTACATAAACTCCTACAGTTTGTATAATATAATCGCAATGAATTTATTTTACTGGTATCGGATTTACCTTTATTTCTAACTGAATTCCCATATTTCTACTAGCAGTACAATTACAATCCTGTGACTGATATTTTCTATTCCTATCTGATGTACCAGTACGGCAATTTACCCTATCTAGACAATTATTCTTACTCATATTCTCAGGCTTTATTTTCAGCGAAACCCCGCGACAATCCTATCTATTGACCTCGCTAAATTTGCCACCCCTAGCCGAGAAAGATGAACCCCGTCCTGTGCGTACAACGGATTTTTACCATAGAAACGGGTCCAGTTATCAAGGAATGGTATTGCATTTGCATTGCAGTATTTTTCCAGCCGACAATTGATACCAATTGCCCTAGATGACCATTCCTTGCTGACCCCTCTCCGTGGCAAGATACTGTGTACTACAGGTATGCCTCCCTTCTTCCTAACTTTATCTAACACCTCCCTGTACTGCCTAAGCAGTACTTCTGTCCTACCTTTACCAACATCATTGCTCCCTGTACTGAGACAGATAATGGGGCTATCTCCAATATCTTTCATGATGTAATCAATTTCCTCTAACACCTTTCCAACCCCGGGCACCAGGCAGACAGACAAGCTTCCTAATATCAGTACAGGTGGACCTAGCTAAGTGCCTGACCATGGAGTCCCCAACAATTGAGAAGGACTTGCCTCTCCTTGTCGATGACTTGGTAGCAGCTGCGGCAGCGGCAGGAACTCCTGGGGCAGCAGTTGAAGGTACTCCTGGGGGGGCAGCAGTCACAGCATTCCCTGTGTTTGGAGGCAACTTACTTACCTTTCTCCTGGTTTCCTCGCCGAAGGAAGCACTAGCAGCCTCACCATCACATTCGTCATCCAAGGTGATGAACTTGTTGCTGAGGGTCTATCTATCTATCTATCTATCTCTACCTATCTATCTCTACCTATCTATCTCTACCTATCTATCTCTACCTATCTATCTCTACCTATCTATCTATCTCTCTCTCTCTCTCTCTCTCTCTCTCTCTCTCTCTCTCTCTCTCTCTCTCTCTCTCTCTCTCTCTCTCTCTCTCTCTCTCTCTCTCTCTCTCTCTCTGCTCTTCTCACTCTCTCTCTCCTCTCCTCTCTCTCCTCTCTCTCTCTCTCTCATCTCTCTTCTCTCTCTCGCTCTATCTCCTCTCCCCCCTCTCTCTCTCTCTCTCTCATCATGGACTCCAGTGACTAGTGGCGTACCTCAGGGCTCAGTTTTGTGTCCGACTTTGTTCACAATTATAGGTTTGACTCCTGTAAGGAGATAAAGAAAACCTAATATTTAGTAGTGGCCCCGTAATCATTGACGAACATGCCTATTACATAAGGCATCCTCTTCAAACACTAATCCGCCGTAGTTTGAATCTACCGCGCAGAGCATTTAAAAACTGAGGAGCCTTCATCATGAGCGCACGCGACCTCACTCATGGCTTCAGTCATTATGAATTGGGTTCTCACTACGAAAAAACTTCGTAAAAAATAAAAACAAAAAGAAAATAAGAATAACTATCCAATAAGCTTTCCATCATATCGTGGATGTACTTGTGTGGATTTCTGACCAGACGCTGATTCAGGCGTCATTCCTCCTTCACTGACATATCAAGTAAACCAAAATCCTTAATACATCAACGAATAGGAAGGGGACGGTCGGGAGGGCCCCAGTCGTCAATGATTACGGGGCCACTACTAAATATTAGGTTTTCTTTATCTCCTTACAGGAGTCAAACCTATAATTTATTAGTGGCCCCTCCATCATTGACGAACATGCCTGATATCTAAGACTGGAGGGGGACATTCGTAATCATATCATAACTCTAGAAAAGCAGATAATAAAAACAACCACATAGTATTCTTACTTTTGAAAAATGTATTTAATACGGCGTAGGCCGGAAATATACAAGAAAAAGGGGGTTCAGGCAGGTGCGTGCTTCAAAGAAGCCTGCCCGACAAAAATGGGTAACCCTGAAGATTCTGAACACAGATCTGTAGTTACAAAAGGCACCCCACTCAACGAGTGGTGACAAAAATAATAAGTTATAAGTTTATATGTTCACATCATAAACCCCAAAATACATGTGGAGATCAATTGCCAATGAACTCCATTGAACTAATATTACATTGCTTTCGCAGCTAAAACTACTATAACAACACCGTTGTTTTGTACTAAACCTTGTACTAGCACAAATTCTCGCAGAGAAATTTTCATATCACATTTTAACCTTAAATTGTATCACAGCTCTCATACTCCGGCGGGGTCTAGGGTGTCCTATGTCAACTGACTGCACCCCCCCCCCCCCCCCCTTCCGTGAAAGTAAACATAAGTGACTGCAGGGCCACCTAGACCCTCTGCCTTAAAGCTATACATGGTAAGGAAGGTTTGTCTAGAGCAACTGACAAGTATCTAGAGAGAAACGTATGATTAGACGCCCACAACTGTGTGGACGCAATATCTTCAACTGAAAAGTTTTTCAGGAAACGTAAAGAGGCCGCCCACTTGCGTAAATCGTGGGCCCTACCCACAACGCCGGGATTACTCTCTTTAATGACTTCTACCAGAAGAGAGGCTAATCGCCGTTTAAGTAAGCGTTTACCCGTACTCGCTACCCATAAAGCACCTTGGGGGTTTTGAGGAGCTATTCTCAAATATTTGGTTAGAGCTTGCACTGGACATAAATTATGATGCACCTTTCCCCTTTTTAACGCCGGCACCGTGAACTCAGAAAACACGTGTGCACTATGCTCATTCTTGGCTACAAACGCCGGGGAGGGTGCAATGGAAATTGAATCATTAAGTCTACCAAACCTAAGACAATTAGGTGTGTTGCTCATCGCCGCCAGCTCAGACACTCTGTTTCCGGTGGCCAAAGCCAAAAGGAAAACTGCCTTCTTTAAGATTAAAGCAAAGTCTGCAGTATTTTGATACAGACGAGAATGAAGTAAAGACAAAGCTTTGTCCAGAGACCATGTAGGCATGAGCTGACGGGGAGGTGGGCGGAGTTTAAAACACGCTCTCATAAATCCTGTTTCCTCCGCCACCGGTATGGATAGACCTGTAAGGTCGAAAAAGGGCACTCTAATCGCAGTTAAGTGATTCTTCAAAGTAACCACAGATAAACGTTTCTGCTCAAACAGATAGTTCAAGTAATTAAAAACCAATGCCACTGAGGGTACAGTTTGTTCCGTTCTAACAATCCAAGAAGTAAAAGCTTTCCAATGAGATTGATATTGTCGCTTAGTAGACTGAGTATATTGATTGAGCAATTTATTGGTCACATCCCTACCGTATGGTGCTAGCCACTTGGCCTCCTGAATGTCCATAATGCAAAAGTCAGCGAGGTCGCTAGGTTGCCAATCGTGTCTAAGTGGAAGTACCCGACCGGGAGCGATACCGGGTCCGGGCACCACATTATTAATTGCTGGTACCACACCTGCGCCGGCCACAGGGGCGCGATTAGCGAGACTAAGCCTCGATAAACTCGTAGTTTGTTCACTACGTGGCACATTAGTGACGCATCTGGCGGCGGAAACAGATAGATGGAGCTCCATCTGTTCCAGTCTGTCACTAGGGCGTCTGGCCCCCCTGCCGGCGTTATCGCCCGGCGGGTGAGGTATAGAGGGAGCTTGTGAGTCTCCTCGGACGCAAAAAGATCCACTTGTGGATGGGAGAGCTCCGCAATCATTAGGTCGAAAATGG